>WWPN01000005.1:1800000-2309076 GCA_013177575.1 Candida sojae | reverse complement strand
AAATGTCACACTATTCTTATAATAGAAAATGAGCTATGCTAGTTAGATGATATTGTGTGTATTCTAATTTGATTTGATTTACAGGATAAAAATTTAAGTGAGATAAATCGGTAATGTTCATCCGTGACACGTGCAGATAGTGCACTTCCTTCGATTATTCAACATTCCTATCAATGCAGAGTAAGTGTGCTGCGGACTTTGAAGTTGCTACGGATATATATTTTTATTTTTTTTAATGCGCCGTGTGTCACAGAGGTGCGTGCCTGAACGTAAATTTTGGATGAAACAAAAGTTTTTAGAGATGTATCATCAAGAGATGCTAGTTTATGTAGAACAAATAAAGTGATATCAAGTAAGTCTGATTTCTCCGTGTAATTAATCCATCTAGACTTCAATTATCCTTTGTTATCATAATGGTCTATGATGTCAAAAAATTGATTGCAGGTTTAGTTAAAGAAAATAATAATTTAAACCAGTAGCATTGTTAAGACAGTAATTATTTCCGTATACGGAATAATTATCCAGTATACACATCAACGTGTGTGAAATTAATTATAGTATCAAGGACAACAGAACTCCTTATCATTATGTAATTTAATGTAATGGGATAAAACCTACAAGTATCTTTTATTTCTTTTTTTTTTTTCTTGAATTTACATTGAAATACTGAAAATCGAATTAATAATCCACACGTGACATAGTAAGAACTGTAAATTTAATAATCCACAATTACGACAGAATTTTTTTAGTAATCGCCACATTGAAAACTCATTAAAATAGTAAAAGAGAAATAATTGCTTGAAAGGGTGATACAATTTAAAGTCCGCCTCGGATAGATAAAAAAAAATTACAATTATCCTATCTGAATTCAAAAGAAAAAAAATTTTCACACAAAGGAAAAGTCGCCTGGGCTATCTCCTATGCCCGAATTATATCCACAGTTTTTTTATTGTTTTTCTTGTCAAATAAATTTGTCATCACCTTTTGCCGTTAGAAAAGAACAACAAAATTAAAAACGGTTGCCCCGAGTACACGACTAACAAAAAACTTGATGGAATTTTTATTCGTAATCCCACCGTTTCAATGATTTATTTATTAAAAAAAAGTTACAATACAAACCCAAATTAAATATTTAATAAATTTAAAAGAACGGTCCTAGAATTTTTTTGTTTTTTTTTAGTACATATTTCTTCTTCTTTTTTCCTCCTTGTTAATTATCAACGTGTTTCGTGGTTGATTTTACTTGTCCTTATTTGTGGTTCTAGATATTTCCAAATCTTGCTTTCCATCGATCAAAACTAGGGATTCTTTTTTTTTTCACTTTGACAGCCGCAAAATCTTAGCATAGTCTAACATAGCCTTTAAAGCAATCCACGGTTTCAAAGGTTTTATTTTAATTCAAAAATTTTTTTTTATTCATAGATAACACAACATATATTTCATCATGGTTTCAAGACAAATACCTCAATTTGCAATTCAAAGTGCTATGGGTTCAGTACAATCAACATTAAGATTTGAAAATGATGCTATATCTAATTTAAGTTCACAATATCAAAATGATGAATTTTCCATAAATAATTTAATTCAAAGTTTATCAATCATGTATAATTCCGTGGTTTCAAATAATGGGAAAATAGTGATTACTGAGTTGGGAAATCTTATAAATTAGGATTAAAATTAGTAGCTACTTTAAATATCTATTCATGCTTCAGGATTACATCCAACTGATGCCTTACATGGAGATCTAGGGATGATTAATCAAGATAAAGATTGTTTAATAATGGTAACTTCAAGTGGGAATACTCCTGAATTAATGGAATTATTACCTCATTTTTCAAATAATTTACCAATTATATTATTAACATGTTCAAAATTTTCAAAATTATCTCAACATAATCAAATTTCAAGTTTATTATTAGCAGAGTTATTACCTTGTCATAAAGAAGAATTGATTCATGGTATACCTGCTCCAACAGTTTCATTTACTTTAAGTTTAGTACTTGCTGATGCTGTTATATTGGCTCTACTGGAATTAATCGAAGCTGATGTTGCTAAAAGAAAAAAATTATTTGGTTTTAAACACCCTGGTGGTTCAATTGGTGCAAATCTTAATAATTTAGTAAACAATAACAATAATAATAATAATAGTGCCAACACTACCACTAATTCCACAACAGCTACTACAATAACAACAACAGTTTCAACAAATTCTTCTATGCTTAGTCTTAATTTAGGCATGTCATCTGCATATCATCATCATCAGAATCAAGAGAAGATGAATCAATTAAAAATATTACTTATAAAGATTTATTACAACTTGAAGAATTATCATTATTACAATGGATAGTTAAATATGATTCAATCAAATTAATTGAACATGATGGTAAAGTTAGTTTTCTTAATTGTGATTTTATTCAAATTTATATAAACATTATGATGGTTCAAATTGGGATAAATTTAAATGGGAATTAATTAGGAAATTCACATAGGGACTCAGTGATTAAATCGATTGATAATTAAATTACGTGATATAATAATAATAAGGCGAAACAAAAATATAATTTAATTAATTAAATACTTGTATATTAATATGAAATATTAAATAGGATTGATCATGAATGATCAATTATATTGGATGATGCTCAACTCGTTGTTAGCTGACACGTTATTCCTGTAACTATAAATGAAAAGTACTAGATCCAACAAACAAAGTGAATTTAGTACATTACTTCATTACCCTGAGTGCATGGAGAGAAGACAGGCGTAATTAAATTAATCAGACTGGAATTTAATTTGGAAAGCTTTTGATTGGTAAGAGATGGTGTTACTAGAAAATGTACCCATAAGAGAGAAAATTTTACAGCTAGTTACGGATCTTAGGCTATCAACTGATCAATATCACTGAAAATTAGTTTATGGATTTGTAAATCAATAAAATCGAGAGAGAGAAAGGGAAGAACCAACAACTATTCAAAGTCAAAAGATTGTAGTCTCGCAAGTAAATTATTGCCTGTTGGTATCTCAATACACACACAATTCAGGAAAATCATATGGAATTAACAGCTTTTCTAAAATGTACTACATGGAATTAACGAGTAAATTTTAAAAGTATCATGATTGACCAGGTGGAACCAGAAGATAAGACAGTTCAATTGGGAAACAATGTGAGCGAGTGAGTGCCAACAACACCATTTCCTAGAACAACTAATTAATCAATTGATACCCTCACAAAGATAATAGCAACAAATCAAGAAATTCTTTGAAGAAACAAACATACATTATTAGGCAATGTCTTCATTTTATCAACAAAATCATTCAAAAAGGAAACACGATTAATAATGAACAATGGATGGAACAATTTCTACGGAGAGATTATTCAATCAAACGCATTCATGGGTTAAGATTTGACAATTATTGTAAATTACTATTTTGATAAACGTATTAAAGTATGAAATAAAGCATGATCCACATTGTAAATTATGTAAACCTTGACAATCAGAAACGGTTTTTCAATAATGGTTATTATTTTGGAATCATTTTTGTAAAAATTCTCAACTAAAAATTTAAGAATTTTCTTTTTGGAGAACGGTATGATGAGAAGTACTTACGAGTTGGATAAAGATTAACCCTATAGAACATATGAATAAGTCTATACAACCCAGTTTCTTTGTATAAATCTAATCATTCTAAAGACGAGATCATCATCATTTAGACATATTTAATTGACTATCAATATAAACAGATCAAATTCAGTTGGGTTAATTATCTGCGTTTATAGAGAGATAATATCACCCTTGAATGAAGCAATTCTACAAATGAATTAATTAAACAAGCAATCAATAATAATGGATATATTTTAAAAAATTATAGATAAAAAGTAATTTGCTAGAATTAATAAACAGTAATGTTAGTAAGAAAGGACATTAGTTCTTTTGTTACATATAAAGTTGTTATTGAAAAGTTCAAAAGCCATTCTAAGTTCCATACAAAATATTAATGGAAGAACTCGAACGAAAAACATCGATACTTCTACAATTCTTTTACAATTTTTCTTCTTCCAATTTCTCTCCATTAAATACTTTTCATAAGCAAAATACAATATCGTGCATAAACTCAAACTATCCCTAGGTGTATTCAACCAATTGAAAAAGATTATCAACCAACAAACACTAACCGAATCATACAATTTCATTCAATTCGATAGATTCAATTTTAGTTAAATCAAATGGCATAAATATTTAGAGAGTAAACCACAATGACAACAATCACTAGAATATCTACACGATAATCAATTATATGATTAGTAATAGCAATAAGAATAATAATTAACCTATATATTCAGATTAAATCTAACAGAATTATGATTATCTCTTTTGGAGAGCATGATTCCTATGCTGTAAAGTAAATTTAAACGTTAGTACAAAAATAGGTACAGATACACCTCAATATATACTGATCACCAGAGTTTATCTACGCTGAAATACCAATTCTACTGAGCTTCAAAGAAAGAAAGTTAATTGAAAAGTTTCATAAAAATCAACGAGTGCTCTTTTTTTGTCTCTGTTTCTCTACTGTCTACAAATCAACATTTGTACACGACTTTTTTTATCTACAATATCGATATACTACATCTATTCATACATGCTTGCTTTATATTAGTTAACTCTATGATCACAAGCACCAGTTTCTATAACTTTATGGATATTTTCTAATGCCTTTATAGCAGTATAATCAAAATTTTCTACCGTTGAAGCACCAATATGAGGAGTTAATATAACATCTTCTCTACCAATTAATTCAGGATGAATACTTGGTTCATTTTCAAAAACATCCAATCCGGCAAATAATACTTTTCCTGATTTCAAACCTTGAACCAATGCTTCTTCATCAATAACTGTACCTCTACCAATATTAATGATTCTGAACGGTTGTGAAAGGAATCTATCACGGTTGAATTGATTAAATGGTGTGTTTCTGGTGTGGCTGGACATGCAATCACTATTAGATCTATGTTTTTAACATCAGTTAATTTCTGATGATATGTTACAGGATAATCTAATGCTAATTCTTGATGAGGTAATAATTTATTTCTCTTAATGTAATTGACTTTCATACCAATATCATGAAGTTTTTTACCTATGGTTTGACCGATTTTACCAAATCCAATAATGGCAACATTATGACCTCGAGGAGATAAATTAGGTCTCTGATTTAAATAATGACCAAAATTATATCCTGTTCCTGGTGTTCTTAAAACTTTTCCTCGTTCATGATCAAATTCAGAATCAGCTAATTGATATCTAAGATCAATTGTATTTGGAATCGATGGTAAATTTTAGAATACATATGAAATTGTCTAAAACTTGATAAGGCTAAATATAATGCTAAATCAGCAACTGGTTCAGCAGCTCCATCACTTGGTACATTACTTAATGTAATACCATGATTTCTTAAAATTTCAGCATCATCATGATCATATCCCACAGAACAAAATGCAATTATTTTTAAATTTGGAGGAGAATAATCAATAACGGTACGATATCCACCAATTAATGTGAATCCTAACCATGCTCCATAAATTGCAACAATATCATTGAATTTATCTTGTAAATCATGAATAAATTGTTCCCGTGTAGTTATTTCATAAAATATACATTCATATTTGGATTGAAAATGTAAGAATTGTGAAAGTGATTGATTAAGTTCACCAATGAATAATACTTTTGGTTTTGTCATTATTGATTAATTCAAAGAAACAAACAAACAAATGTATATATAAAATGAATAACTTAATAACCGAGTATATCTGTTAATGTATGCGATAAGAATTGAAATAATATAAAGATGTATAACTAACGTAGGCTATTTTGATGGTGTTTATCAACTTCAACTTTCAATTGGTACAAGATTAGATTCTTTACATCTCCTTATATTCTTTTTTACTGTGTTGCGAAATTTATTGCGAGTTTATATAGCAGGTCGTGTACATATTTCCAATAAAACACGTAGAGTTCAAACAAAAAAAACAACCTTTATATCAAAAGAACCACCAAAAAAAAAAAGAAGATCAATCAATCAATCAACCAACCATCATCAATCAATTCATCAACTTTATACATATATCTGATAATGGAACAAATTCAAGAACTTGTGGAATTTCCAGTGACAATTCCAAATCAAAGAAAAGTTAATCAATTAATTCAAATCTCATCAATAATTAATATAATTTCTTCATTAAGTATAGGAATTATTACTGACTCACTTAAATATTTAAGTTATTCATTTGCTATACAATTTATTATCTTAATATTACTAATTGCTCCTAATTGGTTATTTAAATCTGAACCTTCTTTAGAATGGATTACTATAAAGATGTGATTTAGTTTATGAGGTTGCAGAGAAAGGAAACTTGTACTGGTTAATTAAGTTTTATTGAAACATAATAAGAATATATACACCAATAACCGAAATGTGAATACTAAAATCTTAATAATTGTACAATAGAAGTTAAAAACCCACATATGTCATTCATGTAAGTATTCCCTTAGACCATGTGAATAGATATTCCAGGGTTTAGTTATTCTAAATGATTTATCGTTTAAATTGCTATGTCGTGGCCCGTGGCTCAATTTATTACTTCTCTTTTTTTTTGTATTGGCGATGGATACTTTCGGAAGCAATTGCTTTTGCGTCGAAACAAATGATCGACCTTCCCATTCGCAGCAACTGGGATACGAAACGAAAAAAAAACAAATTAAAATATGGGGGAAATGTATGTCCTCTTGTGTATATCATGACACTTTCTGAGTCCCCCCAAATTCGTGGAATGAAATATTTTAGAATATAAATTGGTTACAAATTCCCTTCAAAAACTTTTTCTTCTTCTTATTTTCAAATTTATTTTTCTACCTGATACTATCATACAACGATGACTACCGATTATTCTGAAGACGAAAAATTATTCTTGGGATTTGATTTATCTACTCAACAATTAAAAATTATTGTTACTAATGAAAATTTAGTTCCTTTAAAAACTTATCATGTTGAATTCGACGCTGAATTTAAAGATAAATATAACATCACAAAGGGTGTTGTCAATGGTGATGATGGTGAAGTTATTAGTCCTGTTGGAATGTGGTTAGATTCAATCAACTATTTATTTAAGGTTATGAAAGAGGATAAATTCCCCTTTGATAAAGTTGTTGGAATCAGTGGATCTGCACAACAACATGGTTCAGTTTATTGGAGTAATGAAGCAAATGACCTTTTATCTTCATTAAAACCAGAAGAAGAATTATCTGAACAATTGAAAGATGCATTTTCTTGGGAATATTCACCAAATTGGCAAGATCATTCAACTTTAAAAGAGGCTAATGCTTTTCATGAAGCTATTGGTAAAGAAAATTTAGCCAAAATTACTGGATCAAGAGCTCATTTAAGATTTACTGGTTTACAAATTAGAAAATTTGCTACTAGATCTCATGTTGAAGAATATGCTAAAACTTCAAGAATTTCTTTGGTTTCTTCATTCCTTACCAGTGTTTTAATTGGACAAATTACGGGTTTGGAAGAAAGTGATGCGTGTGGTATGAATCTTTATGATATTACTAAAAGTGAATATAATGAAGAATTATTAGCTTTGGGTGCTGGTGTTCATCCAAAAATTGATGGAGTTGATAAACAAGATGAAAAATATTCAAAATCAATTGATGAATTAAAACAAAAATTAGGTGATATTACTCCAATTACATATGAATCTTCGGGAGATATTTCTCAATATTTTGTGGATACCTATGGGTTTAATCTAAATGTTAAAATTTATTCATTTACAGGAGATAATTTGGCCACTATATTATCTTTACCATTACAACCAAATGATTGTTTAATTTCTTTGGGTACTTCCACCACTGTTTTAATTATCACAGAAAATTACCAACCATCTTCCCAATATCATCTTTTCAAACATCCAACATTACCTGAAAGTTATATGGGTATGCTTTGTTATTGTAATGGATCCTTAGCTAGAGAAAAGCGAGAGACAAAGTTAATGAAAAGCAAATGTATCGGATTTGAAAAGTTGGGATAAATTTGATGAAATTTTAGATAAATCTACCCATTTTAATCATAAATTGGGTATTTATTTTCCTCTTGGTGAAATTATTCCACAAGCTCCTGCTCAGACCGTTAGAGCAGTTTTAGAAAATGATAAGATTATTCCTTGTGAATTAGATACTCATGGATTTACTATTGATGATGATGCTAATGCAATTGTTGAATCTCAAACTTTAAGTTGCAGATTAAGAGCAGGTCCAATGTTGAGTAATTCGGAGATAATTCAAGTGATGAAGAAACTACTGAATCCACTAAAGAATTAGAATCGATTTATTCAGAATTATCATCAAAATTTGGAGAATTATATACTGATGGTAAAAAACAAACATTTGAATCTTTAACAGCAAGACCAAATAGATGTTATTATGTTGGTGGTGCATCAAATAATCCAAGTATTATTAAAAAGATGGGATCAATTTTAGGTCCAGTTAACGGAAATTATAAAGTTGAAATTCCAAATGCTTGTGCATTAGGAGGTGCTTATAAAGCAAGTTGGTCATATGCTTGTGAAGAAAAGAATAAAATGATTAATTATGCTGATTATATTAATAAATTATTTGATACTAATGATGAATTAGAGAAATTTAAAGTTGATGATAAATGGGTTGAATATTTTGAAGGGGTTGGAATGTTGGCCAAGATGGAAGAAACATTGTTAAAACATTAATAGAACTGATATATAGAGACTAGAAACAAGACTATGATTATGATTTGCAATTTGCTCTTGCAATTTGTAGCCATGTAATTATAAGAGAATAGATCGCCGGAAACAGGGCTAGTGCTGGTACTTGGGTCAGGCAGAGGAAATTTTTTTTTTTTTTTAATTTTCATTTTCAGCTTTCTGGAGTAAAAATCTACAATCCAGATCAACTCTTTCACTAACTGAAGCCCACGATGATTAGAGCAAGACAAGTAATCTTGAGAAGCCATAGACAATTTTCTACATTATTATCGAAATCCCCAGAATCAATAACACTTGAAGATTTAACATCTTCATCAATAAATCAACAAGATGAAAAGGAAGACTTGAATTGATTGAATCAATAATTAATTCTAGTCATTCTGACAAATCATCATTATATAATCATTTAATACCTAATTTCTCATATTATTTTAAGATACCTAAACATTCAATAAAGGGAGAAATTTTAAGAAGATTAATTAATGTTAATCCTGGTAGAGTTCATGATACTTTTGAATTATATAATTTACATCAAGATGTAATTGAAGAAAATATGATTCATGATATCATAAAAAAAATTATTAATGAACAAAATGAAGAAAACAATAATTTAGAAAATATATTTAATATAATTAAACAATATAATCATTTGAAATTTGATGAAATTTTCAATCAATTGTTAATTAAATTTATTGAACAAGAAGATTATCAACTGATTAATGAATTAATTAATGAAGGAATATTAAATAATAAAACAGTGTTGGATGAATTTACAAAGAATTTATCATCAATTGGTAATAAATTTACTTATTTGGAAGTATTTCATAGATTATTCAATCTTGATCCAACAGTAATAACCCCTGATCAATATACCATTGGTTTAAATTTATTGAATTTCAATAATAAAGAACTTTCTGAAATTTTTACCAAAACCAATCAATTATCATTCATTGAATTAACTAATGAAATTTTGAAATATATTGACATTAACAAAATTGATGAAATACCAGAATCTATTGAATTACGTCAATCAATAATTGAAATTTATGGAATTAATCAAAATAATACAGAAATGGCATTAAAAAAATATCATTATTATGAAAGTTATGTAAAATCATCAATTAATAAAATTAGATTTGAAATGATTAAAATTTTCACTTATCAAGCAATTAATCAAAATAGTGATGTTTGGAATCAAGTTGCTCAAACTTTTGTTCCACCAGAATTTACTATTGAAACATTACAAGTATTGATTGTATTAAAAAGTTATTTCAATGTTGATGAAGCTTTAGAAATTTATAATTCTTATATTAATGAAGTTTCAGGTGAAATTAATCAATTTACTAAAAAATCACCAAAGGGTGTATTAACCGAATGTATAATTTTGGGATTTTTATTAAATAACGATCGTCATTTTGCAACTTTAATATTTGAAAAAGCAATTGAAAATAAAATTATAATTGATGAATTAGAAATTATTCAAATTAAAAAATTATTCAAGAAGTATAGTGATTCATTTATTGAAAATGAAATATGGGAAGATAATGCTCAATTAAAGATGAAAAATATTGCTTTAGAATATGTAACTAATATAGGTGGTGTAAAATATTAACCTTCTACATATACTACTGTACATGTATAAATGAGCCATACTTTGATTGATGTATGGCAATTACTAGTGCAAATTATACTGTAATCATACATCAGGTTAACCTTCCGGTTTAGGAAATTTTACCGTAACTATGAAAACTATGAGTAATCCCTCCCTACTGAAAATTTTTTCCCTCCTTTTTTTTTTCCCAGTGAGTCAAATTACGCGGCAAAATTTTTCATGGCGTGTACCTGGTACCAATTCATTGTTTTTGTGTATTGCACACTATTATCAATTGGAGGAAACCAATCGATAACAAAGTATGGGAAGAATTTTTTTTTTTCAACAAGTATAAATTAATTCCCATTTCTTGTTTCTTCTCTTGTATAAAAATTTTTTTGTATTTTGTTTTAATTCAATTAATAATTATTATTACTATTACTATTATTATTATACAACAATGTCTAAATCTCCTGTTATTCTTCATTTAAGAGCTGAAACCAAACCTTTGGAACATAGAGCTGCTTTAACCCCAACCACCACTAAACAATTAATTGATGCTGGTTTTAAAATTTATGTTGAAGAATCTTCTCAATCTATATTTAATATTAAAGAATATGAAGAAGTTGGTGCAATTATTGTTCCTGAAGGTTCATGGAAAACTGCTCCTAAAGATCGTATGATTATTGGATTAAAAGAATTACCAGAAAATGAAACTTTCCCATTGGTACATGAACATATTCAATTTGCCCATTGTTATAAAGATCAAGCTGGTTGGCAAGATGTTTTAAAAAGATTTCCTGAAGGTAATGGAGTTTTATATGATTTGGAATTTTGGAAAATGATGAAGGTAGAAGAGTTGCTGCTTTTGGATTTTATGCTGGTTTTGCTGGTGCAGCAATTGGTGTTTTAGATTGGTGTTTTAAACAATTAAATGATGATTCTAAAAACTTACCTGGTGTTTCTCCATATCCTAATGAAGATGCATTAATTAAAGATGTTAAATCCGAATTAGAAAAAGCTTTGGTTAAAACAAATGGTGCTTATCCAAAAGGTCTTGTTATTGGTGCTCTTGGTAGATGTGGATCTGGTGCTGTTGATTTATTTAGAAAAGTCGGTATTCCAGATGATCATATTGCCAAATGGGATATGGCTGAAACTGCTAAAGGTGGTCCATTCCAAGAAATTGTCGATCTGGATATTTTCATTAATTGTATCTATTTATCAAAACCAATTGCTCCATTTATTAACAAAGAACTTTTAAATCAAGAATCAAGAAAATTGAGAACTATTGTTGATGTTTCAGCTGATACCACTAACCCACACAATCCAATTCCAGTTTATACAATTGCTACTGTTTTCAATGATCCAACAGTTGTTGTTGATGTTGAAAAAGGTCCAAAATTATCTGTCTGTTCAATTGATCATTTACCATCATTATTACCAAGAGAAGCTTCAGAATTCTTTTCTCGTGATTTATTACCTTCTTTATTACAATTACCAGAAAGAGATACTGCCCCAGTTTGGGTTAGAGCTAAAAATTTGTTTGATAAACACGTTGCTAGATTAAACAAATTATAAACTCTCCCTTCTCTGACCATTTAAAATTCATGCATGTATATCTTCTTTTGTTTTTTTTTATGTTTAATATTTAGTTCTATATATTGATTATTCTAATGTTACAGTGACTTTTCTTTTCTTATTATTATTCTTTTTGTTCTTTTTACCTTTCTTTTTATTGCTATTAGCACCACCACTCATAATTTGTTTAATTTCTTCACCATCAGTTTCATATTCTGATTCACTTGGAATATCAACTTCATTACTAGTAATATCATCTAATGAAGTAAATCTTCTTTTCATAGTTTCAGTTTTTTCAACACTTTCTGGGGAAGTGACAACACAATTTAATCTTTCACCAGTATCATAAACAGCAATTTGATCTTTTAATTCTAAATTCCAAATAACAATTTTACCATCTGATGAAACAGAAACTAATAATGGTAAACCTTGAGTTTCTTGTTTATCTTGAAGAAATGAAATTCCTTTAATACGATTAGTATGACCTCTTAAAACAAATTTTGGTTCTAATTCTTCTGGTTTAGAATCCCAAATTTTATCTTCATCACTTTCATCTTCAGCTAACCCTGATAATACTTGATTTTTAAATTCATATATTTCAATAGCTCCATTACCCAATCCAATAACTAACCATTCTTTATCATTAAATTTTAAAATTTCCATTGCCATTAAAGTAGAATTAATTTTGATTTTTTTAACAATTTTAGCAATTGATGTTTTATAAATTAAAATTTGATTCAACATTCCAATTAAGAAATAATTACCCTTTGGTGACCATCTAACAAAATCTCCTGATTGTCCAAGATGATCTCTACCTTTAATTTTTAAAATTGCTGCTTTTTTAGCAGTCATTAAATTCCATAATCTAATTGTTTTATCTTGAGATACCAGAATTGCAACTCTACCACTTGGATGAATTGATAAATCATTAATTTTATCAGTATGACCTTTTAAAGTTCCAAAAGTTTCCCAATCTTTAGTTCTCCAGATTATAATTTTCCCATCTTCTGAACCTGATAATAACCATTTTCCAGATTTAATACTTGATTCATCATTATCATCATCATTATTTTTTGTTTCGGCTTCAGTAGAAAATTTTAAACTTGTAATAGTACCAGTATGACTTAATAATGTACCCAATTCTTTTCTTTTCTGTAAATCATAAATTCTAATATGTTCATCATTTGAACCGGTGACTAAATATCTTTTAGCCAAATCCATAGATTTAATAGATAATGAATGTGCTTGAAAATGAAAAATTGGTTGAAAAACAGGTTCTTTAGTATTCGATGGATCTAAAATAACTGATAAACATAATAGATTATGTTCATAAGAACCAACAAATATACGAAATTGAATTGGTTTGGATGTTGATGTTGATATGCTCGTATTTGTGGTTGCAGTACTACCTTTCAAGGCAGATTTAATTACTTTTGTTTCTGACATGATTAATGATTTGAATTTTAGGAGAATATTCGATGAGATGTGGGAATGAAAGCTATGGAATTTTTTTTTTCTCTGTGATGGTTTGGTCAATGTTAAAAAAGAGATGTAATTGCGGCTTTCGTGATTTATTCCTGATTCGGCACAAGCCATACAAAAATTAAAAACAAAAATTTCAGAGACAACCAAAAATAAAAATTCGTTTCTCAAATAAAAAGATCAACAAAAGAGACAACGCCAAAACTTTGCAACATTCTAAACAAAACATGGTTCAGAATCAAAAGACACCTACGGAGCATAATTCCACGTTATATATCTCACCTATGGTGAATAAGAAAAATGATTTATTATATGTAACACCTCCAAATCCAACCACAGCAACAAATAAATTATTAGAAACCCCAGGGTCAAATAAATCAGCAACATCACTGTTTTTTAATTTTGATAAAAGTTCTCAACATAATGCCCCAAGTCATGATATAACTCATGTATCATTGGATGATCCTTTAACACCTGTGGATAAATTACGATTATGGAGACATGATGCAATTATGCAACATCAATATAAAACAGCTGAATTTATTGGAGATAAAATTTTAGAACTTACTTTTGATCCAAATGATGCATTTTGGTTATCTCAAGTTTATTTCAATCAAGGGAATTATTTAAGATGTAAGAATTTAATTACGAATAATGTTGATTATAATAATTCTATAAGTTGTCGATATTTGGCAGGTTATAGTTTAATTAAATTGGAAATGTGGGATGATGCCTTGGATTTAATTGGAGAAACAAATCCATTTAAGAACAATAGCAATACCAGTCGATTACATCAAGATGATGGAGGGATTAAATTGGAAGCATCAATGTGTTATTTACGAGGGATAATTTATGCCAATCAAAATAATTTTGAACGAGCAAAAGAATGTTATAAAGAAGCATGCATGGTTGATGTTAAATGTTATGAAGCATTTAATGAATTAATTGATAATAATTTAATGACACCAACTGAGGAATGGGAATTTGTTATGACACAATTGAATTATCGAGATAATTTGGATAATAATGATGAATTAATTAAATTATTATATACCACCAAATTAAGCAAATATTTGAATACCAATAAATTTGAAGAAAGTGAACATATACTTCGAGAAGAATATGAATTGCGGGAGAATTGTGATTTAATGTTGAGCCGAGCTGATTATTTATATATACAATGCAATTTTGATGAATGTTTAAATGTTTGTGAAAGAATACTTAATAAAGATGAATATAATTTTGATATTATTCCAAATTATTTGAGTTGTTTATATGAATTAGGAGGTAAAAATAAACTTTTTTTAAAAGCACATCAATTGGCAGAATTACATCCTACTAATCCCATGTCATGGTTAGCAATTGGAACTTATTATTTATCAATAAAGAAAATAGTTGAAGCCAGGAAATTTTTTAGTAAAGCCACATTATTGAACCCTAATTTTGGCCAAGCATGGATTGGATTTGCTCATACATTTGCAGCTGAAGGGGAACATGAACAAGCAATTAGTGCTTATGCTTATGCAGCCAGATTGTTTCCGGGGACTCATTTACCTAATTTATTTTTAGGAATGCAACATTTACAAATGAATAATTTAAATTTACTGGAAGAATATTTATTAGCATCATATCATATATGTAATAGTGATCCATTATTATTAAATGAATTAGGAGTGATTAATTTTCATAAGAATCAATTTGTGAAGGCAGAAATGTATCTACAAGAAGCATTAAGTGCAGCTAAGAATTTAAATTCTGATTCTAAAACATGGATATCTATTCATGCTAATTTAGGACACGTTTATCGTCGTGCTAATCAACCTTATAAGGCATTAGATTGCTTTAATCAAGTATTAAAGATTAGTAATAAAAATGATGCCAATATATTATCAGCCATTGGATTAATTCATTTAAGGTTAGGAAATATATTTAAATCAATTGATATATTACATGATGCATTGGCGATATCACCATTAGATCCTGTTGCAAGTGATTTATTAAAGAGAGCATTAGAAGCCAATAAAGAAAATCAAGAAATATTTAAAACCACTGAAAAATTAATTCAATTAAATTTACCTAATGAAGGAGGTAGATTACGTAGAAGCCGAGGTGGTAATATCAAGAAGAAATTAACCCAAGATAAATCGAAGAATGAGGATACTAAATTAGCTACACCATTAGTATCAAAAACTAAAACTCTTCAACCTTCAATTTTGGATGAACAAGAAGAACGCAAGGTTGATTATGATGATGTTACATTATTAGCAAAAGATTTACAGCAAGGAGAAGTATCAAGTGATGGTGATGAAGATGCAGATGACGACGACGAAGAAGAAGAAGAAGATGATGATGATGATGATGGTATGGATATAGTTAGTGATTAAGTTGTGGCGATATTGTATACATTTGATTGTTTGTTATTTTCGTGTAATGTACAGGCACATAATTCGTAAAAGAACAACTTAAAAAATTTTTTAGTGCATACATGATCCGCATGATGGTGTTTACATTTTTTTTTGTTTATTTTTAGATTTAAAAATTTACACGAAAAGCGGAGAAAACGAGACTAATGAATTATGACGTAATTAAAGAAATGGCTACAACTGGTAGTGTTTTTATCAATCATTATAAGTTACACATCCATTTATGATAATTAGTCAGATTTATTAATGTCCTATGGTGGGCTGTCAGTTTGAGAGAGATTGATATCTTGAAGATACTTGTTATAATCAAGTACATGGTATCATCTGATAATTGAAATTCGTGTAATTTTTAAATATTTGTTTTATTTTTTTGGCGTTCTATATTTTCCCCCCTTGTTACACAAATAAACAAAAAGGAGTTGCATTTACCATGAATATGTAAAAATCAAAAAACCCAAATTAGGAAATAAATCAAATTGATAAGCAAAAAAGGGTAAAAGTTCTCGTAGACGACGATGATGAGAAATTTATACAAAGCAAAGACAAGATTATCAAAATGGATGTTAAATAAGATTTACAATTGGATTTAATGTTTAACACGGACGAGGAGAGGGGGAGATGATGCGAATGAAGATGGAAATGAGATGGTTGTTAAGTAATGATTTTAAATACACAGAATTGATTAGTTCTATCAAAATATATGTCAAGATGACAAAGATAAAGATGTGACAAGTTTTGCTTTATTTTTTTTTGCATACAATTTGAATTTTGAAGGCTGAAGGAGAATAAAGAAGAAGTTGAATAATGAAAGAGTTTAGACGATTTAATTTAATTCATAATCAGTAATAAATAGTCAATTTATAACAAAGTTAATTTATAATGATGTGCATACATATACTGTATGTACGGTAATCAAATCAACAACTATTATGACTATTAGGAATTGTTATAGAGTGCTTTGTGATTTGTATATGATTAATTTGTTTGTTGTGATGTGGGAATGTTGTTGTTGCTCTTTTTTAGGGGGACGGGGTTTGTTATACAATTTGTTGAAATATTTTTGTAATTGTATTATATATAGAGTATATATAAAATAATGATGAAATTTAATTGATTTATTTTCATATAACTTACGAGCTAATTTTTGTTGTTGATCTACATGTAAGTCAATAATCAAAAACTGCTGGATAAAAGATACTACATAGTTTAAATACAATTACCAAAATAGAAATACCTACTGTAATTACTAAAAAAAGGAGTACAATAAGTGAGACAAAAAAAAATACGTGATAGTATCAATTGACAACCCCTTCTTTCTAACTTTTCTTCAATAATAAATAATAATACAACAGAAATTTATAATTTGAAATTATCAACAACATTTTTTTATCCATAGGTTCAAAACTGATAATCATCATCATCATCGACTGACATTTTGCATTTACAACTGATTCTTTCAGATCATTAATCAACAAAGAGATAGAAAAAAAACAGCCAAAATAAACACAAAAAAAATAAGTCAGTGCATTTTTTTTTTTTGGATTCCCTTGTAACATAAATCAAAACAAATCCCATACAATCCAAAACAACTGAGGTTTTTTAAGTTTTTTTTTTTAGCTCAATATTCATCATCATTTAATTCTTCTTCTTCTTTTTGTTGTGGTAGTTTGAATACTTATATATATAGACATTATATCTTCATATTCCCATTAATAATGGCCACTACTATTTTATCCTCATCAACAACGACAACAACAACTGCATCATCAACATCATCATCAAATACAACTTTAACAACAAGTAATCCAACTACCCCAAATCAAATATCTAAACAATCAATCTCCACCAATACACCCAATCCTTCATCCTCATCCTCAATAATACCAAATATCTTATGTATGAATTTCAATCAAGACCAAGGATGTTTTGCTATTAGTCACGAACAAGGATTTTTGGTTTATAACACAAACCCTATTGAATTACGTGTTAAACGAAATTTCATTTCTTCGACTCATCAAACATCTACGTCGTCATCTTCAAATACACAAACCAATAGAACTAATAGCACAGGAAGTACTGGAAGTACAGGAAGTACGGGATCAAATGGATCCATTAATAATAATAACAGTAATAATACAACCAGTCATAATAATTTTAAATCGGGATCTGGTATTGGTCATATAACAATGTTACATAGAACAAATTATCTTGCATTAATTGGTGGCGGTGATAAACCAAGATTTCCTCCCAATAAATTGATCATTTGGGATGATTTAAAAAGAAAAACAAGTTTACTGGTGGAATTTGAATCCCCAGTTTTAAATGTTTTATTATCAAGAGTGAGAATAATCGTGGTATTGATTGATCAAATATTAGTTTATGGATTTGCAGTACCACCAAAGAGATTTCATACTTATAATACAATTAATAACCCATTTGGTATTGCGAATTTATCGGTCAATAGTATCAATAACACCAACACCACCACCACCACAAATGGTACCAATACCGCATCGGATAATAACAAAAAGTATCTCCCACCAAATTCATCTAGTTCTTCAAGCAACTCATTAAAAGATATCACTAATAATATTTCATCATCAACATCAACATCTTATCAAACATTAGCATTTCCTGGAAGATCAGTTGGACAAATTCAAATTGTGGATATGGGGAATAGTACTGAAAAAAATTCCATGAATATCATTAAAGCTCATAAGCTGAATATTCGTTGTTTATGTCTCAATAAATCAGGTACTTTAGTAGCTAGTGCATCAGTCACGGGAACTTTAATTAGAATTCATTCAACCAGAACAACTACTTTATTGTATGAATTTAGAAGAGGCATTGATAAAGCAGTAATTACATCAATGAGTTTTAGTCATGATGATTCTAAATTGGCAGTTTTATCGGATAAACATACATTACATGTATATAATATTGATGAGGTACATGGAGGTGGATCTAATCGTCATCATGTTTTAAATAATTTACCATATTTACCAAATTATTTCAAAAGCACTTGGAGTTTTTGTTCAATTAATACTAATAAATATCATGAAAATGACCATGATAAATCAAATCAAGTTGATGAAGGTATCATTGGATGGTCTAATGATGATGATAGTATTATAATTATTTGGAAATTAAAGAAAATTTGGGAGAAATACGTTATTGTTGAAACTGATAATCATAATTTTGAATTAATTCGTGCTAGTTGGAAAAAACTTGATAATACCGAATAATATAATCTTTAAATTTTATGCATATTGACAAGAAAAATTGGGCAGAATTATATGGTTTTTTCCTCTCTCCCATGTCTCATGAGTTATGTTTCTTTTGTAAAGTTATATATATATATATATGTATATATCTAATACTATGTACAATATTCCAAAATCAATTGTAAAAATACTATTTATATAAGCTAAATGGATTCACATAATAAAGGTTGGTAAAATATGGTTTCCCTTGGACGCCTATTACTTTTACCTTGTAAATAGTCCCATTTTTTACCATGATAATTTCTTATAAATCTAGCTGAATCTTTAGGATTTCCAAATTGTAATAAAACCATTCTGTTTTCATTATATATATCAGAAACAACATCAATTATATTAATTAATTGATAATTCCATAATAATCGATAAACAGTCCCTTCATTTAATCCATATGGCCAATTCCTAACAATTACATAATTTTCACGATTTGGATTTAACCAATTTTTTAAAAATTTATAATTATCAAAAATTTTAGTATTTGAAATCTCTATTGATTCATTTTCTTCTAATTGTAAAATTTCATTAATTTTAGAAAAATCACTTATTTTTGGATGACTCATGGATTCTAATAAACTTTCAGATAATTTCATAAATTCAAAATTTAATTCAATTCCATTAATTATTTTTCCTTCTGTTTCTTTAATATAAACAGCAGCATTTAATTGATTTTCAAATAATAAATAATATTTATTCCTGAATTCTAATTGTTTATTTCTTGATTTAATTAATTCAAATGGACTTAATTTTAAATTATATTTACAATTTCTTTCTGATGGAAGTAATTTCCACATATCATGTTTAGTTATATATGAATTTGGACATTTAAATCTTACTATATTTGATTTATATTCCGGCCATAATGATAATATGGCATTTTCTGCAGGCATTTTAAGTTTTGAAGTAATTTTATCTAATGTTGGTACCGTTGATTCTTGATCATTATATAACATTCGTGAAATTGTTGGGGTTGTAACATCAGATATAATTGATTTGGTGGATGAGATTTGTGATGCAGTTGATGAATATAGTAGATTCATCAACTTTTTAGTAGCTTCTGTTGAAGGTTTAGACATTTGTGTGCAACAAGATCGATATTAATTATATAAGAATTGTATTGGTTTGTCTTGAGACGGGGAATAATTTCTGATGGTTCAAGAAAATAAATAAAAAAAAAAACCAAATCTTCTGGATTCACATGATATATATCACGTGATTCTACTTAACATGGAATTTTTATCTACATTTAAACAGTACAACTACTACACTTGTTAGACTACTATAGTAAGGTGTATCACTAACATTTTTTGCTTATGGTTGCTTAAATTAATAATCATCAAATATCCACGTAAATGAAACTTGAATGCTCTTAAAATACTTAATAACTTGAATATGTAACATATCCCGCAAAGAAAAAATATATTTTGTAAGAGAAAAATTTTTTTTGATTTTTTTATATTTTCCAACTTTTTACAAAGTTTCATCATCCTTATCAACAACTCCATCAACCACAACCTTATATCCCTGGGAACCTAACACTTCTTACTTGTACATATTATTACTTGTTGGTTTGTTTCATTTCCTACCAACCTTTCTTGTATTTAAGATTACCATAGTTTCTGTAAATAGTTCATCCCACACTGGAAGAAAAATCTTTCTCCACAGTCATAGTTCGAGTTTGTATCACGTGATATTCTAAAGACCACAATTTTTTTTTTATTTCGTTGTTTCCAGTTTTCGCCATTTAATACAAAAGAAAAAAAAAAGAAAGACAACTAAGAAAAAAAAAGAAAAACCAGAATTAACATTTCAAAATAACCACATTTGTCCAGGTATCCGATATCCCTACGTTATCGATTGTTGTTGATATTTATCTTGTTTTTATAACCACCTAGTTGAGTCAAATTTTTCGTATTCCCATAGTATTGTTATTAGTTCATCATATATTGTCCTAACTTTGAACATATCAATCAGTTCTTATTTTGTTTCTCCATTATGCAGTCAGAAACTATATGGTCGTCGAGTGGCCATAATTCCCTATTCAAACTCAACCACAGATGAATTCTTCATCAACCACAACCACTACAACAGCAAATGGTACACAATATAGATCAGTCATTGATCAAGTTGATCCTGAAGTTGTTCGTTTATTTTCTACTTCCAATCCATTTGATTCATTATCAAGTGTCACCCCAGAAAGAAGATTATCATTTAATGATGGTAGTGATATTTTAGATAATGATTTCTTTGGATTCAAAAGGGGTACATTATCAGCTATTACTGCTCCTGTAGTTGGAACAAATAATCAAATAACAAATAAAAAATTTGGTACTGCTTCTATTAGTGGAGGAATTGCTAATAGACATCCACCTCAAGATAGTTTTTTACAAAAATTTGCCAGTGTTGCTGACGCTACTAGAGACATTGAATTGGGTAAATTATCATTAGATGATAGAACTACTACTGGTGAAAGTATTAAAGTTGTTACAACTAGTGCTTTTACTTCACCTCATGGATCCTTGAATGAAAATTTGAATATGCCTGCTCCTCAGAGAGGTTCAAGACATCAATCAATTAGTGAAAAGATTGATAATTATAATAATAATTCTCCAATTCAAGCCAGTTCTGCTTTATCTATTAATTCTGATTTGAATTCTGATCATGGTGCTAATATCACAACTGCAAATGGTTCAAATCATAATTTTTGGAATCCTGCAACAGCAACTTCTTTTACCCCTGCAGGAGTATCAAATCCTCAAAATTATTTTATGGACATGAATGGTATGCCAATGCCTCCACCACCACTTCCACCTCAAGGATTTTTCCCACAAAGAGGAGCGGGTACTTCTGGCGCAGGTGTTTCACCATTACCACCTCCCTCAAATGGTGCAAATCCAAATATGCCGATGAACTCACCACCTCCATTTATGATCCCTTCACCACCACCATTTATGGATCCTAGTTTATATGGCATGATGTATGGCGGTTTTCCACCTGCTCCGGGTCCTCCTCCCCTCCCGGTGCAGCTCCTGCACCACCATCAACTAAAGCAAAAGAAACACAATCAAATACCAGTTCTGAATCTGGTGATGATAATAAATCTGAATCTACTGAAAAAGATGACATGGCTGATAAGGATGTCAAGAAAAAAAAGGATAATCATGGTCCAGGACCTATTGGTGGAGTTGGACTTTTGAACCGTCAATTTTCTCCTGCTTCTTTCATGTTTCATCCATTTAATCCTTATTCTATGTATCAACAATCTCCACCATTAATGCCACATGAAGCTGCTATGCGTGGAATGACTCCACCACCACCTCATCCAGGTATGGGTATGCCACCAGTCCCACCACAAATGGACTCTCCACCACCAGTAGCACAGCCTTCAGCGCCACACCATCAACAACAACAAGCTCCATTCAAGGGTGATAATGGTAAACATGAAGGACCTGGTTCTAAAAAGAAATCTAATCATAAGAATAAAAATGGAAATAACGGAAATGGTGGAAATCATATTTACCGTTCTCCCTTATTGGAAGAAGTTCGTGCTAATCCAAAATCATTCACTTTAAAAGATATTTATGGACATGCTATTGAATTTACTAAAGATCAACATGGTTCTAGATTCATTCAACAAAATTACCTGAAGCTAGTGATGAAGAAAAAGAAACTATTTTCAATGAAATTTGGGAAATTTCTTATGATTTAATGACAGATGTTTTTGGTAATTATGTTATTCAAAAATATTTTGAGTATGGTAATAATACTCAAAAGCAAGTTTTATTGGAAAGTATGATTGGTCATATTCATGAATTATCATTACAAATGTATGGTTGTCGTGTTGTTCAAAGAGCTTTAGAAGCCATTGAAACTGAAGGTCAATTGCGTATTATTGAAGAATTGAAGGATCATATTTTAGTTTGTTGTAAAGATCAAAATGGTAATCATGTTATTCAAAAATCTATTGAAAGAATTAAACCATTTTCCAGAATTAGATTTATTTTGACAAGTTTAGATACTCAAATTTATCACTTATCTACTCATCCTTATGGGTGTAGAGTTATTCAAAGGTTACTTGAATTTTCTGATGAAGATGATCAAAAATGATTCTTGGCCAGTTGAATAATTTCCTTTATTATTTGATTTTAGATCAGTATGGTAATTATGTTATTCAACATATTTTAGAAAATGGTACTAATGAAGAAAAAGAACCAATTTTAGAAATTGTCTTAGGCTCAGTAGTTCAATTTTCTAAGCACAAGTTTGCTTCAAATGTTATTGAAAAATGTATTAAATTTGGTGATCTTAATCAAAGAAAGAGAATTTTACATGAAGTTATGTTGGGTAATGAAGACATTGATGGTGGTGATGATTCTCCAATTGATGATAATTCTCCATTAGCATTAATGGTTAAAGATCAGTTTGGTAATTATGTTATTCAAAAATTAGTTGAAGCTTTTGATGGACAAGAAAGAAAATTATTGATTGTTAAAATCAAAAAATGTTTGAGTTTATCTGGTAATAATTTGGCCAGTATTAGGAACATTAGAAACATAATTGATCATGTTTCTGAAAATGAACTTAACTAAGCTATACGATAATATGAATTGGTTATGGTTTATTTGTTTATTATCTTCTAGTTTTTTGTTTTTTTGTTTTTTATTAAGGACTTATTATTCTTGGTTGTTGAGTTTTTTTTAATTATTATTATTATTATTGTTGTTGTTGTTATATTGATTTTATTTCATATATTATGTTTATAGTTATTTTCTTACCTAAACAACCTCAACCAAGAAACGGATCAATAGAAGAGTAGTTGTTTTATATTTCTTATATATAGTTTTCTTATAGTAATACAGTGTTTATTATTTCTTGTATATGATAAATTTGATATTAATGGAAGGGATTTATAATAAAACGGTTATTTTGCACCCATGGAGTTGAAGAATTCCGTACTGCGGGATAGAAAATAAAAAACACACTGAATAATCGTAAATCACTGTGATAGATTGAGTTCATTAACATTTAGATAATTAGCACAAGCTATCGGCTCTACAATAAAGTGACAATTCGTCCATGTCCCCACGTTTCATAAATCAGACATTTGCTAAAGCTAGGTTAAGTATTATAAAATAATATAATATATTAGTAAGATTAATAAACAGATTATGAGACTCGGTAATACAGTTTATGTACTTGGATTAGACAAGGTAAGGGCAATGTTTTTTACATGAAGTAGAAAAATCGCCGTGTGTTACTCCTTTTAGTGGATCAACCAATAAAAATAAAATATTGTGGTTGTACAAGCCTCCTTCTCCTGCCCTCCTTCCTCGCTCTCCACACCGAGACGAAAAACTCATAAATTTTTCATTTCCAAGAATGCTTTTTTTATATTTAAAGTTTATTTAATTCCTACAATTTCCCATTCAACCAAACCTTACATTAAATAATTTTATTTGTTTGTTTGTTTGTTTCTTTGAATTAATCAATAATGACAAAACCAAAAGTATTATTCATTGGTGAACTTAATCAATCACTTTCACAATTCTTACATTTTCAATCCAAATATGAATGTATATTTTATGAAATAACTACACGGGAACAATTTATTCATGATTTACAAGATAAATTCAATGATATTGTTGCAATTTATGGAGCATGGTTAGGATTCACATTAATTGGTGGATATCGTACCGTTATTGATTATTCTCCTCCAAATTTAAAAATAATTGCATTTTGTTCTGTGGGATATGATCATGATGATGCTGAAATTTTAAGAAATCATGGTATTACATTAAGTAATGTACCAAGTGATGGAGCTGCTGAACCAGTTGCTGATTTAGCATTATATTTAGCCTTATCAAGTTTTAGACAATTTCATATGTATTCTAAAAATTTACCATCGATTCCAAATACAATTGATCTTAGATATCAATTAGCTGATTCTGAATTTGATCATGAACGAGGAAAAGTTTTAAGAACACCAGGAACAGGATATAATTTTGGTCATTATTTAAATCAGAGACCTAATTTATCTCCTCGAGGTCATAATGTTGCCATTATTGGATTTGGTAAAATCGGTCAAACCATAGGTAAAAAACTTCATGATATTGGTATGAAAGTCAATTACATTAAGAGAAATAAATTATTACCTCATCAAGAATTAGCATTAGATTATCCTGTAACATATCATCAGAAATTAACTGATGTTAAAAACATAGATCTAATAGTGATTGCATGTCCAGCCACACCAGAAACGCACCATTTAATCAATTCAACCGTGATAGATTCCCTTTCACAACCGTTCAGAATCATTAATATTGGTAGAGGTACAGTTATTGATGAAGAAGCATTGGTTCAAGGTTTGAAATCAGGAAAAGTATTATTTGCTGGATTGGATGTTTTTGAAAATGAACCAAGTATTCATCCTGAATTAATTGGTAGAGAAGATGTTATATTAACTCCTCATATTGGTGCTTCAACGGTAGAAAATTTTGATTATACTGCTATAAAGGCATTAGAAAATATCCATAAAGTTATAGAAACTGGTGCTTGTGATCATAGAGTTAACTAATATAAAGCAAGCATGTATGAATAGATGTAGTATATCGATATTGTAGATAAAAAAAGTCGTGTACAAATGTTGATTTGTAGACAGTAGAGAAACAGAGACAAAAAAAGAGCACTCGTTGATTTTTATGAAACTTTTCAATTAACTTTCTTTCTTTTTGAAGCTCAGTAGAATTGGTATTTCAGCGTAGATAAACTCTGGTGATCAGTATATATTGAGGTGTATCTGTACCTATTTTTGTACTAACGTTTAAATTTACTTTACAGCATAGGAATCATGGCTCTCCAAAAGAGATAATCATAATTCTGTTAGATTTAATCTGAATATATAGGTTAATTATTATTCTTATTGCTATTACTAATCATATAATTGATTATCGTGTAGATATTCTAGTGATTGTTGTCATTGTGGTTTACTCTCTCTAAATATTTATGCCATTTGATTTAACTAAAATTGAATCTATCGAATTGAATGAAATTGTATGATTCGGTTAGTGTTTGTTGGTTGATAATCTTTTTCAATTGGTTGAATACACCTAGGGGATAGTTTGAGTTTATGCACGATATTGTATTTTGCTTATGAAAAGTATTTAATGGAGAGAAATTGGAAGAAGAAAAATTGTAAAAAGAATTGTAGAAGTATCGATGTTTTTCGTTCGAGTTCTTCCATTAATATTTTGTATGGAACTTAGAATGGCTTTTGAACTTTTCAATAACAACTTTATATGTAACAAAAAGAACTAATGTCCTTTCTTACTAACATTACTGTTTATTAATTCTAGCAAATTACTTTTTATCTATAATTTTTTAAAATATATCCATTATTATTGATTGCTTGTTTAATTAATTCATTTGTAGAATTGCTTCATTCAAGGGTGATATCTCACTCTAGCTATCAAGATATTCTTTTTTTTTTGACTAATTTCAACTATGAATTAATCGATAAACCATTTCGTAAATAATTGTACACGTGCTAATTTTCACGTGCCTATATTTTTATTCTACACGACCTTGATGTTGTAGATTGTCATCAGTTGTCTCGGCATCAACGACAAAAAAAAAGTAAGAAGAATCTGTGATAACCACCAAGGTGATTGCAACCAAAAAATTTTTAGTTTGTCTATTGTTTAAGAGAGCATGAGTTTGCATACAACAAACTAACAGGTTTGTTACTATATTAATCAACAACAAGATTACAGTACAATAATTTAGTTCTGACTTATTCAAAATCATCAAAGTTAATTAGAAAAAAAGAAAAATAGAAGAAAAAATTTTCTTTTAACTAACCTTGGCCCTTTGGTGTTAGTTTTCCTTTTCTTTTATTGAATTTTAGTTTTAAACATAACGGATTTCTTATTTGATTATCACTGTATCTTCCTTTTTTTAATAATAACTGAATAAGAATATATACCTATAATGGTAGAAAACACATCACCAGTTGTATCATCATCAACTTCTTCTTCAGATAGACAACTACTCGAATTTATCAATCAATCTACAACTACAAATGAATCATGTACTCCACAGCCATCCCTGGGATTTCAAATACCCTCTTCATTTATTAAGAATTTAACAAGTATTGATGGTAAAGTAATCACTCATGGGTATGTTCATGGTCATATCCATAAACATAAAGATCATACTCATATCCATGGTCATATCCATAATCATGATCATGTTGAATATAATAAATCAAATGAACAAAATTCTCCACAACTTGCTTTAAATGAACCAGAACAAAGTTTTAGCTGTCATGAATTTGAAAATTTGGATGCTTGTAAAGATGTGTTTTGCGATGAATTAGATGATTGTTTCTTTTTGAATTGTGATGATAGTAAATATTCAAACACTTGTGATTTAAATTGTTGTAATTCTTCAGCTATTGATGAAATTTGTTGTACTGATGCTAGTTGTATCGGTGATAAGGATGACCATTCACAAACTCCATCAGATTGTTGTAATAATCCTGATTGTAATTCGTATTCAGTTTGTCAAGCTATTGGCCGACTGAATTCATCTGTTTGTACTGATCCAAGTTGTAAAGATGCTGATGGTTGTTGTGTTACTCCTGAAAAGGACCATCATCATTCTCAACATGCTGAAAATAATTTATGTGATTTACAATTATGTAAAAAACCTATATTTGAAGATTTGATTAGTAATATTCATTCTACCTATAAAAATCAAAATTTAAATGAAATTCCAGATCCACCACGAAAGAAACCACGTACTCAAACAGATTTTGAAATTCATTTTCCTCATGAGTGTCATCCAGAAGATAAAGATAAATCTAGATCAGTAGAAAATCACGAGGTTCACCAATCTTGTTTTCATACAACAATTCCTGATTCTGGAAATACTACTCCGAGTGAAGTTGATCAGAACTTAATGTCTGATTTTGATTTTGTTATCCAGTTTAATAATTTCAATCAATATTTGAATGAAATGTCAGGTAATCCTCAAAGTGGTACTTTAAACAATCAAACAAGTACTATTGATAACACATCTATAGCTGTGAATTCACCAAACATTGGTACTTCTGTAAAAATGAATACATCATCAAACAATGGAATTCTACAACCACCAAGAAATAATAGTCCTTTACTGTATTCTTGTCAATGGGAAAAATGTTTCAAAAGAGTCAATGCAAATACATTCTTAACTCATGTTGTAGAGGATCATTTAGAACATGAGCAAATAACTAGTAAACAAGCCCCAGAGTCTACATACCAATGTGAGTGGAGTGATTGTAATTTTATGAATAATGATTATAATACTTTGATTGATCATTTAAAATCACATCAACCATCAAATTTGATTCTTCCAACACAACCATCAACCGCTAATAATGCGTTAACTCCAGTATCATGTTCAATTTCCAATGCTGCTTCACCAGTTGTTTTACAACAACCAGTGGCTACACAACCAACAATTGGAGAGTTTAACATAACTTCAATGAAAATAATGCCAAAGACCAGGAAAAAAGAAACAATTCAAGATCCAGAATTTAAATGTCATTGGCAAATAGGAATTGATTCCGATGGTAACCCAGTACCTTGTAATTTAAAACATGAAAATGAAGGTGATTTACAAAACCATATATTAGAAGATCATATTGGAGCAGGAAAATCAAAATATAATTGTGAATGGATTGGTTGTGAACGTCATAATGGGAAACATTTTCCTCAACGTCAAAAGCTTATTCGTCATATTCATATTCATACCAATTATAAACCTTGTAAATGTGAAATCTGTGGTGCTTGTTTTGCTGTAAAATCAATGTTGGACCAACATGTTCGAATTCATTCTGGTGAAAAACCATTCAGATGTTCCATATGTGGTAAAAAATTTGCAACCAGTTCATCATTATCTATACATAATAGAGTGCATACTGGGGAAAGACCATTAGTTTGTACATGGCCTGGTTGTAATAAGAGATTCAGTGAAAGTTCAAATCTTACTAAGCATATGAAAATCCACACAAAAACATATAATTGTGAGATTTGTGGAAAGACTTTTGATAAAAAGGCTAGTTTTACGAGACATATATCTGAACATTCTCAAAATGACAAGACAACATTAAAACAAGAAAATGTAGTATCTATATAGGTTACTGAGACAGAGATAGGTTGATTTATATATATAATAGTTCTAAATTGTACCAATACATATTTAAATACGTGTACGTTAGATGTACTGTATGTTTGATCAAAGGTACTATACAGTACATTTTTTTTTTTACCCAGAGCGCATTAATTAATCATCTCGGATAGGAATTCTCGGTTACATAATTTTTCAATTTTTTTTTTTTTCACAACAATTCACCGTTGAAACATGACCAATAAGAATCAAAGATCATTAAGAACAATCATGTGTTATAATAACCGGTTTATTTTATAGGTTTACACTAACATATCAATGTAACTTATCAAAGTCATTCATATCTCGGCAAATTCAACCGCAGTAAAGCAAAAAAAAAATGACAGAGACACTTGTTCTTGTTTTTGGTTGTGGTGTATTGTGCTTGATTGCACTACCCCTTTTTTTTGTAAATTTGATTGTGAGTGGAATCCGAGAGAGACAACTAAGGAAAAATTCGTTGAATCGAAAACCAAAAAGTAAGTGAGGCAAAAGAGGAAAAAAATTCAACTACAGTCGTATTATAATTATACAACCCATTTAATCTCTTTTTTTTTGGTTTGCTATTTGGATCAACATTTTAATATTTGATTATTTATTGCTAATTAATCACAGCCTAAATAAATCATCATGGCCATTGTCAAACGAGGTGGTCGTAATAAGGCTAAACAACAACAAGCACCGGCCAGAGCCAATGGTTCGGGTGCTGCTGGAGCAGGAATCAAAAAAGCCGAATTTGATATCACCAAAAAGAAAGAAGTTGGTGTTTCTGATTTAACCCTTTTATCCAAAATTACAGATGAAGCAATTAATGAAAATTTACAAAAAAGATTTATGAATGATACTATTTATACATATATTGGACATGTGTTAATTTCAGTTAATCCGTTTAGAGATTTGGGGATTTACACTTTGGAAAATTTAAATAAGTATAAAGGAAGAAATAGATTAGAAGTTCCCCCTCATGTTTTTGCAATTGCTGAATCCATGTACTATAATTTAAAATCATATGGAGAAAATCAATGTGTTATTATTTCTGGTGAATCAGGTGCTGGTAAAACTGAAGCTGCTAAACAAATTATGCAATATATTGCTAATGTTTCTGTTGATTCACAAAATGCAGAAATTTCTAAAATTAAAGATATGGTTTTAGCAACTAATCCATTATTGGAATCATTTGGATGTGCTAAAACTTTAAGAAATAATAATTCTAGTAGACATGGGAAATATCTTGAAATTATGTTTAATGAATCTTATCATCCAGTTGCTGCTCATATTACAAATTATTTATTGGAAAAGCAAAGAGTTGTTTCCCAAATTACAAATGAGCGTAATTTTCATATATTTTATCAATTTACTAAGAATTGTCCACCTCAATATCGAGAAAGTTTTGGTATTCAAGGTCCGGAAACTTATATCTATACATCAGCTGCAAAATGTATTAATGTTGATGGAGTTGATGATACCAAGGATTTTCAAAATACTTTAAATGCTATGAGAATTATTGGTTTATCTCAAGATGAACAAGATCAAATTTTTAGAATGTTGGCATCTATTTTATGGGTGGGTAATATTTCATTTGTTGAAGATGAAAATGGTAATGCTGCTATTAGAGATGAAAGTGTGACTAACTTTGTGGCATATTTATTGGGAGTTAATACAGAAATATTGAAAAAAGCAATTATTGAAAAAACTATTGAAACAACTCATGGTCTGAGAAGAGGTTCAACTTATCATTCTCCATTAAATATTGTTCAAGCAACTGCTGTACGTGATGCTTTAGCCAAAGGGATTTATAATAATCTTTTTGATTGGATTGTTGAAAGAGTTAATAAATCATTACATGGTCATCAAGAACAATCTGCTAAATCTATTGGTATTCTTGATATTTATGGGTTTGAAATTTTTGAACATAATTCATTTGAGCAAATTTGTATTAATTATGTTAATGAAAAATTACAACAAATTTTTATTCAATTGACTTTAAAGGCTGAACAAGATGAATATGTTCAAGAACAAATCAAATGGACTCCAATTGATTATTTTAATAATCAAGTTGTATGTGATTTAATTGAAGCCACTAGACCACAACCAGGTTTATTTGCTGCATTAAATGATTCCATTAAAACCGCTCATGCTGATTCCGATGCGGCTGATCAAGTTTTTGCCCAAAGATTAAGTATGGTTGGTGCCAGTAACAAACATTTCGAGGATCGTAGAGGTAAATTTATCATTAAACATTATGCTGGGGATGTTACTTATGATGTTGCCGGAATGACAGATAAGAATAAAGATGCCATGTTGCGTGATTTATTGGAATTATTGGGTACTTCAAATATTTCGTTTATTACTCAAGTATTATTTCCACCAGAATTATTGTCAGCTTTGACTGATTCCAGAAAGAGACCAGAGACAGCATCTGATAAAATTAAAAGAAGTGCCAATCTTTTGGTTGATACTTTATCACAATGTACTCCATCATATATTAGAACAATTAAACCTAATCAAACCAAAAGACCTCGTGATTATGATAATCAACAAGTTTTACATCAAATTAAATATTTAGGTTTGAAAGAAAATGTTCGTATTAGACGTGCAGGTTTTGCTTATCGTTCAACATTTGAAAGATTTGTTCAAAGATTTTATTTGTTATCACCTGTCACTGGTTATGCTGGTGATTATATTTGGCAAGGTGATGATATATCTGCAGTTCGAGAAATTTTAAAGGCATGTTTTATTCCACCAAGTGAATATCAATTGGGTACCACAAAGGTATTTATCAAGACTCCAGAAACATTATTTGCATTGGAAGATATGAGAGATAAATATTGGCATAATATGGCTGCTAGAATTCAAAGAGCTTGGAGAAGATATCTTAAAAGAAAAGAAGATGCTGCCAAAACAATTCAAAATGCTTGGAGAATGAAAACCCATGGTAATCAATTTGAACAATTTAGAGATTATGGTAATGGATTATTACAAGGTAGAAAAGAACGTCGTAGATTATCCATGTTGGGTAGTCGTGCGTTTATGGGAGATTATTTGGGTTGTAACTATAAGAGTGGATATGGTAGATTTGTTGTTAGTCAAGCCGGTATAAATGATCAGGTTATATTTTCATCTAAGGGAGAGATTTTACTTTCAAAATTTGGTAGATCATCCAAGAGATTACCTAGAGTATTTATATTAACTACAAACACATTCTATGTTGTTGCGGAAATATTAGTTGAAAAAAGATTACAATTATCCAAAGAATTTTCTATTCCTGTTAGTGGAATTAATTATGTTGGATTATCAAACTTGCAAGATAATTGGTTAGCTATTTCGTTACATTCTCCAACTCCAACAACACCGGATGTTTTTATTAATACTGATTTCAAAACTGAATTAGTTGCCCAATTGAAAAGATTAAATAAAGGATTGACAATTAAAATTGGACCAACTGTGGAATATCAGAAGAAACCTGGTAAGTACCATACTGTCAAGTTTATTAATAGTTCAGGTCCTGAAGTTCCAATTAATGGAGATCATTATAAATCGGGTACTGTTAATGTAAGACCTGGGTTACCAGCAAATAGTCGTAATCCAAAGAGACCAAGAGGTGTTAGTGGTAAAGTTGATTATGGTAAGTATTATAATAGAGGAGCCACCAGAAGAACCACTACTGCTCCAACTTATCACCAACCTAAACCTGTTGCAAATTCTGGATACCTGGCACGTCCATCATATCCACAAGTGCAACAACAAGAGCAGCAACAACAAGAGCCACAGGTGCATCATCAACAACCAGCTGCAAGATCACCTGTTCAACGTCAACATCAACCACAACAACAACAACAACAGCATCATGTTGTATCACCAAAGGCACAAAGAAAAGCACCACCACCAGCACCAAGTTTACAAGTTGCTGCTGCACAGGCTGCACTTGGTAAGACTTCACAACATCATCAAGTTTCATCACCAACAAAACCAACTGCACCAAGTAGACCAGCTAGAAAGACTGCACCAGTACCACCAGTTAAAAAATCGCCTGCGCCACCACCTCCGCCACCTTCATTATCTAAACCTAAATTTCCAACTTATAAGGCAATGTATGATTATGATGGATCAGTTGCTGGATCTATTCCATTGGTTAAAGATACTATTTATTACGTTTCCCAAATTAATGGTAAATGGGGTTTAGTTAAAACCATGGATGAAACTAAAGAAGGTTGGTCACCAATTGATTATTTACAAGAATGTTCACCCCAGAGTAATAATGTTAGATCACCACCACCACCAGCGCCACCAATTCAACAACAACAACAACAGGTTGCAGTTAATTCTAATGCTGTAAGTGCTACTAGTTCAAATACTACATTTACACAAAGTACTAATGCTACTCTGATTAATGGTGGGGGATCAGCAGCACCAGCAGCACAAGCGGGTAGTTTAGGAAATAATTTAGCTGATGCATTAAAAGCTAAGAAACAAGAAGAAACTTCATTAGCTGGATCATTAGCAGATGCATTGAAAAAGAGACAGGGCGCTACTAGAGATAGTGATGACGAAGATGACGATGACGATGATGAATGGTAATTTATTAATATAGAAGAACAACGTTATTATTGTAATTTGTTTTCGTTCTATATAGCTTTTTATTTTGAAAGTATATAATGTATGAATAAAAGATAGAGAAGAAGAATGTGTGCTCTATTGTAATTAAAATAAAATAAATAATAAATGTGTGTATATTAAGTTGATAATAAAAATTAATTGGGAGTAATTTGCTAGATTAATTAATGAAACGTTAGTAGGTCCTGTAAGGATACATAACTTATAGGAAAATGACATCCGCATTTAACGTCATCATTAGCACAAGTAAAATGGATTCATGAAACGCAAAAGAACTTCTTCAATCAACAATACAATACCATGGAATAATAACTACCTATAAAAAGTGTAGAATAAAACAATTTTTTTTTGGCAAACATGGTTGTCTCTTGATTGCAAGTGTTCTTTTCATAATTCGTCAGATTATCATGTGTTCTAATCATTCTTGAGCAATACACAGGACTACAAATATTTTGGTGTCTTTCCTCCCTCCCCTTGTACTCTGAGTCAGGTATGAAAGGCAATTTCTATATTATACAACATCATCAATACAACAAGTTGTACTAGAGCTGGTTATATTTATTGACTTTTATTGTTCCATTTTATTTATAATATCTTGCATTTACCAAACAAGACATGTTCTATTGGATACGTTAATAGATTTCTTTTGAGGGGAAGGGTAATTGTACCCACTATTCAATAAAAGTTAATAAATGGCCAACATTTTATCTGTTTTGATTGATATTAGGTCAATAATTGTTTTGGTTTTTTAAAGTAATATCCTGTGACTGGTTATGTTTTAACATTCCTTCAAAATCATCATTTAGTGATGATTAAGATATCAAAGAAACTATAGATGGTGTAGAATCTCATTTGATCTTTACTTTGAGTAACTTTCTAGTAACTTTAACTGAAATAATATATGAACTTTTTATGTAAGGTGTGTTTAGATACTGATAGAAGAAATCTTTAATTGATAAATATGAATGGGATGGCGATTCATTGATAAATACGAGCATACTGATCTTCCCACTATAATCAAGATAGTTCAGTTTAGTTTATTCCATTTGAAATATATTACTTGTATAAAAGTAAAAAAAATTATTTCCACATTTTTAGACAGAGTCTAACAAAGACATTATACAGAAGCGTTATCAATTTTGATTAATCGATAAAACTAGTCAAAGACAAAAATTCATATAATATAGACATATATTAGATTTATATAAACTTGATAATGCTAGATGGTATAGTATGGTGTTAGTTGGTGATACTTGATCAGTGAATAGGGGATGCTTCAATTGCAGAAAGCTCGGACACACGTTCTTCAACTGTCCATATAAAAACCGCTATTCATTGGTTAATCTTTATTTTTGATCAACTCAATGGGAAATGACCTCGTCCTTTTATAGTTTTTTTTTTTTCTGTTTTTTACCTTCCTACTGCGCCATAGTAAAATATAAATATCATCGGAGAACTATTTTGTATTACTAATCCAAAATGAAAATTAGGTATTCCCAAAATTTGAAGCAAGTTATTTTTTTTTGATCATGCTTCAAAGACTTGTATTGTATTTGTAATATTCTATTATGGAACAATATTCAAAAATTGAAACTATCAATTATTGTCTTCTTTTGTTTAATCGTTTTGCACTTCGTAGATATCTTGTTTTTTTCAATGAGCTGAGTCAATTAGATAGCCATTAAAAGTTCATAACCTGTGCCTGATGCATTAAGTGACCGACTGAATTAATTAACTTATAAAATGTCTAAACAATACAAAGCCACAATACAGAAGTATATCATACACGTTGTTTGAAGAAATACCCTCCCTTGTAACTAGATGCATCTAATGATGTTGCAAAATGTTCCACAATGTGAAAGATTCAACTGGTGCGGGCACATTGCAAGTCGCTCCACAAAACAAAAACCATCCGTTTTTTCCCTTCAAGAAAACAAGAATGTCTCATTTGGGGTTGTGTTGCCAAAATTGCCAAAAAACAAAAAAAAGATATTTGTGTCTCACATTGCCTGTCATAAAAGAACTCTATAACATCAATGATAACCGAATTTATATCTAGAATAATCAATTCATTATTTGGACAACCAAAAGTATACCTAATTCTTCCAGTACCTATTCATCAAGTGATTCAAGAGATTATTAAGGTTTTCCCATCGAGTTTTGATGATGGATCATTAGCACCAATTATTGTTCGTCTTGCCTGGCATTGTTGTGCAACGTATGATGTCACTACTGATACTGGTGGTTCTAATGGAGCAACAATGAGATTTCAACCAGAACTTACAGACGAAGGTAATTCAGGATTATTTGTTGCCATGTTGGCACTTTCTCCAGTTAAAGTTAAATTCCCACAGATAACTTATGCTGATTTATGGACATTGGCAGGAAAAGTTGCCATTGAATACATGGGGAGGCCCTGCTATTACTTGGAAAAGTGGACGTGTTGATTGTGTTGATGACAAATATGTTCCACCAAATGGCAGACTACCATTTGCTGATAAAAATGCTAATCATATTAGAAAAACATTTACTCGATTAGGATTCAATGATCAAGAAACCGTCGCCTTATTAGGAGGACATGGTATTGGTAGATGTCATAAAAATTTAGCGGTTGGGAAGGTAAATGGACTCCTGACCCATTGAAATTTTCTAATGAATTTTACCAAGTATTGTTACAAGAATCATGGATACAAGGAATTGTTGAAGATACTGGAAGAGTACAATATTACAATCTGGATAGATCATTGATGATGTTAAACACTGATATGGAATTACTTAGAGATAAAGAGTATCTTAATTGGGTGAAAATATATGCCAACGATGAACAAAAATTCTTTGATGATTTTAGTGCTGCATTTAGTAAATTGCTTGAATTGGGTGTTAAAAGAAGATCGCGATGATGATGTAATACGAACACAGTACAAAAAAAAAAGAAATTTCTTTTTATTTTTTGTCTTTTTGTCGTTGATAAGATTTTTTATATTTTTTTTTTACTATTATTTTTCATTCTTTCCCTTTTTTGATAACTTTTCAACATTCTTTTATCAACAATATGTCATTTAAGAGAAGGAGTTATAACCCATCGCCATTGTCTTCCCCAAAGGCGAGTATACGGTTAGACACAACCATTCCATCACCTCCAGTATCAACGTCAGATTACCCCAATTTCACTTCCGACGATGAATCATACGCCATACCAAGAGTATTTCTTGATCAATTGGCAACTTTCCCATTATTCATTAATGCACCAATTACATTTCATAAGAAAGTAGCATCGAATCTTAATTTAATTCAATTTCATCCACGAGAATATATAATCAAAACTGGGGATCCATCCAAATCAATGTATTGGATTCTTAAAGGTACAGTTAGTGTCACATCAACCGATGGGGAGACCATTTATGCTGAACTTAATCAAGGAGAATTCTTTGGAGAAATTGGAATATTATATAATCGACCGAGAACAGCCACTGTTATTGCCAAAACAAAAGTATTACTTGCTGTTCTTACAGCGGAATCATTAAATCAAGTATTGACCCAATTTCCAGCAATTGAAAGAAGAATTAGAGATGAAGCACAAGAAAGATTAGCAATGCAAGATAAAAAGAATAAAGAACCATTATCAGTACAAAGTTTTATTAAGAATCTACCGATTTTTCAAGTACTACCATCTGATATTATGCATGAATTAGCATTAAGTGCTGAACCATTGGTATATCATCCATTTGAATACATACTACGAAAAGGAGATAATTGTGGAGATATTTATTTTATTATTGATGGTGAAGTTGAAGTATTAAATGAAAATGGTGTCATTGAAACCCCAGTAGCAAGATTATCAAGTGGGAGTTATTTTGGAGAAATGTCGTTTTGAATTATTTAGAGGATAAACCAATTATTCGTACTGCCACTATAAGATCCGTGACACACTGCGACTTAATTGTCATTAAATTGGAATTTCTTGCTAATTTAACTAAAAGTTTCCCAGAAATTGCTGGTGATATGATTGCTACTGCAAAACAACGTACTCATGTTCAACCAATGCCAGAAATATTCAAACCGAATTGGTCATTGGGACCAAGTGCACCACCTGTCAAACGAAAAGCCAGTAATGAAGACTACGTTCCATTTACTAAACGTAGAGCAACTATTCAAAGAAGACGATCATCAGCCCTTGCTATTACTTCCCGTTACCCGATACAATTCTTATTAAGATATTTTCATATTTATCAATTGTTGATTTAATGAAGATTAGTTTAGTTAGTAAACGATGGAGAGATATGTTGAAAAGAATCGATATTGTTACTGTTGATCTACGACCTTTTAATACACTTGTTACTGATAAAGCATTAATGGCAATAACAAATTTTGTAGGTACTAGACCTAAAATTGTTGATATATCAAACTGTTTTCATATTACCAATGAAGGATTTTCATATATGGTTAATGGGATTGGAATTGGTGGTAATCTTAAAGTATTACGAATGAGATCCAATTGGGAGATTAGTGGTATGGCAATTATGGATTTATGTTTTCCAGGTCAAAGTTTACAAGAGATTGATTTATCTAATTGTCGAAAAGTTGATGATAATGTTGTAGAAAGATTAGTACAAAAGAGCAATTTAAAGATTCTTAATTTGGGATATTGTAAAAGTGTTAGTGATAATGTTGTACCATATTTTCATAATCTTGAAAGTTTAGATTTAACAAGATGTTCAGGTATCACAGATAGTGGATTTGCCGCCCTTCCTTTTTCACCATCATTGAGGAAATTAAGTTTACAACAATGTAGTTATTTAACTGATAAAGCAATGTATGCAATAGTTAATCTGGCAATCAATCTTGAAATTCTTAATTTGAATTTTTGTTGTGGGTTAACTGATGGTTCTATTTTTGCTATTGCCACAGGATTACCATATCTTCGAGAAATTGACTTATCATTTTGTGGACTGGCAGTTAGTGATTCATCCTTAGCTTCATTATCATTATTGCATTATTTGGAAAAAATATTAATTAAAGGATGTATTAGAGTAACAAGAGGTGGAGTTGATGCTTTACTTACAGGTGCGCCAACATATATTGATATTAGTCAATGTAGAAATGCTCATATGTATCCTGGTAATCAACCAGCACCTGCTTTTTCAACTCGATGGATAAAAATTGGTAATAAACTTGTGTACATTGAGATATAGGCTAAGTAAATAAATCAAAAAATGGAGATATATCCAAGTTTCTATTGTGAGTAAGATGCTCTAAAGTGTATTTCTTTAAATTTTGGACCAGGGATTCAGAAATTATATAGACATATGTGTGTGTGTGTTGGGTTTAAGAGGCAGAACTGTAGAAGTAAAGGTAGAAGGAGATAATTACTGTTTCATGAATAAAACATACTTACAATGAATTCGCGTGAACTACGGGTGGGATGGTGGTTATGACTAGTTCTTGAGAGTAATTATCTATTACGGTATATTAATACATCCATGAAAAATCGTACTATATTAGTACAAGATACGGAGTAACAGATCTTTAAAGATTGTAATGAGAAAACCTTTCCACAGTTAATTCACAATAAAATGATAAATTTATAAAAAGCATTTTCAATTAATAAACCAACAGGATAGGATTCATCAATATACTGTATGTTTAATTTAATTGAATAATAATTTATAGTTGATATATATACTTTACATTATTACACTAATCGTGTTTACCAGGATAAATTGCTAAAACAATCTTTGTCAAATTTCTTTGTTTTTTTTTTTGTCAGACAGGATTTGAGACGCGTTGACGATAGTACGTGTAACGCGAGTTCCAAGGTAATAAATAAAACAAAGAATTTCTTTAAAAATAAAACCAACTTAATATACAAGTCTATTTTTTTTTATATTCAATAGACTTGAACCCGTGGAGACAATAATGTCATTACCTAATAGTTCTACTGAAGATCCTTCAAATTTGATGTCGAACACAGACTCTATTGGAGAATTCGATTCGAGTAATACTTGGAATAAGGCTTTAGTTAAGAAACTTGTGGATTCTTTTGTGAAAGAAGTTGATTCTTCTAAAATTCCTGAATCAGAAAAGGATGTTACTATTCCCGATTGTCTAGAAGGTATGTCAGAAGAGAATATGTATATATATCGTTGTTATGCTGGTGTTGCCCGTGTTCACGGGAACTTTCTTAAAGCTCGTTCACATTAGTTTTCCAAATTTGAATCTTTATATCCTGACAATGAACTTGGTTTTGATAGTGATAAGTTAACTACAATTCCATTTGCAACCATCCAAACTATAGCAGAATGTGTTGGATGTCTGACAAAAACTGTTTATGATGTACTTGCTTCAGTAAACTTTGAAGTGAATGGTACAAAAATAACAATATTTCCATATGCACCAAACGTTGCTAAAGCTATCACCGATGCCGTTATTGAATTTAGTAGTCTTCATCCGAATATCAAGCTCGAGAAGTAATGACTTAATTTGGATTGACTTGTGAAGAAAAGTTCTTTGTTAGATTATTAAAGAAATATGGATTTGACCGTCCCTACTGTACTAGAAAATCGGAAGATAGGGATGAGTTTTTGCCAATTAGGTTACAATGGTGTAAAAAAGCACTTCGTTTAATGAAATTAATTAGAGCTAAAATTATCATGAGCCAGAGAGATTTAGAACTGCAAAATTCATCAAATGAAACCACTCCATGTCATTTGGGAGATTTTGTTGACATTTTTAAGATGCTATTTGAACTGAAAGTATATGATAAAAGGTAAATTAAAATGTTTCTTTTATGTATCCTCTTTTCCTGCCTACTTTTAAAAATGTTAATAGTGTTGACTATGGCAAGAGTAGACGTGGTGCTATGAATGAAATTGACTGCGAAGATAAAAATGATAATGATCAATCAACCCACTTGAAGGAAGACATAATTATCCTGCATCAAAAGCAAGCAAAGATGGAAAAAGTATTGAACTATATTATGATAAATGATATAAAGTATTGGGATGATATTGAAGGACGTTACTTGAAGATGATGAATATGGTTATGGTTCCGCTTGTGGTCATCCTTATGGTTATGGTCAGCGTCAGTTTTATGGCTATGGCTTTGATTATCCTCCTGGTTATGATTATGGTGAATCTGATGATGAAGATGGATATGATGAGGAAGAAAAAGAAGAAGAAATTGACTTTGAATTGGAAGAAGCTTTATATATGATAGTTAATGGTCCACAGAAAGAATTCATTGAGAAAAGAATTATTGAAGTCATTGATGATAAAGAAGATCAACAAACCAATTATGAACAGCCTCATAAACGTCAAAAACTTGGCGATGAATCTAGTAATAACAAAACTAATGATTTTCAATATAAAATGGAATTGGTATTTGTTAACAGATTTATTCAACCTAAGTTGTACAATATTTCATTTTTTAACATACACAAGAGAAGCATTGAAGAATATCTTGAATTATGCGTTACTATTTATGACAGGAAGTTGGTTTATATAGAGCACCAATCGATATGTGACATATATCATCAGACTTGCAAATACAAGCACTTATCTTTGCACAAGTATTATCTGCTGGAAGAAATCCTCCAAATAATCTTAATCCTACTGATATATTGATAAATTTTACTAGAAATTTCCTGAAATTGAGTAATGCAATTGAGGAAGTGGATCTCAAAGAAAATGAATCATTAAAGTTGACTGATGAAGACAAAGCAAAAGTTAAAGGAGCAATCTTTAATAAATTTATTACTGAAAACATTGATAATTTATTTAGTCATTTTGTTGACAATTACAAGAATTACCTGAAAGATAACTTGAATTTCCTACCTTTTTGAGCACCTTTCAGTCCAGATTTAGATCCAATTGCCCATATATGGTGGTTCCTTAAGAGATTGACATATCGTAGAATGGTACTTGAAATTGATATTAATCCTCATCATGAAAGTCCAATGGAAATTTTAAAGAAGTGTATCAAAGAAGCATGCAATGATCTTTTTCCTCACATCATTACCAAAATTTTCTTGCGTACGTGTAAAAGAATTCAAGAAGTTATTAATGAAGATGGTGGTCATATCAGAATTAAGTTTGATATTTGTTTTGTTTTCATGTACAGTTTGATTTATATATAGGGTTTTATTATATAAGTTTTTGAGATAAATGTGTTAAAGTGAATTACGAGTCAGTGCTACACGTGATAACAAATCATGTGAAAAAAATCTAAAAGTTATATATACAAATTGAAATTTCTTGAAGTTTTGTTGCAAATTTCTACCAAAAAAAAAGTAACAAATTTTTTATAAATGACGGTATGAATGAACTTTAAACAAAAGAATCATGAGATTTATTATGCCTATTAATGGATCGGGTTATTGTTGTACATGTAAATGATGTGTAATAATCTTGTCAATCTCTTCGTCAATTTTTTGTTTTTCGATCAATTCGCCACATCATCAATTACAAAACTCAAGCAGAAATGGTTAATATAATTATGATCTTACATACACCTGAAATGAAATTAGATATTCAGAGATAACTGGAATTTTCATTGTCTTAATTCAAGGTGAAATTTTCATTAATGTGACATACACATTTATACTGGTCTATTATAATTTTATTAAATAATTCAAAGTGATTTGCTGTACATTGAAGACGACGATGGAGTATGATTATGATACTTGGTTTTCTTTATAGGGATAAAATTATTTCTAACCATACGAGCTAATCTAAGGGTTGTGCGGAGATTGAAACAGGGTCGTGCGGTAGTATATTATTTACTGATACTAGATTTTGTGTTTTGTTGTGTGTTTTTTATTTCTTGTTTCGGAAAATAATATTCCAGATGAAGAAAATTCTAATTTGTGTAATTAACACTTTGGGTAACAAATTTACGTAAATATTTTTTTTTTAATTTTTGTGTACTATATATCCCAATTCAGAACAAAAATCAACTTTTCTGTCTTGGCTTAATTTACATCGTAAAACATCTACAATTCTGTGTATTAATATACATTGCAAATGCGTTTATATTATTTTCTTTGCTGTATTGTACATTCATCCACTAGAGCCAATGATGTACGAGGGAAGCCACAAAGTGATTAGGATATTTAGTACAGTAATACCTAAGCAATATTCCAAATATTGTTTATGCAAAAAGTTGTTTGTTGGGTAAAAGATTACAAGTGGTGTAAGTTACTTTTGTTTACATGTGTGTACGTACAAACATGTGCTGTGTGAGGTGGATGATATTTTAGAAGTTACTCAAATTGGAGGTAGAGTAAGATGATATGTAAGCGAGTGAATAAATCTCAACTAAATTTGTTTATCAAGAAGTATAAAACGCCACAATAAAGCATGCGGCAATATCATTAAGTGAAAGAAAATAGATTAAGCTTAATTGCTATTGAATTGATGGGACGGAACAAGGTCCCGGAAGGATGGGACAAGGAATTGTACATGTAAAGTAATATTATGTGATGATGAAATTAAGGTACCCAAAATAATTTTCCCAATTTTATTGAATATGTAAAAAGTTTGTTCATGGTATCTACCTGCCACTATCATATACACACACATACACATGTAGAAATATTAATATACACTTAAACAAATAAACAAACAAATCAGTGGTGGTAGTAGGATTGAACTGTACAAGAACAATAAGTTCACATTACATTACAATATATGCACAATTTATCATGTTAATTCATAATTCGATTTATGCAAATTGATCTAAATTAGATTGTACATTTAATTATTTTTAGTTTAGTTTTATTTTTTATTAATTTCCCGAGTTAACCAAAAAGGATAGAACGGGGGGGGATGGTGTTTGAAGAAGAAAGAAACAAACAGAGATAGGATATATATGCTGACTGGAGGAATATTAATTTTAAAATTAAATTAAATTAATTTAATTTCATATCACTTCTTCTTTCTTTTAATTATCACCAACTATTATAATGCTTTTCAAAAAGCGAAAATCAAATCAAGAATCACCATCATCATCATCAATTTCATCAACAAAAATTAAAAAATCAAAAAATGTTCGAGATTTTTTAATTAAGTTATCAAATACTCCTAAATCAAATAATAAACCTATAATTACATCATCAACTCCTATAACAAAACAAGATACAATTGAAGATGCTTTATTAACGAATATTCTACATGCACCAGCTATTTTCCAATATTCGCCATCCCATCAAGAGGAACCAACAAGATCATCATCATCATCATCATCATTATCATTATCATCATCATCATCACCAAATCAATTAGTACTACCAAGAATATTAGAATTTGAAATAGATACTATTGAAACTTCAACACCTAGAGGATCAAAAAAATCGAATTATAATGAAGATACAATTGATTCAATATTTGATATTAATGAAAATTCTATAACTCCTGATAATTATAATGAATATGAATATGATGATAAATTAACCAATAATTTACAAAACAAAGATGAACTAGAAGAAGTGGAAGAAGTTGAAAATGATTGTGAAGAAGAAGAAGATGATGATGAATTTTTCTTTTTTGATGAATTTAAAGGAGTTGATTCTTATTCAATTACAGAGACTAATATTCAAATTTTTAAAAAATATAATCATGAAGGAAAATTTCCACATGAATCAAAAATATTCAATGATTCATGTACAAATCCAATAGATAATTTATTAATTGATTATGAACATGAAGAGAAGGACGAGGAAAGGATGACCATGATGAAGAGGATCAAGCAGGACTTGAATCAGATTCATCATTTGAAATTGATAATTTAGAAATGTTATTAATTCATGAAAAGCAAACTTATTTAATTAAACAACAAAAACGTGAAATTAAATATTTACAAAGTTTATTAAATTATCAAAATAATTTAATTAATCAATTAAATCATCATAAACAAACAAATGAAAAATTATTACCTCCATTTCATGCTAATTCTCATAAAGAAAAAAATCAAGATGATGATAAATTTTCTTTAATTTCTAGTAATTATAATGATGATGAAGATTCTTTTATAATGAGTGGACATTTAATAAGTTCAAGATCAACTAGTATTGATCAAGTTAATATTTAAACCATCGCTAATCACCTAAACCTTATATCTAATTCTTGTTTTAATTTTACATCTTTATTTTTTTTTTTATATATATAGACAATATATGTATTCACTTTTTCTAATCAAATCAGATTATCTATATATGGACTTATTGTTGAAGTTCTTTAATATCATTTTCATCAGCTACTAATCCCATAACAACCAAATACATATTCAAATTATTTAATAAATTTTGTTTCTTGTATAAATTATTATAATCAGAATTATCAATTTTTTTAGCTCTATTCATAACTTCAAAAATTTCATCTCGAACTTCATCAACAATAATTCTTTGATGACTTAATTTACCACCTAATGATAATGTTGCTAAAAATTGCCAAATATAATTCTCTTTATTTGTTCCATCATCTATTTCTTCAAAATTAGGTGGAAAAATAGCTTGAATTCTTGATTCTAATGATGTAAATAATTCATCATAACATGATGACCATTCTGATAAATCGGTAGCAGAAATAGATCCTTCTCCAATAATTAATTCTGCTCTTGATAACAAAGTTGTCAATATAGACAACCCAATTTTGGTTGTGGAAACAAATGAAACGTTATTATGTTCAATTAAAATAACCAATAATCCAATAATTTCATTAAACTTAAATTCTAAAACTGCATTCATCAATATTTTAGAAAATGTTAAACTATAAGAATCAACCAATTTTAAAATTTTTTCTGGTAATTTCTTATCTTCATATGTTGTATATGAGCCATTTTTAATAACTAATAAATTCTCCAAATTTGACATAATCAAAGTAACAATAGTTAAAACTTGTTCTCTATTTAAAAATTTAAAAAGTCTTGGTAAAATTTTCAACATTTTATTATAATTTAAACATTGAATAAATGGATTAACTTCTTGTTCATCATCTCCTGAACTCGATGGTTGCTCTAATATTTTCAAAGATTCCCATAATTTATTAGTATCAACATCTTGTTTAGTTCTTGATTCGCTTTCAACATTCATCAATTCACAAATAATATTTTCTAAAGTACTTAAAATGTCCTTCTTACTATATCTCTTGATGGTTCCTTCTTTTCTTTCAATTTTTTGTCCCGCTTCTTCTTGTTGTTGTTCTCTTTCAACAGCTTTACTAACAATAACCAATTGTTGTCTTGGATTTTTACCTCCTCCTCCAACAGAAATCTTACCTAATGCTCCTTCTTTGGCATATGGAGTTAATTTAGGTCGTTCTTTAGCAACCGCAACTGCTTTTTGAACTTGTTGTTGCATTCTTTGCAATGCAACATCAGCTCTCTTGTAACGTCCTCCTAATCTATGTCCACTATGGTCCAAATATGCTTGAGCAATAGAATTATGTTCATGCTGTTGTTGCGGTTGTTGTTGTTGAACTCCGCTGCCATTACTACTAGGTTTTGGGTGAATAACCTTGAAAACTTGAGCATAAAAATCTTCATTATATGGATCTTCAGTAACAATTTGGGATAATTGAAATCTGGTAACAAAGTCTTTATCCTTTGGATTCATAATACCTGAATATTTCATAATTCTAGAAACTTTTTCTTGTCTTTTAGCAGCTTTTTCTTGTTGTTCAGGAGTTAATTCTTCCAGTGGTTGACGATAATGTCCATGTCCACCATAATATTGTTGCTGTTGCTGATATTGTTGTTGGTGTTGGTGTTGATGTTGATGGTGTTGACCTTGTTGATGTTGATGATGATGTTGTTGTTGTCCTTGTTGCTGCTGTTGTTGTTGAGCTTCTTTAGAACCTAAAACTGGGAATTGAGACAAATCAACTTTTTGTGGTTTTCTTTGAGGTTGAACTGGAGCTGGAGAACTCTTACCTTGGTCATCACCTTGAGGAGATTGAGCTTGGGCTTGAGCTTGAACCTGTTGTTGAGCTGGAACTTGAGGTTGCTGTTGCTGTTGCTGTTGCTGTGGTTGAGGTATTTGTTGACCTTGTTGATTTTGTTGTTGAGGTGGCATTGGTGGCATTTGTTGGGGAATCATATTTGGATAACCATATTGAGGTGGCATAAACCCAGGAGCCATCATATATCCAAATTGAGGAGGTGGAGGTGGAGGTGGTGGCATTATACCTGGCATTCCATAAGGTTGAGGTGGAAATTGTTGCTGTTGATGGGGTGGAACAGGAATTCCTTGTTGTTGTTGAGATTGATCAATTGCAGTCAATTGTGCTTCAATTTCTTCTAATGATAAAATCTTCTTTTCAGTTTTAGCACCACTAATATCTTGTTGTTGTTGTGGTTGCTTGCTTGGGGCATTTGAAGATCCCCATAAATCTTCCATAAATTCATCATCATTACCAGGTTGAGATGCTGCTTGAGCATAACTAATTCCTTGAGAAGGAATATCATCACGAGCCTTTGGAGTTGGTTCTTTGGAATTTCCATGTCCAAAATCAAAATCTTTTCCAATCTCTTGACTACTGGTTCCAAAAGTTTCTGAATTTAAAGCATCATCTTCTTCTAATTCACCTAAACCATCATAGGTATTTTCGAATTCATAAACGTCATCCCTCTTTTGCCTACCTTGTTGCTGACGCTGCTGTGGAGGCGCAGAAGGATCAAACCCAAAAAATGACATTGTTAAAGAATATGGTTTGTTACTATCAAGTACGACTGATATTTTCAATATGAAGAAAATTTTTTCTTCTCTCTTTTTTTTTTTGTTGTCGACGAAACCCAATTGAAGAAAAATAAAAAAAAAAAATTACTGCAATTACTTTTAAAGTGGTGTCACGTGCAAGGACAAACAATACTTCCGAATAGTAAATATTGTATTTACAAGATTATATGTATTAAACATATATATTTCTATTTAAATGCTTGTAATGCACTGGATAATTTTAATACCATTTCATCCCACTCTCCTTCTTGATCACTTAATACAGTTATTGCACCACCAGCACCAATTCTATAAAGCTTTGTCTTATCATTGTTTTCTTTATCATCATTATAATGGAAAACTGATCTAATTATAACTGACCAATCTGAATCATCAGTAATTGACCAATATCCAACAACACCACTATAAATCCCTCTTCTTCCACCAACAAAATTTTCTTGCATTACTTCAATATCTTGTAATAATTCAACTGATCTTTTCTTTGGTGCACCCGTCATTGAACCGGGTGGTAAAGATCTATGTAAAAGATCAATTCCATGATACCCCTTCTGGTATAATTTCCCTTGAATAACACTAACCAATTGAAATACAGTGGCATATTCTTCAACGGTCATTAATTGAGAAACCTTAACATTATCAATAAATTGATACAAATCATGTCTAATTAAATCAACAATCATTAGATTCTCCCCCATTTCTTTAGGAGTTTTAAGTATTTTTGTCGCCAATTCCATATCAACTTCATCAGTATTTTTCACTGTTCCCTTTATTGGTCGTAATTCAACAACTTTGCCACCTTCATTATCATCTTTCCATGATAAGAACCTCTCTGGACTTGATGATATCAAACAACAATCGTCAAATTCCATAAAACATGAAAATGGAGAAGGATTTTTATGAAGAGTCAATACTTTGTAAATATCCCATGGATTGATATATGCCGGTAAATGAATTTTCAGTTGTGTAGTAAGGCACAATTCATAAGAATCTCCAGAATGAAGATATTCTTTACATTTATCAAATTGTTGTTTATATGTATCTTGACAGGGAAATTCAAACTTGATCAAACTCAGATCTTCTTCGGTTGTTGCCAAGTTTTTGACCGAGTTTGGAATACTAGCCAAATTGATCGGTTTAACATTATCAAGTGCTATTAATGTATCTTCACCCCAACTTGAGTTACTATCATTAATACTGACAACATACCAGTTTTTAGTAACATGATCAAAAGCAATAAACCTAGACACAAATACCAATTTCAAATCAGGAGTTGACTTATTACAAATAGATGAAAGTTTATCAATAAGAATATGTTGTCCTTCTTCGTATGAGATCAATCCCATAAATCCTCCAAAAAAAGGCAATTCACGCTCCCCATAGTTATTATCAATTTTCAATTTAATATCATCACGAGAAACATACGTCTCTTTCATTCTTTCAGCCACATATTCCCAAACGTTAGCATCACTTGACAAATGTTTAATTTCTTGTTCGTTTGACCCAAATTTGGATAAATATACGTGTTGTTGATCATCTACTGAATGAGTAATGATTTCACTTTCTCCAGGAGTTGGAAAACCTATAATTGACCATTCACCAGGAATTGAAGCTGAATTTAATAACACAAAATTACTTTTATCTCCATTTTGCTTATAGAAATAATCACAAACATCAATTGGTGTAATTGATTCATTATTTGGTTTCACGATCTTAAAGAATATACTTGATAAATCATTTGATTTAAATTTCCCATCTTGAATTAAAAAATTTTCATGAATAGCATGATTACCCAACCAATCAATATTGTCTATCTTTGCATCAAATACAAATTGTCGGTGAGTTTGATTATAAGTATTGGCAACATTAGTAAAATTCTTGATTAAATCAGATCCTTTATCCGAGCAAATCGATTCAGGATGATATTGTACTCCATAAAATGGAAAATTCTCATGTTTCATAGCCATTAATATCTGTTGATCATTTTCATAACAATATCCCAATGGTATTATTCCACCTTTAAGTTCATCAGTTCCAACAAATAATGAATGATATCTCACACTTCCAAACGGTTTAGTCTCAGGGAATAAATCACTCTCAATTGGATAAATATCATAAATCTGTCCATGTCTAACTTGTTTCAATCGTGATACATCATTTCCAAATTCAAAACATAAACTTTGAAATCCTAAACAAATTCCTAAAATGGGTACGATTCGTGATGAATCCAATTCTTGTTGAAATTTCTTAATTAACCAGCTAATTATACCTACATCAGATTCAATTGATGGATGGCCTGGACCTGGTCCAATGACAATATATTGAAATAACGTAAGATATTCATTATAAAAGGAATCATATTCTTCGGGATTAAATGAATCATTATGAATAGTTAAAACTTCTTGATTAGTACTTTCTTTCAACAAGTGAGCTAAATTATTCGTAAATGAATCATATGAGTCAATTAATAAAATCATCAGGATATGATCTTAAAATAAGGGGTCTTGATAAAACAAAATAATGAAAAGTTGGGGGGGTGAAAAGGGGACTGATATAAGATGATATCCAAAAAATGGGGTTTGCGTGTTAGATGAGTTTTTTTATTTTTTTTTTTCACATCCAATAGTTTATTTGTCTTTTGAGCATTTTTATTGAGCATCGCTTCCTGTGCATTCGCCGCCCTAACCCGCTTCACAGCATTAATTATTTTGCCCTAAAAAACAAATGGTTACTGCACCCGATCCGTGCCGAGGATTTATACCGACAAAACTATTGGTTAAGAATTCTTCAAAAAGTACAAACTTTTGTATTAAAATATTATATACACACAAGAACAACTATTCGTCATCATCATCATCATCATCATCTTCGTCTTCATCATCATCGTCATCGTCGTCTGATTCTTCGTCACTTGAGACTTCTTCACCTAAGGTTTTCAATTTCTTCTTATACACCTTATTCTTTTCATCCAAATCAGACATTAACAACATTAAATCATCAAGATCGGATTTAGGAACATACTTATTAAGCTTTTCTTTCAATTTCTTAATTTCCTGTTCATACTTTGCCGACGATGACTTGTTGTCTTCTTCAATTGACGTAAGTTTCTTGATCGATTCTTTATGTTGAGTTTTTTCCTCGGTAAGTTCCTTGGAAATATTATCTTTTTCCGTTTGTAAATTCTTCAATTGAGATTCAACATCCTCGTGAGATTTCTGTAAAGTAGCTAATTGATCTTCAACATTTTGCTTGTCCGATATTTGTGATTTGACATTTTCATGCTGGGTCTTGACATCTTCTAATTCAGTTTCCAACAAAGCCACTTTTTTACGAGCATCATCAACTTCTGACTGTAATTTTGCAGAATCTTTAGTACTAGTATCCACTAGTTTAATCAATTCCGAATGTTTCTTATTAATATTTTCAAGTTCTTCTTGGATTTTTAATTTATCATCGGTAAGTTGTTTAACTTTATGATTTGCAGATTTTAAATTCTTTTCAGATTCGCTTAATTTAGTTGATGAGGTTTCTAAATATTTTTTAAACACTAATGCCGCATCTAGCTCTTTCTTAAAATCTTTAAGCTGTGATTCTAATTTGGTATTATCATCTCCAAGTGAGTCAATTTCATTGTCTTTTTGGCGAATTTGTTTTTGCAATTCAGTATATTGTACGAGTGATTCTTCCTTCTTCTTAATGTCCGATTTCAATGATGCAATTGTATTTTCTAACTTTGAAATAATTTCTGACTTTTCCTTCTCAGCACTAGATTGCTGACACTTTAACAGATTTATTTCGTCATTTAGTTTTTCAACTTCCTTTGTCTTGGAACTCACGATATCGGTAATCTTTGAGTGCTCCTTCTTGATGGAGTTCAATTCTTTTTCGAGTTTGTTCAATTTTGATGACGTATCAGTCAAACTTGTTTTAGTTGCTTCCAATTCTGCATGCTTTGCTTCATGTTCTTTAGTTAATTTATTAAATTTACCCGTCAATTCAGTATGCTTTGCAACATGATCATAAAAGCCTTTGGTTTTAGCTTCCAAGGATGAATTCAATTGACTCTTCTCATCGGAGAGTTCTTTTATCAGTTTCTTCAATTTATTCAATTCCGAACTTGTAGATGAATTCGTGGATTTTGTAGATTCTAATTCAGACGTTAAATCATTCTTTAATTTACTAACATCGGCCAATTTGCTCTTAATTTCTTCCAATTCATCTACTTTGTTCTTTAGCTCCTCGCTTTGACTGGCAAATTTCTTTTCAACAACGGTATTCTGAGTGGATAATTTCTTATAATTAGTTTCAGCCCTTTTGATTTCCTCATCTTTTGTAACAAGATCAGCTTTCAAGGTTTTGATCTCAGAGGCCAACTCACTTATTTTCTTTTGTTTTTCATTTTCCCCAGTTTTCGAATCATGAGTTATCTTTTCAACTTCAGCCTTCAACTTTACTAATTCTTGTTCCTTATCATCTAAACTGCTCTTGGTGGAGTCGTGTTCCAGAGTCAAAGTTTCAATATTGCTCTTCAAACTTGATTTCTCTTCATTATGCTTGGCAATATCTTTGGCATGGGTGTCCTTTATTGACGCAATCTTTTCTTCTAATGAGTTTATCTTATCACCATATTCCTTGATAATAGTTTCAGAATTTTCACTAAGCATGGCTCTTTCTTTTTCGACTTCCAGAATTTTATCCTTCAATTCAGTTGTCAAGCCAGAAATCTCTTTCTCCTTTTCTCCAATTTTGTCGTTCAAAGTAGTTGTTTCTTTTTTGTATTTGTTTTGCAATTCCTTCAATTCTGCTTTAGTGGTCTTCAAATTACTGCCAAGTTCAGTTTTTTCCTTTTCTAAAGTGACAATCAAAGCAAGCTTTTCGTCAATAACAGATTTGGCTTGAACAATCTCTTCTTTAAGTTGATTATATTCATCTTTTACTTTGGACAACTCCAGTTTAACACCCGTCAATTCAGTAGATAATTTACTCAATTCTTCTTCCTTTGACTTCAATTCTTGTGATTTTGATTCCAATTCAGAATTTTTCATTTCAACATCGTTCGTGAGATCTTTTGCTTTCTTATCAATTGCTATCTTTTCTTCTTTCTGCTTTGATATTTCGTTCTTCAATGAATCAATTTCTTTATTCAAAGTTGAAATACTCTTGGAAGTGGCATTATCAAGTTCATCCTTTTGCGTTACCAATGTTTCAAGCTTTTCCTGAAGTACCTTCAATTCGTCTTCCTTAGTTGAAAACTTCGTTTCCAATTCCCTAACTTTGATTTCGTTAGATTTTTCCAACTCATAGATTTTTCCATTCAACTCAGTTGTAATCTTCTCAGTTTCCAATTTTGCACTTTCAAGATCCTTCAATACTTTCTCCACTTCTTTAGTTTTCTCAGAGTCAAGCTCTTTTATTTTGCTAATTTCCGATTCTTTCTCCTCTTTAAGCTTGATCAATTCATCATTGATTTCTTTGATTTTCGCCTCAGCAACAGAGATCTCATTTGATTTGACATCCAATGATTCCACATGCTTCGTTATAGTGCTTTCCAAATCAAGCTTTTCTTGTTTCAATTCATTAATATCTTCCATCAAACACTTAGATTTTTCTTTGGAAATTTCAACTGTCGTTTCCAAATCTTCAATTTTTGTTTCATGGTTTTTAAGTTTCTCATTCAATTCATCGTGTTTCTGATTCATGGCCAATATGCTATTTTCCGATTCCTTCAAGTTCTTAGTGACATCATTTAATCTAGTTGAAACTTCGCTATGTTTGTCTTCAAGTTCAGATTTTTCCTTTTCATGCATCTCTTTCAAATGCAATATATGTTTAAGTTTATTCTCTAGTTCTGATGAAACATTTGCGTGCTCTTCAGTTTTAGTTGATAATTTTTCATTCAACGAGCTCTTTGTGTTCTCGTATTCAGTTTTTAATTTATCAAGCGCATCAGAAAGTGAAGAATGCGAGTTCTTAGTAAATGAATGTGAATCTTCTGACTCTTTAAGTTTGGTTTCCAAATCTTGAATTTTTAAATTGAGATTATCGATAGTGGATTTCGAGTTTTCCTCAACAGAAGCAATTTTCTTATCTCTAACATCAACTTCTTGTTTCAAAGCACGTATCTCTTCGTCAAGCTTTGCTTTCTCGGATGAAATTTGATCACTGGACTTCTTCAAAATTGCCAACTCATTTTCTAAATCCTTGATTTTCTCATCAGTTGAGCTTTCCAAAATTGATAACCTTTCTTGCAATTGATTCTTTTCAGATTCCAGAGTGTCCAAGGATTTTTGTAACTCATCAATCTTATTATGAACATCATCTAATTGCTTCTTCGCATTAGCAGCCTCTTCTTCTGACTCAGATTTCCCATGCCTCAACTCATTGAATGCAACTGATGCGGATCTCAATTTATCCATTAAGTGCTCATTATTTTCTTCTGCATCTCTTATCTTTTCTTGAAGTTCGTTGACAGTAGACTCTTTATCTTTGAGTACACCATCTAATTGTAAATTCAATTCGTGGATTTTTCTCTTGAATTCATCATTAGCAGCTTGCAAGTTTTTGATTTGAGAGTCATGGTTCTTTTTTGTTTTTTCCAAATCAACATTATATTTTTTCAATTCTCCTTCAAGTTGCTTGATTCTGCTTTCACCTTCATGTTTTTGTTTTTTAAACTGGAATAAATCTCTAGTAATATTGTTGATACCATCTTCTAATTTCTTTTTGGCTTGTTCTGTAGTGTCAAGCTTTTCTTGTAATTGTTTAGATAAGTCACTAGATGAACTTCCTTTCTTCAACGCCTCTTGAAGTTCCTTATGGTATTTTTGTGACAATGACTCAAATTCCTTTTTAGATGATTCCATGGATAACAAATTCTGAGAAGTTGTTGATAATTTTTCAGATACAGAGACATGTTCTTCTTTGACTTTACTTAATTCCTTTTCAGAATTATCAAGCTGACTTTTTAATTGGTTTGAAAGTTCCGCCAATTCAAAAATTTTCTCGTTCAACGTCTTGTCATTAGCGACTGCATTTTCCTTTTCTTGCTTTAACTCCTTTGTCAAGTCAGCAACTTTACTATCTAACTCTTCAAATAATTCGTAAGATATTTTGCCTCGAGGCTCACTTAATGGATCATGGGTCAAGGCACGTTTAATTCTTACAAAGTTGCCTTTGATCAAATCTACATAATGGCCAGTAAAATAAACATTAGGGAGACCAGTATCGTCTTGTGTGAAAGTAAGCAACAGCGCTTCTTCAAACTCTTTGACAACAAGGTTGGCTCTGAATTGCTTGATCTTTAAGACATAGTTACCCTTTCCAAGACTTTTTACCAAAAGAGCATGCAATTCAGCTCTGGGAAGTGGAGAGTCAGCAGAAGAAAATTCATATGCCACTCCAAGTAATATAGTTGCCATACCTTGAACTAATACATTCTGATCAGAGGTATTATTGGATAATGAAGCCAATATCGACTTTACAATAGATTGTTCACTCAAAAAGTCATTGACAGCATTAAAGTCTTCAAAGAGCCAAATGGTTAACAACATCAAATATCCTATCGCAATTCTTTGGTCCATATTTTCAAGCGTAGTAAGCAACAACCCTGATATCGCTTGAATAGAGTTCATAACTTCCTCACCGGCTTCCTCATCTCCAGTTTTCACACTACGCGCAATTTCTTTATTCTCAGCATCCTCAATAAACAAGTACATCAAAATTGTAGAAGCAAACCAAACGGTGTATGGGTTCAATTTGACATCGGCATCATAATCCATTAATGTTTTGAATATATTTCCGATTGGGGTTGGGATACTATTACCATTAACTGCCGAAACATCATCCTTCGGGAGATCATCATAGTAATTTGGATTGGTATATGCCTTTATTTGATCATTCAAAAATGCAAGCTTGGATTCTTTGTTATCTTTGAAATATGAATTTAAACAAAAGGCAGCTCCAATTCTTATATCAAACGCATGAACTGAATTTATAAATAAACACCAATTGAGTAATGCAAGTGGTACAGAGATTGGTCTGTTATAAGTTCGGATTTGAGATGGCAATGATGGATCCATGTAAGGAACATCTACTTTGGAAAATTCAAGTTGGATATTTGCATTACCACTAATAGCATCACCAGTTGTAAGTAAAGCAACCGATCTTACGAGGTTTTCTGTTAATGGTGAAAAAACAAGTTTAAGCAAGATATAATGTATACCAGCCTGGAACAATTTATCTTGATTCTGCATGACCAATTCATTATCTTCTGATACTAATAATCTACAAATCTCTAATGCAATAATCATGTTCTGAATACGTTGATCAGTCCAAACAATTGGTGGCGGAGCAATTGGAAATCCTTCTTGATCTAATAATTCAGGATCACCTGTTTCATCTATTGGTTCTCCTAACAAGCCTGCCAATTTAGGGACACATTGGGTCTCTAAGAAGAACATTTGATTGGATGCATTGAATTGTAAAAGATTGGTAATCAATGTAAGACAATCCTGTACCAAAATGGATCCTCTAATACCACCTTCTTCTTCTATAATATCAAACAAAGTTTCAAATGTGTTTTCAAATGCAACCAATTTTTGGATATTGAAGTTATCGTTGACCAAAGCCATAAGTAACAAAATCGCTTCATTTCTTACAGGTTCATTTGAATCATTTAAGAACAGACAAATAATAGACATGGCTGTTGGAATAGTCAATAATGTTTCCTTTGTTCTTGATGCTCGACTTGCAGTTAATGATTCCAATAACTGAATAGTGTATAATTTGGTATGGTAATCAGTGGTTTCCGAAAGGTTTTGTATGAGTTCACCAAGTATTTCTTGATCTTGAATCAACGCATCTGCAATCCATAATGACAATTGATCTAAAGAAACATCTTCCATAAGTAATGGCGATGGGTATTTCCCATTTTGAAGACGGGATTGTTGAGAGATCCATCCTCTTGTTTGATCTTCATCGGTTTCACCACGAATAAATAATATAAGCAATGTTTCCAAAACTGGTTTAATAATCTGGGGATTGTCAATATCTTTTTTGAATGTGGCTATTAATGGTCTTAAGCCATGTTCCACGACAGATTCTCTGTATTGTCTACTGAAACTTTTCAATCCAAGTACAGCAGATCGTCTATCTGAAGACATAGTTGCATGCTGCAAACGATTACATAAAGTTGGAATTGCCTCTTCTACCAGCTGTACCTGGTTCAGTTGACCCAAAATATTGTTTAAATATTCCATCGTACGAATGTTTACTCTGGTGAGTTTCTGTGCAGAGTTTGGTAGTTTGGTAGTCTATTTGTTGAGTGGTCAAGATTTTGGGCCACGCTCTACAAAGTAAGAAGGAAAAAATAAAAAAAAATTTCACACCAAATCAAACAATAGCCCAAGATCCAAATACGCGCCTATTTAATGTTTATTTTCGCGTATTCGCCCAAACGTTAGATAACCAAAGGGATGGCTAGCTATGGTATTCTATGATAGTAAATATGATGTGGATGAAGAAACAGCAAAGCTTCCCAGTACTGTTGAGTTTTTTCCCGATATGGTTGCTTTGGAAGACGACTTTGACAATGAAACGAAACCAATAGGTGAGATCATGAGTGATTGGGGTAGGAGAAAACTAGGTACATTACAATCAGAACTTGAGAAGACCCAATTTGCCAGAGAAGCTAAACATTTTGGTTCAAAGTATAATCTAAGCAATTTTTCTAGATCAATTTTATACGGACTTGCAAATAAAGTATTTGGATATAACGGTTGGTCCACAGCATTACAAACTTGTCTTGTTCAAGAACTAGAAGTAGAAGAAGAAGGGAAATATTCAACGCGTTGTTCAGTTGAAATAAGACTAATATTGAGCGATGGAACGTATATGGATGCTAATGGAATAGCAGAGTCGACAAATATGCCGTATAAATTTATGTCATACCAAACGTCAAAGAAAAAGGCAGTCACAGAAGCAATGAAAAACGCTATTACAGGAATACCATATTTATGTCTTCAAGAAGATGTTGCTGACAATGTTGATGAATTTGACATGATTGAAAGGGAATTGCAACAAAAATATGGTATTTAATACTACGTAGAACAATATGTACATTACTATTTTTATTTTATTTTATCTTAATTAATAATCCAATGTGTTGAATCTAGGGAATTCTGGGACTTTGGGTTTTGGAATTTCATCGATTAGATATACCTCACCATTGTCATCGATTCTCTCACGATCTTTTTCACTCATATTGTGAATTTCATCAATATTTTCTTTAATAAAATCTATCAATTCGACCCAATTCTTTTGTATTTGATATGCTTGTTCTCTCATTTGTCTTCTAAGGAGACCTTCGATCAACTTTATAGCATCTGGTTGAGTCTGTTCAAGTCTCTCTAATAAACGACCAACAGACTTGATAAGATATTCTTCTTCATATATAGTACCTTTTCTTCCCTTAGCTCTCTTACGTTCTTCTCTCTTTTTATTCTTGGAAGTTTTTCTGGAAGCGCCCGTTTTGGCTGTACCAGCAGTTTTACCAGTATATCTAGTGAAGAATGATGGAGTGGTTGAGGTTTCAGATGCAGCCACAGAGACATTATCAGGGGTATCCAAATCATCAGGAGTACCATAGAACGCGAATGGATCCTCTTGTTTCTTAAGTCTTAATTCACGAAGTCTCTTTAATTGGGAATGCATTTGCCCCTTACAATCGGCTAATAATTCGGCAATTACACCAAATCCTTCCCCGATTTGAACATCAACAATGGATTCAATCAATTCTGGCTTCTTAGTCTTTTCGGCTAATAAAATCGCTTGATCATACCAATATTGTTTACAGTATAACTTAACAGCAGCATCAACGTTATTCAAAAATTGATATTCAATCTCTGCCGCGTCACTGTATTTGTGATCTTCAGTTAAAGTTTCAACTAACTTTTCAGCAGAGTCATGTAGTTTCTCCGCAAGTTGTGGTTTTTCAGCTAATGATAAAGCTTGTTTCCATTTCTTTGCAGTTATATAACAATCTAAAGCATTTTCTAAATCATTCAAGTATTCAAAAGTTATACCTGCTTCGCCAAATTCCTTCAGTTCTCTCAAATGTTCAGCAAACAATGCCATAATAGCATTGGTTCTTGCCTTATCATAGACATAGATCTTTAATGCAGTTTTGTACAAATCATGCTGCACAACATAATCGTCAAATTCTTCGTAGGACTCTTCACCTTGTTCATGTAACCAGCTTAATGCCAATTCATAATTCTTCAAGTAATCATCAATCAAAAATTTTCTTTTGAGTTCAGGTTGAATATGCAAGTTTTGTAAGAATGGCAAATATTCCTTTGGATCCATTTGTGATTGTTGAGCAATAACTAAGGTCAACTTGACATCGTATAATCCCAAACAAGTTTTATACAATTTATTGACATCCTGCAAGAAACATAAATGAGTGACAGCAATTTCCCTTTGTTCTTGGTCTTGCATGATTCCAATTAACTTAAGTGCTTCAATCAAATTAGCTGGTTTTTCACAAGCATAAGCAGTAAGAATAGTTTGCAAGTATTTATCAAAATATTCTGTTTTCAATAATACTGTCAAAATGGCTTCACAAATTCTATTGACTTTTGAGTCGGCAAAATTGACGAATGATTCTTCTTTCTTACGGAATGTCTTTTTGAATGCTGGTTGAAGAGTATCACCTTCTTTCTTGATATCTTCTTGAGTAATACCAGCATCATTGGTTGTTTCTCTATATTTAGTAATAGTGGCATCTTCCTCGTGTAAACAAGAAACAAAAAGATCCAAATATTCAACCTTTTCAATTTGATTAATGAACAATTCAACATTATTGAAGAATAATTCCGGATCATAATCATGTAAAATATCCAAATCGATTCTATGTGTACGACAAGCAATAAAAGCATCTTTGTAGTTCTTTTGAATAATGAATTTTCTGATGGCTGATAAAACCATGATTCTTGGACAAATAGTTTCTAAATTACCCCTTGGAGCTTCTAAAACAACAGAATACTTAGTTGGCATGGCATTGATCAAAATAGATCCTCTTTCAATCTGTCTGATTCTTTCATCGACAATATTTTCATTAGTCAAGTTTTGGAAAACTTCATAATTTTCTTGAGAAGAATTCAAATGGATGAAACACAATTTGGATTGAACAGTTGTGAACAACAAATGTGATTCAGTGATCTTCAATGACGTAACACCACTGACAACTTGAGATTCATTACGGAATAATTTACCGTTTCTAGAAATACCAAAAGCTTCGTATTGCTCGGTGTCTTCATCATAGGAAACTTCGAGATCACGACACAATTGTGGGAAAGTGACAATTTCTTTCAAGTCAAGATGCCTGTCTAATTCCATTACTTTGCTATCAACTAATTCAATAATAGCAGTATTAAAGTCTGATCTTGATTTTAATAAGACAATTTTTGGTAAGATATCAAGTGATTCATTCAAGATTGGGTCACAAATATTATGAACTTCAATTAAAACCACACGTGATCCAATTGGTGAATCCAAGGCAACCACAAGAAACAGATCTTCAATGAATGCAATTTGTTTAGCCACTTCTATTGGATCACTGGTATATTGATCTCGTCTAATGGTACTCAATATATGTGGGTTTTTACCATTTTTCATATCAGCCAATGATAATTCTGAAAAAAAAATATAACCTTCACTTGAAAGAGCAGCATACTTCTCATTGGACTTACTCACGGCAATATCATTTATACAACCAAGGACGTCAAGTTCACGGAAACTTATTGGTGGTGGAACGTTGGCAATAGAAAGAGGGGTGATTTTGGCACAATAGCCATCAGTTACTAAAGTCATACCAATATCGTTACCCAAAAGTGTTGGCCCAGTCACAATTTTGTAAGTTAAATCAACAACTTGGATACCAGTAGAAGTACCAATCATTAAATTTAATGGTTTTTCTGGATGGAACTTGGCAAAAATAATACCCTCAGCAAACAATTCTTGCTTCAAGTACCAATGGTAGTTCTTAGTGGTCCATAATTGGATTCTATCGTTTAATTGGATCAATAAAGTTTCACTGTCAGAAGACCAGGTAATACTATCAATGATTTCAGTTTCTGGGTTCAATCTAGTATTGAATTGACCATGTCTTAAACCATTTCTTTCATAGAATACTAAATCAAGAACTTCTTCTCCATATTCATCGTCAATGTGTCTTTGTGTAGATGCAATTAAAGCACCTTGTGGTTTCCAGCTCAAGTTGTGTTCTAACCCATCAACTGCTTCGTTGACACTGTCTAATTCACCTTCTCTATTGAAAACTCTAATAACTCTTCTATCATACATATCACCAGTATCTTCAACAATAACAGGTTCAATAGTACTAACTGAGAAATATTCACAATCACCTCTCCAACTTATTTGTACTGTTTGGTTATCAAATTTTGACAAAGTACCTCTTTCTACTTCATTAACAGTTGGATCTCTTAATTGAGTGACATTGTCATCTAATCCAGCATGCTTCAAAGCTTCTCTTTCTCTTTCCAATGTTTTAAACCCCTTACCTTTAAATTGGGTTTCTTTTTTACCCCAACCTACAGAAACGTGTTTTGAATCAGAAATCTTGATATCATTCGAATCAAGTACTTTTTCACAAATTGGTTCAAATATACGGGACAATAATAATAATTTGTTTTCATTTGTAACAATAGCTAAAGTTTCTTCATCAACGGACCATTGGGCTGTACTTATACCCACATCTATAGATCCAACAATTTCAATCATAGTGTTTTCAAAATCCCCATACGGTTCATAAGTTGCTGTGACAATATCCCCATTGGCAAATACAAATACTAATTGGGATGAATCAACAAAATGAATAAAATCCAATAATTTGGAATTAACTGAGAAACTTGCCAATACAGATATTTTCCCTGATTTATTAAATTTTTGCACTTCTATTAATTGTGATTCTTCAGATGATAAAACAAAGGTGATTGAATCTGAAATAGTATCAAACACTGAGTCTATAACTTGTAAATCTGGATACGTCCTAGACTCTGGGGTAATAAGACCCCTATTTAGAACTATTAAGTTTTTCATGATAAGGACCGGTAAATTCAGAGAATACCCAAGCAGAGGTTTATAGAGTTTTTATAAAGAGAAAGAAAAATTTTTTGGCACCATTACGCATACTTTAGTTTTTTTTTTTTTGATGAGCAGCAATGTCGCGATCGACATAACTAATTGTCGTAAAGCATATGGTAGCACAAAATGAACTAGTTTATTACTGAGGATAATATATTATTTTCTTTTTGATGTACATACATTGTACCTATACAAAGCTTTAGATCAAACACCTGTCTCTTTTCTAAATGCTTCTATTGTATCTTTCATTATAAGATTTGGATATAACTGATCCTCAGTTAGTTCTTGTCTTGTTATTGGGTCAAATTTTCCTCTTGTTTTTAGATGATCAAGTAAGTGTGACCTTTCGTAAGTTATCCCACTAGGAGTTATAACAGGATCAGTGAATAATTCAAATGAAATTGGATCTAAAAGGTGTTCTGGTGAGTCTAGTTCCTCTTCTAGAGATGGTCTTTCAGATTCTTCGATTGATGATACAATAGATGGTTTCAATGAGAATACTGAGTTGCTCCTTGATGATTTTGATGATTTGTAGTTCATGAGGTTATCTTCATACAAGGAGTGAACATAATTATTTTGAAACGTCTCTAACAAGTTGGTATATTCTTCTAAATGCTTCTTTAATAATGTAAATAGTTTGGAATAGTATTCTTTTTTCTGTTTTTGATGTTGGGGATTTTCTAAGTCATTTCTTTCCATCATATGATTTGACTCCATTAGATGAAATAATTTATTGAATAAAGAATGTTTTTGGTATTTGTTGAGCAAAATTTTTGTTTGGTTGATATCATTTTCAACAAGTGGTACTAGATTTTCATAGTCCCCTCGTACTGTTTTACCTCTTGGAGCTAATTTCGGTTCAGCTGGTGAACCAGTGAATATACCTTTAAAATGAGAAAACATTAATTTGATGTGATAGATGATAATGTTGTGCCAAAAAAAAACTAAAAACAAAAAAAGAAAATGGTAATTTGGCAGAAACAAGAAGTATTATATATACTTCTACATAACCCTGACAATGTTAATGACAGGACGGATATTGCATGTAGACCGAAGTTCCTTAAATTCCTTCCTAATCTAAAAAAGAAAAGACCCAAGACACAGAAAAGAAGGAAAAGAAAAATATGACAAAAGCTTGATGCAAAAAAAACAAAGGTAGAAAAAAAAAATAAAATTAAAATGTAGCAATTACGTAACTACATTCATAATCATTATCGTGTAAATAGATGTATTTTATAATAGTTATTCTTTGACGAGTTCAAATCATTTAATATGGGTCATTTAAGTGAAAAATGGAGTGTGAAACCAATAAAAACAAAATTCATAGGCCCAAGGAAATTCAAAAAACAAAAAAAAATTATAAGCGAGAGTCTCGAATTGTATGGTCAACCTTAAATTGAAAACGAATGATATTAATGGTATTTTCTCTCCGTATCATTCCCTGAATGTTAAGCTTCAACCAAATAATCGCACAAATCAACGAACAAAATAAACACCATCACCTATACAGTACGGACATTTAAGCCCAATGGTAATGACATCACCCATTTGTACAAACTCGTTCACATGTAGTACTTTTACATGAAATCTAATTTGTAACAATACAATTCAGATTGCAATATTACATCACAGTATATGCCTAATAACTATATGCAGGATTTTCGTTTGTGGCAAATCTTTAGTGACATCAATTTAATGCGGGTCCAGTACAACGATCCTTTTTTTGACATTTAAAGTTGCAAAAAAAAATCGAAAGGGATGAATGCGTCATTATTGCTACATTTACTAACCATGGATTGTTTCATAATTGTGTAGGATTGTTGTTGTTGTTGTTTTTTTTTTGCAAGGATTTGGTGGATATTCTCTAATAAAATTGTGTTAGTTCACCATAAAAAAAATATCCACAATAAAGCAGAGTTTACAGTATGACATGCATACCATTTCAGTCTTTCATTGTACAACATATGACACTGTATACATTATGTTGCAATCATCTATTCGTTTTATATACTTTATAGTTTATAAATAAATTAATTCAATTTATCACAATATACTTGACATATAGTTGACCAACCTTAAGGTTAATCACAATATGAACGAATAAGTGTTCTTTGAAACAACTTATGAGATATCCATGCCACATTATGTAGCTTTCATACCTCATTACTACCAGGTACCATCATAGTTTTTGCCATTGATTTAATCTTACTTCGATTTAGATCTTTTGTGGCCATTATCTATTCATCTAAATATCGCAGAATTTCCATCATTTATCTCAATGTTTCTCTTTTTTTATTCCATAGTCTATGTGTGTTTCATGTTAAGTTTTAACAGTCATACTAATTCGGGAAGAGGGGGACAAGTACTTTAAGGCATTTTAAATTATATTGATGATATTTGGCAAAATTTAACTATTATTTAGTCTCTTGAAATATAGTTATTTTTTTTTTCTACTCTTTGATGCTTGTTATTCTTTTCATTTATTTTCATAAAGACACTATTGTAACTATATTCCATTTTACTAGAAGAATCCATTAAGATTACGGACATGGCAGGGCTAACTTGCTCCTGCACCCACCCTTGTGCCAGGGAGTTCGCGGTCGCCCTGGCCCAAGGGGGGAGGAACCGGGTATTATAAGAGGGCAGGTCACAAGCCCTCATACCCGGTCCTCTAGTCTACAGTTTTACTATTGAGAGAGCTTTATTGCGTCCCAATAGTATAGAAGGTAACTGTGACCGATTGTTACCCCTTACTGAAGAACCTTCACTAATCCACATTGTCCTTTTTATTTTTGTGTGGATCCCTTAAATGGTTCAAGATAATGATCTGCCCAAATCACTATCTTCTTTGGAAGGTTCTTCTTCAATGCTTGTGTATTAGCGACAACATCAATGATTGGTATCCCCTGTAGTTATATGTATCATCTTTATCTCTATAATACTCCTCTATCATTTATATCCTAATGGTTGTCAAGAATAATATAGGGCATTAATCATTTGTAATGATCGGACAATATAAATAAGTTATTGATTCAGTTATATCTTTTTTGTAATCTTTGGATTCAACTGGGGCAAATTATTCTTGAGACAACCAATAATTATCATTTAAATTATTTCAAGTTAGTAAATGAGCATAACCTTGATATTATTAGCATGATTGATACTTACTGCTATACTTGTTCTGTGAATATATTCAAAAAATGATGAAAACTGGTTGTTGATAATAATTAAACAAAATAAAAGAAAAAGGAAAAAAGTGTTGTAAAAAAGGAAATATTTGGATAAGAAAAAAATTTGTGTTTTTATAGTTGTCTATTTGTGGGCATAATTTTTAAGTTGCAAATTATGTATTTTAATTTTCGCCATGTCACACGACCGTCCTCAAAGATTACAAATGCAAACACATCGCCAACTATATAGCAGCTGAATTCAGAATCCAGATTAATCAAATACTACACAATAAAAACAATTTATAACCATAGAAATGATCTAAAATTGTTTCACGACTTGATGAACAAATTATTTATTTATCTGTATACGTTTGAATTAAAGAATAGATATAAGGATTAACAACAAATTACTATTGTAAAACAATATAGGTAAGCACAGAGAGCAAGAGGATTCGAAAGATGTATCATATAATGTAAATAGAAAAGAAATTTAACCAGTTCTGCTCACATCTTAATATGAAGTGTTATCTATATAAGCTGCAGAACATTGGTGTTCATTATATTTGTTTTATTTATATGATAATTGCCATAATATTCCTTGCAAACTCTCATCATGCCATCTATCTGTTTCTAAAGTTAGCTTCTGGGGTAATGTAATATTTGATGATGTTTCCACTTACTGTGGTTTCCGTTTAACTGATATTTCGACTTCTTTCTTCAATTTTGACCATTTCCTGTTCTCTATTCTGTCGGCAAGAAAACCACTTCTCCGATCGATTGAGTTGCTTAAGTTATATCTCGTTTAATTTCTGGTGTATTAAGTTGGAATTGACTTGCACATAACCAATTATTATGACTCTCTGTATAATCTTTATAAAGAAGACAAATTCGAAAATACGGAATCAGATGAGGTATCACAAGCAATTTGTTCTGAATCTTTAAGAAAATTTGACATACGGTGTCCTTGAATATTCATCATATAGTTGAACTGTTATGCTAATGTTTTATTTTGACTAGGTACATGAGAATTTATATCATGAGATGGATTGCGTTATGATGGGGGTAGTTGTTAAATAACATATGATGAGTAATACCTTATATTTTTCTATTAGTTAAATATAATTTATATTCCAATTCTTTCTATCACATTATGCATGGCATATAGCCTATGATTCTAACGGTTAATCAAATTCAAGAATCTTTGGTTCGGAGGTAACCGTTTAAATCGATCAACAATTGGTCGTGTACTGAGCACAATCTAATTTATTTCTAATATTTTTTTTATTGCCCAAGGTTGTTGATTTCGTCCGTTGTGCAATCTTACGAAGCAAAAACAAAAAAATATATTATCTTAATTTCACATCACCAGTCAATATTCTTGAAGAAACAATTTTTTAATATTCATATTAACTCCTAGTTCTTTTCAATTTGTTTCTATTTGATCAAAAAATAAAAGTAAACAATGTCTGAAAAGGAAGAAGCCGTATTCCGTTCTGCGGATATGTCTTTGGTTCAACTTTATGTTCCTACTGAAGTTGCTAGAGATATCATCTACAAAGTTGGACAATTGGATATTATACAATTTAGAGATTTAAATTCAAAAGTCAACGAATTTCAACGTTCTTTTGTTAAAGAATTGAGAAAATTGGACAATGTTGAGAGACAGTTCAATTTATTCAAACGTGAATTGGATTTTAGAGACATTCCAATCAAGGTATTTCCTTATGAATTTGACAAAGCCCCACAACAAACTGAAATTGATGAGTTAATTGAAGGTTCGCAGTTGTTAGAAGACAGGGTTGTTCAATTGCGTGAATCTGTTGAAACTTTGTATGCCAAGGAAGTATATTTGAGACAGTTCAGATACACTATCCAAGCAGTCAACAAGTTCTTTGCTGTTCAAGGTGAAGACGTTGTCGACAATGAAGAAGCCGCATTGTTATCTCAATTAGAAAGTGGTGGAGCAGCTCATGGTGATGCCCGCTCAGGGTCAGGTTTCATTTCTGGTGTCATAAGCCGTGACAAGGTTGGTACTTTACAGCAAATTTTGTGGAGAGTTTTGAGAGGTAATTTGTATTACCACAGTGAAGAGTTGCCAGAACAGATTTTCGAGTTCAAGAACAATGCCTATGTTGCCAAGAACTCGTTCATTATTTTTGCTCACGGTACTCTTATCCATGAGAGAATCATAAAGATCTGTGAATCTCTTGATGCTGAATTGTATGATGTGGATGGAACCACGGAAGCCAGAAAGGAGCAATTAAATGACATTACCATCAAGGCATCTGACTTGTCTGTTGTTTTGGGTGAATCTGAAAATGCTTTGAACTCTGAATTGATTGCCATTTCCCGTGATTTGGCCAAATGGTGGGAAATAATTGCTAGAGAAAAGGCGGTTTACAAAGCAATGAACTGCTGTGATTATGATGGTTCCAGAAAAACGTTGGTTGCTGAAGGTTGGACTCCTACTGATTCCATCACTGAGTTGACCACGACCATTCAAGAGTATGATGCTTCCCAATCAGTTCCAACCATCATCAATGTCTTGGATACCAATAAGACTCCGCCAACCTATACTCGTACCAACAAATTCACTTATGCTTTCCAATCTATTTGTGATGCCTACGGTGTTCCTAAATACAAGGAAATTAATCCAGGTTTACCTACTATCGTCACATTCCCATTCATGTTTGCTATTATGTTTGGTGATTTGGGTCATGGTTTTATTGTGGCATTAGCAGCAAGTGCTCTTGTCTTGAATGAAAAAAAGTTGAATGCTATGAAAAGGGATGAAATTTTCGATATGGCTTTCACTGGTCGTTATGTTTTATTGCTCATGGGTGTTTTCTCCATGTACACTGGTTTCATTTACAATGATGTCTTTTCTAGATCTATGTCTTTGTTCAAGAGTGGTTGGGAATGGCCGGAGAAATTTGCTATTGGGGAGACTCTTTTTGCAAAGAAAGTTGGTACATATGTCATTGGTTTAGATCCTGCTTGGCACGGGGCCGAGAATGCTTTGTTGTTCTCTAACTCCTACAAGATGAAGTTATCAATTTTGATGGGATACATTCATATGACCTATTCATACATATTTTCTCTTGCCAATTATATTTATTTCAATAGTATGATTGACATAATTGGTAATTTCCTTCCAGGTTTATTCTTCATGCAAGGTATTTTTGGTTACTTGTCATTGTGTATTGTTTACAAATGGAGTGTTGATTGGTTTGCTACAGGTAGACAACCACCAGGTTTGTTGAACATGTTGATTAATATGTTTTTAGCCCCAGGTGATGTTCCAGAACCATTGTATTCTGGTCAATCGTCAATACAAGTTTTCCTTTTGCTTATTGCTTTGGTTTGTGTTCCATGGTTGCTTTTAGTCAAACCATTGTATTTGAAGAGACAATTGGATAGAGAAGCCAAGGAACATGCTCAGTATGCTCAATTACCAAACGATGACGAAGAAGCTGGATTAATCGAAGGCACATCTCATCATGAAGATGATGATGATGAAGATCACGAAGAGCATGGTTTTGGTGATATTATGATTCATCAAGTTATTCATACTATTGAATTTTGTCTTAATTGTGTAAGTCATACTGCATCTTATTTGAGATTGTGGGCTCTTTCATTAGCTCATGCTCAATTATCTACTGTTTTGTGGTCTATGACTATTGGAAATGCATTTGGAGCTACTGGTATTGTTGGTGTCATTATGATTGTTTTCTTGTTTGCCATGTGGTTTTCTTTATCAGTATGTATCTTAGTTGTTATGGAAGGTACTTCTGCTATGCTTCATTCCTTGAGATTGCATTGGGTTGAAAGTATGTCCAAATACTTCGAAGGTGGTGGTACTGCCTTTGAACCATTTGGCTTTAAGGGCTTATTAGACACTGTTTTGTAATTCAGAATATGATCAACCGTTAAAAATGTCAATAATTCAACAAAAGTTAGTATATATCTTTTTGAATTTTTTTATCCTATATAAGATACTCATTAAAAAATAGAAAATAGACAAGAAACATATTGTTTGATATTTATTTTACACACAATTCGCAGCTCATCTCTTTTGACATTGTATTCACACCAAATAAGTAAGGGAAAAAAAAAATTAAAAGAAAAATTTGAAAGATTCCTATGCTTTTATAAAATTTCACCACTCTTCACTAACAACCAACCATGTCAATCAACATTGTTTTACAAGAGATAAATGGTACTCCTTCCTCAATTATTCCAATTTTAAGTGTTCTTCATAATGACAAGCAAATTTTATCTACTATCTCCAAACCAAACTTGAATCATCTTGTTTCTCGTACTTTAAATTTAATTAGATCACCACAACCATACAATAAATGGTGTGGTATTAATTTGGTTAGAGTTATTGTTGAAGATTATACTATATTAGCCAGTGAAGGGAATAATTTATTGACAAATTTAGTTAAAGTTTTAGAAAATTATAATCAAACCATTGACATTAAAATTTTAACAAGTACTGTTGAAACTATTAATTTCATGTGTGATTCAATTAGAGGTAAACCTACATTAACCAGAGAGATTTTAACTCCAAAATTAAGTTCAATAATTGGATATCATTTAGAATTCTTGCATTTTGCTCCATGTTTAATTTTAAAATCATTGCAAAAAATTTTGAAATTTCATCCTACTACTTTTAGACCATTTGGAAATAAATTACATGCTAGATTAATTGGATTGATGAATACAACTGATTTTGCTAATTTTCCTAATGATTTGAAAACTTCAGTTTATGATACTATTGCAATGCTTCCAGTAATTGAGAAGAATGAACCAGAAGGTAAATGGCATAATAATGTTATTGCTATTATTGGTGAAATTGGTGAATTAGTTCAAGTATATCAAGAGTTTTTAATCTTTAAAGATGATCAAACTTTGGTTGATTTGACTAAGAAAATTGGCAGACCAAACACAAAGTTATTATCTGATTTATCTATTGATTTTAACAACCCAGGATCAATTTTGAAAATTTCTGATAATTTAAATATTCTTGTGGGATTATTAAAGAGTTATATATCCGTTGAGACTCCATTTAGTGTTAAAGTTCCATTAGGGTTGATTTTAATTATTTCTGAGGTTATTACTTCAATCAATATTAAATTCTTGTCATTTAAAGGTGATGTTAGGGATGAACAAATTAAAAAATTAATTAAATTGACTCTTGTTGAAAACTATAGAGCAATTATTGGTTTATTATCACAATTGAGAATCTATGGTGGTTCATTGATTCCCCATATTTTAACAATTTGGTCATTTTTGGAAAGCCTTATTCCATATAAGAATAAAAGAATTGCAGAAAATGATATTCTTGAATGTGAAATATTGTATGTTGATGTATTGAGATGTATGGTTGATTATTTATCATTAATTGGTTTCGTATCTGATAATTCTCAATTATTAAGATTTGTTGACTTAGCATTAGTTTTAATTGAACCAAGAATCAAAAAACATGATTCATCCACCACATCGAACAACAAACAAACTCCACAGCAACATCAACAACAATCCAAAAAACAAAAAAAGAGAAAAAACACTTCATCGGTTCCATTATCAGATATCTTGTCTCATGAACATCTTTTTACAGAAAGCATTCCATCAACTACAGTAAATGCCGTTCGATTATTCATTAGTCAAGTTATCACCAAAGTAACCCTTCCACCTACACAACATTATAAAATAATGAGATATTTAATTATTGAATCAGTTTATGCTAAATATTATAATTTGGAACATACCACTCCTAAGGAATTAAAGAATTTATTAATTAATGCTGTATTGTATCCAGGATATGAAAAAATTAGTATTTTACCAATAGTGAGTTCCATTTTGGGTAGTCAAAGTCAAGTATTGAGTGTTTTCAATAATCCAAGATTCCCACCATTACCAAAATATATTAATTCCGTTGATGAATTAATTGAAGAACCAGAAGAAGACGAAGAAGAAGAAGAGGAAGACGATAATTCAGAAATTCTGGTTAAGAGAACAGTCGGTGAAGAAAATACCATTGTTGAAAGTTCATCAAAGAAAAGAAAGTTGGATGAAGATCTCGTCCTTGAACATAAAGTTGAAATAAAGGCAGAGGAAAAGAAGGAGGAAATTGATTTGATTGAAGATAAACCAGTACTCTTTTCCAAGGAAAATGTCCAGGAGAAAATAGTTGACGACGTCGTTACTGTTCCACTTTCAGTTTCAGTAGCAGAAAAAATAGAAGTCATAGAAAAAATGGAAATTGATGTCGCCAAACCAGAAGCCCCAGTTGAAGAAAGTGAAGATGAAGGATCAGATTTTGAAATGCCTGAAATTAACGTCGATGATGATTCAGATGATGAATAGTAGTTTATAGAATATATACAGTACAGATAACGTACAATAATATATCGTGGAAGTATATACTTACAAGAATAACTACACTGTCAGATTCAGAAATAAAACATGCAAAATCTCTAAAGACAAAGTAATCCCAAAAATGGGACCATAAGTAGGAACAGCAACATATAGGTAGAAAAGTTACATTCTGTTAAATTTGACATTGATCGAAAGATGAATCTCTTACTAGGTAATACAACACCCGTAAATGAGTGCTGATCAAGTTTGGCTTGTTGTGGTTGATCTGGAGTCACAGTTACTGTATCAGTAACAGTTGATTGCCGGTGTTCTGCTGTAAAATTGTGAACAACAGTGGCATTCAACATTAAACTTGTATCAATTTTAGTGGTTGTTTTTGACGATTTAGTTTTAAGCTTAGGGAGACTTGACTTTTTAGTTTTAATGATATGGTAACTTGTTTTATAACTCGAAGTAGATTTCACTGCTGTTGGTGCTTGAAGGGTAATTTCTATCCATTTAGTTTTTGTTGCTGTTACTGGTACAGTCACTTTAGAAATTATGTGGATTCTGGTAACATCAGTTAATAGACTTTCGGTCACTGTACTTTTTGAATGACTGAATTTGGTATACAGTTTTGTGGTATAATGTGTTAAAGTGCGATACAAGATTGATTTTTCACTTGAAAATGGTTTTGGAGAACTTGTACTCGATTCAATGATTTCTACCGGAGAAGAATAATAGCTAGGTACAATATTTTCATCTGGATTATCACTTTCAAATGGATCAGCACTATCGTAATTAATGGAGGAAATTATGACTTCTTCACTACTACGTGATGGCAGACTTTCTGTACTTTTTTCAGTATAAGATGTTAAAGTGGAATCAAATTCAACACTTTTCAAATCACTGGTACTAATTTTAATTGGTGTTGTTTTAACTCGTGGTCTCTTTCGTTTAGTTCTAAATGGACGAACTGGTCTTTTTCTAGTAAACTTTGGTGATTCACCCGGGTAAATAGTGCCTCCCTCTATCGGTTGAATGGAATACTCACCAGGAATCATTGTTCTAAAATGCTTAATTGGAAAAGTAACATCATCAATGTCTTCGCCATTTGTTGGATAAATGGTGACAGAATCACTAATGTTGGGGACAACATGTATCCTAGTTGACATCGTGGCTTTATTAGAAATAAACCTTGCTGTGGCTTGGAAATAGTTGATTCAGCAAAGGAAATAGTTGATTCAGTAGAGGTAATAGCTGATTGAGTATGAGAAACAGTTGATTCAGTCTGGGAAATAGTTGTTTGACTACGAGATGCAGTTGATTGACTGCGGGACGTGGTTGTTTGACTACGGGAGATAGTTGATTTACCACGGGATGTCGTTGATTGCGTATGTGGAAAAATTGGTAATGTTAGTGATGGTAGAATCACAAGTCGAGATGTTTTTCTAGCTTCCTTACCAATAGGTAGACCTTTGTTGTCTTGATGAATGGGAGTTGCTTTTGCTTTATTTGGTACAGAATTAGTGATAAAAACCGTTATAGAACTAGTGACAGTTACTATTCTATTAATTAAATTATCATCATATCTGATAGCACCATCTTTTCCATGCATCTTTCGAAATGGATGTCTATATGAATGAGGTTTTCTGGGTTTTGAGTTTGGCAATCTCCATTGTAAGTTAGTCACAGGTTCCAAAGGAGACAGTGAAAGTTCCTTAATTTCAGAATGAACATAATATTCACCACCATAGGGAAAATAATCGAAATCTGTAGTTGTGGTTGTAATTGTTGTAGTTACTCTATATCCATGAACAAATACTCTATCATCATCGTCATCATCACTACAACTATCATTGTCAGTTGAATCACACGATCCACAGGTTGAGCCACTGCTACAATCCTCATCAGCGTCTTCTTCATCATAATCGCTACCACAATCAGATGATTGAGATGATAGATCATCACTTAGTTTGATAAATGATGAATTTTGATCAATCACTTCGTAATCAAATGTAGTTGAATTCAAATCAATTGTGCTTGTCTCGATAATAACTGAGCCATCAATGGTACTGGTAATAAATGTGACTGTTGGTTTAATGAATGTATTTGTTGATAACAATAATAATGATGTTAAATAGTTCATCTTTTTTAGTGTCATTCGATTAAATTTCTTCTTTTCTTTTGGTTGCAACATTTTTTTTTTGTTTGGTTTGGCGTCTAAAATAAATGATCTTTATGATACTCATTATGCGGGACAAGAGAATATTTCCAACCCACTCTAATGGTAATACTACTGTAATATCAAATAGAGGAAATAGCGAAAATAAGACCATGATTTAGTGGATATGTTTGTGGGTTTGATGATCAAATCCATTGATTAAGAATTTTTCTGAGGTTATAATTTGTCCGCCACCATGAATTCACTTCATCCCCTAAAAACTTATCAATACTTTATGGTATTCAAACTTTTTAGTTTTCTAGAAAAGTGAAAAAAAAAAAAAAGACAAAAGTTACTTGAAGAACTTTGTTGTTACTGTTAAAAGTTCATAATCACCAGAGTTACATGTAATGTTGAATGCAACTATAACCCTCAACAAAACAATATAGTTCGTGCAATTGGGCAAAAACTTGAGTGCTCAAATTTTAATATTCACAGTCATTAAACCCATCCTTGACTTTCCGAAACTTAATTCAGAATTGGTGTGTTCGTTATACTAACAATACCTAGGCCAACCCCCCTATTTCTGTTTTTATGGAAAAGGAAACTGACTGCGAAACTTCTCCTTACTCCCTTTTCTTGGATTTAAGCTTAGAATTTACTATAATCAGAATTTGCAAATACTAACAATTGTAAATGGTAGTACAGTTTTTGTTTATGCCATTCACATTGGGGGATATGTCATACTGTAATTATCATTACAGACTAAAGTTTCAAGATATTATTATTTTTTTCTTATTAACGGTAAGCAAGCGTACATTCTAGAATCATTTCCGCATCCTGACAAAGGAAAATAGACGATGGTATACGCGTTGGTTATAAATCTCTGTATGTTTTACTCTATTTTAATTTTTTTTTTTTTTGAAAATCTTTTGAACTAAAGAAGGTAAAATAGGACGGTCAAAGTATATGTCCGATATTATTGTTTTTGGACGTCAATGTAACCTGCAAAGGAAAATAATATAATCAAATTAAGTAATACAAATTTAGACTATTCAACTTGGCGTATCGTGTACAACCTTATCTCTGTAGATTGAATATGCTATGTTATGTACAAAAATGTAAGTACAGTAACTCAAAATTGGACCAAAGCCCTTAAGCTTTCCCCACAAGAAAAACAAACTAAAGTAACAAAATTATTATTTTGGGTAACTAATTAATAAACCATTCACACAAATAATGAAAACAAAAGAGCCCTATACAAAATTGACAAGTAATAGAATCGCAAAATATTTAGGGATTCTTGTTATCTCTTAAAAAAATTACTAATAAAAAGAAGTACAGTAGTAATTAAACTGTTTGGTCGGTGGCGGGGGTTAAAGTAATTTGTGTCACATGATTATACAGTGTATACTTCTCGTGTAAAGCTGGCATTGCATTTGTAACCAGATAATCCGAAACGAATAAGGAGAAAAAAATGCAAATCGTTTGGTTTGATTAATACACGAGCTTTCCTTTGGGGTTTTTCTGTTTCTTTACCCCCCCCGCCCACCTTTAAAAAGTTCAGAGGGAGATTCGAAGAGAGGGATTGGGCAGCTAAGAATAATCAAAGTCGATCTTGTTGTAACAGATGGTGAGTTTAACAAAAGGCTTCCACGATAAAAGTTTATGAAATGGGCAAAAAAAAATAATCCCTCATGTATGGATTTAACTTAATTGGGAAGAATAAATCAATTGGATAACTGGTAAAGTGAACTCATAAGAGAATGTAACAAGACGTGTCATCTCAATAAATATAATGTAAGGGTTGTATCACACCCCCCCAAATGTTGCACTTAGATATTTTATTTCGAGGGTTACGTAATAAAATACTCCTTTCCCGTAATTATTTTTTTTTGTCATTTTCATTTTCATTTTTATTTTCAACGTTTGGGGATTCGATATACAGTTTGCAGTTACATTACCTAAATGGTTGAATTTCCCTTGACAAAATCTAACCCATATTAGTAAAGTAAAGTAAAACTAACTGTTTTGGTTTTTATTGTTCCCTTTTTGGTTTCAATTTGACGATAATTAGAATCTTTGAAGTGGTCACAAAATTGAGAACCAGGAACAAGAATGTTGCTTGTTCCTGGGAAGACGAGCATGGACACGCACTTTCTTCTCCTTACACAAAATCTAGCCAACCTCTGGTTTACCTGCGAGCAACGGCAACGGCAATAGCAGCAACAGAAAACAAAGCAATAAATAATAAAAAACCGACAATCCGATTTCAAAGAGGAAGGAAAGAGTTGGAGATCTGCGAAAACAAACATTTGATTACTCTTTTGAACTTGAGTTGGTAGTTAAGCAAGTGTATTGTATCATGCTGGATTAACACGTTGGCATAAATTAAAACAAATTTAATGTACTCTTGCTTTTAAACCTAAAAAAAAGAAAGAAGATACTCTACTTAACCGCGCTTCACCGTTTCTCCATTCTATACTATAATACTGGTTCGCTTACTTTCTACTTTATTGAGTATGTTCTTTACCGTTTGGCTGGTACTTAATCAATCAACAAAAAGGCAAGAGGGGGTGGTATCAGAATTGAATGTTTCGCTTAATTTTTGTTCTTTATTGTTCTGTTTTCTTAACCTATCAAGTATAACAAGCACCACAGTGACTATTCCTTCTCTTTAGTAATAATTGTTACGTGTAACATCACCTTTGACATTTGCGGCTTATCAGTTGCTGGGTAAATAAATGAAAAAAATACACGAATAGCGGTAATCGTGGATAACATGGGTTGACTTGGTGCTTGTTTTTTGTTTTTTTTAGTTTTTTCTTGATTACATTGGATTACATTTCATAGTTTAAGTTTTGAAAAGCTGAACAGTTTATGGGGTGTAGTGATACAATATCATATGATAAGACAGTAACATAGGTGTGCAAACCATAAAGAGCATAATTAAATTTAGAAGATGATACATAATTCAAAAAAATAATTACATGTATCTGTACAATATTATATGTAAACTGTGAATGCATATTTTAAATTTTACATATTTTTATTTTATTTTACATTTTAGAGATTAATCTGTGAAAAAGATTATTGGATTATTATTATTTTGACTTACTCGTCACATTTGTCTATTCTGCATTATGTAAGCTAATCTTAACAGGTCAAGGTTTTTTTTTTCTTCTTATTCTTCTTCTTCTAGTTGTTGTATATTCATCTAATATATAAAGCAATAGATATTTCCACCATGTCACATATCATTACTTGGTTATTATCCTATTTTATAAAAAAATTTCAGGGTTTTCTTTTCGTTTTTAGGCAATTGTTTTACTTGTATTCATATTTAACCATACTGGGGCTCACTTGTTTGTTTGGTTCATTTTTTTGTTTTTCTTGTCATTAAGATTTAGCAATCAATATTTGTCTTGAAACTACCAAATGCATTATTCCCCTTCTTCGTCATCTAGTGACACAATTTGCCTAATATCATCAGCACGGGGCATAATTCCTATGTCATGTTTATTATCATCATGCTCCACCACATCTAGTTCAAATGCGTCTATTTTAGCGAGGAATAGTAATAACAATAGCAACAGCAATAGTCAGAATAGTACCAATAGCCCTGCTACATCATTATCTTCCGCTTCCAGTATTCTTAGTAATGTCTATTCAAACTATACACCTAGTTCCCCCGATTTACAATATATTCAATTAATCAATGGTTCATCTACAAATTATACTTCAACCTTAAGAAAATGCTCTTCATCATCACAACAAGATTTCGCAGAAATTTGGTTCAATACGTTCAATTCAACCTTACCCAAACGTAATGGAGTCTATATTATAAACACCACTGATAAATTTAACAAGTTGTTGGATTTCTACTATCAAACCAGATCTAGATTCAGTCATGACTATTCTAATCAATTGTTTCCATATTTACATGACTTGTCTACCCAGAGCCATCAAATTAACTATTCCCAAAGCTACAGTAATATGAACAATATTTTACATGGGGCTGATTCTTTACACTTGAATAATTTAATGTTTATTAAAAGTGATAATGAAGATGTTGATTCAATTACCCCAGACTTGATAAACTCAATCAAGTTACATCAAATTATAAACAATCCATCCAGTGAAATGGAAAAATTGCCTGTTTACCCACAAAATATTGATGAAAATTATTACAAGGTGAATTGTAGGAATTTTGGTAGTCAGATAAAACTCATGGCACCAATGTCTCATTTTGTGGTGTATAATTATTCTAATTCCAATAATGCTCAAGTGTTATCAGTTTTGGAAAAATTTGTTGGACCTGAAAAGTTTATCTATTCTGTTGAGTTGAATAATAATTGGTCGCAATCAGTGAATGTAAATTATTTTGATAATGATTCCGATGAAGATTTGATGTATAATAATTCATTCTTGAATAAATTTTATCCATCTCCTGAAAGATATTTGACACAAGGTGAACATTTTGCTTCTAAATATCATAGATATGAACAAAATTTAATTTGGAAAATGACTGGTAACAGAAGGACCTGCTTGTTTAACAATAGAATCTGTGTGGGTAATATTCTTGATTACAATGAATTAGTAAGAAATGAAAACAATGGAAATGATGAGTTTACTTTGATTCTCTATTGTGATGATGATGTTCGTTCTTGTCCATTCCCACAATTAGAATCAATTCAATGGATTTATCATGATTATGCTCAAGGAAATTCAAATACCTATTGTTTCAAAATTCCACAACTTGGTGATAATACCAAAATCGATGTGGTTTCTGTGTTGAATGTATTAAAATTGATTCTTAAAATTTCCAAAGTTAACAAAGTTTTTATTGGGAGTCAAGATGGATTTACAAGTTCAACTATTTGGTTGGTATTATTAACTCAATTATTAAACAGAGTTATTTTTGAAGAATCAATTTTATACTTGGCAAAACAACATGTAAAGTTATTTTTCTTTGATAATGATTATTCGTTGTTACAAGATATGGAAATCTATACTGATTTCTTAAACAAGCATTTGATTCTGGAATTCCCAACCATTATCTTACCAAACAGTTTAGACTTGGATGCTATAGATAAGTTTTATTTTACTAATCCAATTATTAAACCCCAGCCATACGACTGGTTCACTGGTTGTGAAGGTCAATTAAACTTACCATCCAAAGTATATCCAAACCTTTATCTTGGTAGTTTGTTACATTCTAGTTCGTCAACAATTTTAGACACTTATGAAATCTGTAGCATCATTTCCATTGATGAACTACCAAGTTGGTGGAATCAACAATTGTCCAAATATATTGTGTTTGATTATGAACAGAAATCAAGTGCTGCTATTATTATAAGATCAATTTACAGTTATGATAGTACCAAAATTTATGAAGTTAATTTTGAACAAATCTATCGTTTGTTGCCAAATAAAATAAGATCATATATTCCATCATCAGTTAAATCATTGATCTACATATATAATTTCAAAGATGATGGAAAAGATTCCATTTTGCCATTGTTATTAGATGCACCACCTTTTATTCATGATAAAGTTCTTTTAGGTCAATCTCAAAAACAACCTACTTTGATTCATTGTAAAGTTGGAGTTAGTAGAAGTGCATCTTTAGTAATTGCTAGTCTTATGAAACAATTTAGAATTGGTTTGATACAAGCTTACTTTATCTTGAGAATAATACGTTTCAATATTATAATTCAACCTAATTTGAAGATTTTTTATGAATTATTCTTATATGAAGAATATTTGGGGTTACCTGATCAACAACAAGAGGGTAATAAGAGTGTCAAGAAGTGGAATTGGGAGTTTATTGCAGACGAGATTCATAGGTTGAACCAAATCTACACTTCATAGAGAGGTTTGTCCTTTTATATTTTGTTTTCATTCTTATTTGTTCATTAGAGTATGTGTGGTTTATTTTTTATTTTGTTAAAGAGACTATTTATTTAATTCTTTCAGTTCTTCTTATGGTTTATTAGTTTTACTATATTTTTTTATTTTATTTCATTTTATTACTTGTTCGATAGTTTGCGTTGATTATTAGTGTATTATTTTATTTTGTTGTTTAGTTAGTGTATAATTTTTTATCTGTCTTTTTTTCTATCTTTCTTTCTTATGTAATCTTTTTTAATTTGTCACTATTGTTAATATTAATTAAGGATTATCTATATTAGATCTTGTATTAGGGGGTGTATATATTCTGCAACTTATTTGTAACCGAAATGTCATTTTGACTTGAAACGATAAATAATCCATTGGGTTTGCTTTTTTTTTACATGACCTATAATTCTACATTGTATATACACCGTGGTGGAGGAGGGAGAGAGGAGTGGCCCTTGCTTAGCTCTTTAATTAACTTTGCATTCAGTTTCAAAAGTCATACATATGGGTACTTATCATTCCTTATTCTAAGAAATAGATACAAACTTCAACAATAAGAGAATGTATTCAAAAAAGAAAAAAAAAAAGAAAAAGCAAAAATGACATTAGATGGTATCAGTTCACCTTGTATTACTGACCCTTGTATTTAAGTGGCATTGAAAACCAAGAAATCTGAAAACACGAAATAAACTACAATAACAAATATGACAAGTTATGATTATGGGGCTATTGTAGTAATCCTGCCTTTTATTTTGAAAAACACAACAACACGATTGGTAAAGCATGTGGTCTTATGAGGGCGACAGGATACATAAACAATTTCATTGGTTGCTAAGAGAGATGGAGAGAAATACTAGTAAAGCTAAAGTAAGGCTCTTCATTTTCATGTAGAATTTCTCATTTAATCGGGAATAAAAGAAATGATTCACATGTGTACAGTACAATAAACACTGAAATTGGTTAGCAAGCAATCTAAAAACTACCAAATACTATCATTATCACCTTTCGATTTGGTACCTTGAAATCTAGAATTGTTCATTTCGATTTGATTCGTCGAAATATAATCTGGTGAGCAAAAAGACCCTGGAAAGTTATATTTTGCATCCAAGCATAATACCCCCGTCCTACCCCTTTCCCACCTCTGTCAAAATCAAATTCTAATTATCATATTCCACGCTTCTATTCTACATTAACCAACTTTATCCAGTCCACATAAAAACGTGCTTCTATATGATGTGGTTGAACGCGGTTACTGGTTTCTATTTTGACATTTCAACGACAGCATCGATAACAGCAACAAAAAAAATATATGCAAACTCCATACTATTGAGCGAAGTCTAAGATTATATTTTGCCGTGTAAATGAGAAAAAAAAATTTTGTCTAACATCAAATTTCCAAAATCAACATCAATATAATGTCAAAAACATCTATTCAAAAAGTTGTTAATGCAAGTACGTAATATTCTTCCAATTCTAACCATGTTACCATCACTATCAATTTCAATTAACTAACTTTAATTTTTTTTCTTTTTTTTTATTATTATAGTTCAAAAATTTTATCCCGTTGCCTTGGCTGATAAATCCTGGGATAATACTGGATTATTAGTTGAATCCAACACTACCCAAGATATTTCAAAAGTCCTCTTAACCATTGATTTAACTCAATCAGTTGCAGATGAAGCAATTGCTAAAAATGTCAATTTTATAATAGCTTATCATCCATTTATCTTCCGTGGTTTGAAATCTATCACTTTCAATGATCCTCAACAAAGATCGTTGATCAAATTAATTCAAAACAATATTAATGTTTATTCTCCACATACTGCTGTTGACAGTGCCAAAGGTGGTGTCAATGACTTTTTGGTTGATGGAATCACAAAAGGATATAAGGTTGAATCATCTGTTCCAATTGAACAAGATTCAAATGAACCTGAATGTGGAATGGGCAGATTAGTCAAATTACAAAACCCAGTTGGATTACAAGAATTAGTTGATAATGTAAAGTTACTGTTGGGATTGAAATACGTTCAAGTGGCAACATCCAATAAAAAAAAAAATCAGTTCAATTGCTATCTGTGCTGGTTCTGGTGGTGGTGTTTTCAAGAATGTTAAAGCTGACTTGTATTATACTGGTGAATTATCCCATCATGAAGCCTTATTTTTCAAAGAGCTGGGTTCTGCTGTTATATGCTGTAATCATTCAAATACAGAAAGAGCATTCTTGAAAGTCATGCAACAACAATTACAAGAAGAATTGCAAGTTGACAAAGATCAAGTATTGATTAGTGAATCTGATAAAGATCCGCTTGAAATCTGGTAATGAATGCACGACTTTTTGAGGGTTTTTTTTTTCTATTATTTTCATTGCAATATTACGTTTTTTTTCTCTTGAGAAATAAAGTGTCGTTTTACAGACATTCTCCGCGATAATCAACTCTCTCTTCATTTGACTGTAGAAGAATCTTCTACTGTATTTAGAACTACTGTACATATCAGAAAGAATAAAAGTATCAAGATCAATTACGGCAATACAATTTTCTGTTTCAGAAATGACAGAAAAGAAAAAGCCATCAATCAATGTCTATGACTTGAAGGGATCGATTCCTCCTTATAATGTCAAATCAACAATTGTTCCCTGTACAGAAACTCCATATGTCTTTTTATATGGGGGATTCGATCATTACGATGACTTAGATAGTAATGTATATTTACTTGATACATCAACAATGACTTGGGAAATAGATAATAAAGTAGATGGGCTATTCAGGGAAGGACATCTGGCAATATACATTGGTAACGGAAATATATTAGTATTTGGTGGAGTACCTTTTGATGATGATGTTTCAATAAACGCTAGTTTTACTGGGGAGGTGAAAACTGGCGCTCTCATGATGATATACAATGTTTTTGATAAGAAATGGATTGGCCCTCCATCATTTGCCCTTGAGAATTGTCCCAGTTCAAGATCAAGACATGCATGTTGTTTGAGTGAAGACGGGTCCAAGATGTACATTAGTGGAGGATTGGTGAAATCCACACCATTGGATGATCTTTACATTTATGATTTGATGACTGGAATATGGCTGGGTCCAATTCCGTTTGTTTGCAGGTTTGATCATACAATTTTGGCATACAAAGACCGTATTTTTTCATTTGGTGGGTTGGAAAAAAATATGAATCATGCTCGATCCATTACCTATTATTCATTGAATACTGGTACTATGGGTGAAGTATTTTTGAATACCGGTGATAAAACCAGGGAGTTTAATGAATTTTCGGTATTGCGAAGTAACATCAATTCAAGTATTTGTTTGAAAGTAAATTTACCATCATGGAATTATCCCAATAACCAGCTCAAGGTATCTTGCTTTAATTTCAGTAATTTTGAAACAACTGACTTGTTAAATCAAAGAACCCTTGATTACTATTTTCATGCTCAAAAGGAGATTATACAATGTCACTGGAAATCCGTATTTGTCCATCATGACGGAAAATTATATTTCTTGGGTAAAAAAAAAGATAAGTCAATACACCCATTTGGTGGGTATTTGAATAATGAAGAGCAAATCAACGGTGTCAATGTTACTGATAATCATAATGATGATGATGATGACGATGACGATGATACTACACCCAATGATGATATTCAAGTACATACATTGAATTTTATGTTGGAAATAAATATGCAGAAATTCGGTATCTCCAACAAAGTTGAAAATTTGTTATCGAGAGACTTTCTTGGATTGTTGACACAGCAAGAGTTTACTGATTTTGAAATTGTCTGTTTAGAAAATGAAGAAGCTAAACAAGCTTATGAGAATCAACAGCAAGGTTATACTACAAAATCTATTCTGGTGCATAAAACCATATTGATAGCAAGATGGCCCCACTTCCATCGAATGTTGTCAGCAGGTATGAATGAAGCTATAGAAAATAAAATGTTTCTACCTGAACCTTATACTCGTGTCAAGGCACTCATATATTTTCTATACGTTGGCTCCATTGACTTTGATGCAAAACTTGTTGAAGATTTGACCATACTTGATTATACTGGGTTGCTTGTAATGGCAAATATGTACGAATTACAAGAATTACAAAGTTTGGTAGTGATGAAATTGTTTAATTTATTCCACAACTTTCAATTTAAATTTAATGATGGATCCGAAGATGATATTTCACTGTTGCTTAAAATTTGGAAATATTTGTCATTTTCCGATGAGAGAATATTTATGTCTACTATAATTGATTTGATAAAGAAGAAATGGTCTAGTATTACACGGTCTCAGACATTTTTGAATTTAAGTAAAGATGAGATTGTCAAGTTGTGTCAGGACTCTACTGATGAAAATATCAATTCAAATCATGGTAACAAATCTCCTATTAATTCAATCCGTTCGGTTGATACAAATGAATTGGTTACAATTTCTCCAGCAAGACATACCCATTCCCCATTTGTTCTTGATTCTCCGGCTAATCATTCTACTCTATTTAATGACCCATAAATTTATTGAATATACACAAGTAATGATCTATATTAGAATATATCGTCTATAATATTATGGAAAGCATCTCCAATGGCTTCTACACCATCTCCGATCCCTTCAAAAATATCATTCATAATATCACCAAAGCCTTCTTGAACTTTAGTAGTTGTCAGAGTTAATAAAGTGTTTCCAGTAGTTGTAGAAATAAAATCGGTCGGTTTAGGTAATCTTGCTATAGTTAATGAACTGATTGTAGATTCTTCCAATTTCATATCCTCAAACGGATGAGTATTTGTAGGCATGTCATCAATTTTTTCTTGCTCTCCAACTTGTTGTTGCTTACCTGCTCTCCAAAGTAAATCATATGTGGCATTCTTTCTTACAATATGTTCAACATCAAATGGTAAATTAGGAAAATCCAAACTATCCATCCAACCTTCATCTAATGCATTCAACCAGATTTCATGAATTTGACTACCATTATTTGGAGCAGGGATTATATCTAAAGTATCACAAATAATATTATAAACTTGAGTATTTTGGAAAGGTTCAACTTTAAGTGGTTTATTCTTGAAATATGGACCAAACCCTAAGAATATTGCTCTCATCAATAAATGATTACTATCGTATCCATGTACACCCTTTGGTTTGTAATCATAATTATTATCCTTCATTTGTTGATGGGTGGTTATGGAGTATCCAACATTTGGAAAAAGCCAAATTGGTGCTAATCTATAATTGAACTTATGATCAGTAATATTTCCACCAAATTCAAATTCTTTTGGGATATCTTTCACTTTATATATTTCATAGTTTGATGTGACTTCTGGACCCAACTTCTTGAATTTTTCCTGAACTTCATCGTATATTTCATCAATAGAAAACTCTTGTTTTGGTCTCAATCCAAATAATGGCCATCCATCAATATGTTCAATTTTGTCCATATCAATCAAATCATCAAGGTAAAGCAATCTATCATTTGAGGTTGGAGCCATCCCATGGTCACTAACGATAATAACATTAACAATATCATCAAGGTTTCTCTTGTGTAATTGTTGCTTTAACAAATCAAGAAAATTATCCACGTATGTCAATGCATCCGTTAAATTCTGACCAGATATTCCATATTTGTGTCCAAATTGATCAATTGTTGGTACATAGGTAAGAATCAACTCTGGTCTCTTGTCAATTGAATCTCTATCTAACCATCCCATTACTCTGTCAACTTTACTTGACAACAACTCAGATCCATTATACCTATCAAAATCATGTTCGGGTCCAATGTGTGGCACCTCGGATCCGGGCCACATATGAACAGCAGTTTTTATATTTTGTCTTTTTGCAGTCTTCCAAATAGGTTCTCCGCCTTGCCAAAAGTCAGGGTCCAATCCACCAACTTTGGGATTGGTATTAATAAATTGCTTCTTAAGTAATGGATCATAGAATGTGTTCCCTACAATACCATGCTCCGAAGGATATAATCCCGTAACTAAAGTCCAATGGTTTGGAAATGTCAGGGATGGGAAACTAGGTGTCATGTATGGTGCCCCATACTCATTCTTCATTATATTATGCATTGTTGGGGTATCCAACGGATTTATATAATGTGGATGAAAACCATCAAGTGATATTAAAATGGTAGTCTGATGGAAATCGTGAGTCGAGTTGGAGTAAACTTGTCGATTATTGGTTGACAGTTGAATTCCTAAATGACCATTGTTTCTATTGAAAAATAGAATAAATGTTAAAATTCCAACAGCTAACAATACAGCACTGCCAATAATGGTTCTATTCTTCACTTGCTTCTCTAGTAGTTGAATTCTATAGTCTCGAAGGTCAACAGGGGGTTCTCTTGCTCGTCAAACTCCCCATCAGTTTCGCTGGGTGTATCAATATCAAAACGCAGCACCATTTCATAATCATTGGCACTAGATGGCTGGGAATTGGTCAAAAATGATCTAAATTTTGAGAATACACTTGTGGGTTGTTGATTCTGATACAAAGATCCAGTATTTTCGTAATCCAAAGTGTCTAAAAACGTGCTCGGTTTTACTTCGTGGTTACTGTCTCCTTGTTCAGCAAAAATAATTTCATCCTCTGGGTCATCTATATCTGTAATAGGAACATCTACAGCATGAGGTTGTGGATGCGACATGGTTGTGGGATGGTTATGATTATGATTATGCTTATGCTTATGCTAAGGCAAATAATAATGATAATGAGAAAATATAACAAAAAAAAATTAAATCACACTAAAAGAATCTGCATTATCAGTAAAACGGTGTCTTTATTTTTCTAATGTTCTCAGTCAATGTCGTGTTGAAAACAAAATCCTCATTTTTTCACAATTGAATTCGACTCGTGTTGGCGCGACATTTTTCTTTTCTTCAGCATGAATTTTTAAGACTTTGATTCCACTTTTTTTCTTTCCCTGGCACGAAGACTGGTCCATACTTGACTTGTTTCTTTCCTCATACACAGACAACAACAAGAACAAATATTGGTCAATGTCTGATTTTATCAAGTACAAAGGGTTTGATCATGTGTGGCAGTATTCTGGACCATGGTTATATTATCTAATTGGGGTATATCTTTGTTTACCTATTCTTGCCTATCAAATACTCCCATGGGTTTTTCATAAGCGTAAATCTAGTCAACGTAAAATGATCTCCATATTCGTATTAGGAGATTTGGGACATTCACCAAGAATGTGTTATCATGCTCAGTCATTCAGTAAGTTAGACTATTTTGTCAATTTATGTGGGTACATAGAAACTGAACCTTCCAATGAAATTATTGATGATGTGAATATTGATATTCTTCCCATTCAAGCTGTCAAGAACACCAGAGAATTACCATTTATCTTGTTTGCTTTACTGAAAATAGCTACTCAATGTAAGCAGATTTGGAAAATATTATGGAATACAAGAGGTATTGATTACATAATGATTCAAAACCCTCCTAGTATACCTATTTTGCTCGTCATTATTATTTTCATCAAATTTTTCAGTCGTCAAACTGAATTGATTATTGATTGGCATAATCTAAACTATACAATTTTGAATTTAAGATATAATAACTTGAATCATCCATTTGTTAGAATTGTCAAATTATATGAACATATCTTGGGTCATTTTGCCGATTTGAATATAACTGTGACAAAAACCATGAAAAAATTCTTAAATAAAGAGTTTGGATTGAAGAAAAATAAAATTGTTACATTGTATGATAGACCGGGTCAACAACTTCAACCAATTACCGATAGGGAGAAACTCACATCTATTTATGAGTTATTTAATGGAATTGATACCCAGAAATATAGAATATTAATCAGTTCAACTTCATTTACCCCAGATGAAGATTTTAATATTCTTCTTGATGCATTAAAGGAATATGAAGGAATTTCCAATACCCCACCAGTGTGTTTAATAGTAACAGGAAAGGGTCCATTAAAGGAAAAGTTTTTAAAGACAGTTGAAGAGTTGAACTTTTCACCAAAGATTGTTATCAAGACTGCATGGTTATCTTCAGAAGATTACCCGAAAATATTGGCATGCGCAGATTTGGGTATTTCTTTACATACGTCTTCCAGTGGTATCGATCTACCAATGAAAATTGTTGATTTCTTTGGATGTGGAGTTCCTGTGATTTCACTTAACTTTCCTGCCATTGACGAGTTGGTTAAGGATGGTGTAAACGGGTTGATCGCCAAAGGTAAGCCGGAAACCAAAGAATCAGAATATGTTTGTCGCTTAATAAGTGGAGTGTTTACAGATGACAAATTATTGTCCACCATTAAAGCAGGTGCTATGAAAGAGAGCGAACTTAGATGGGATGAAAATTGGTTTAACGTATTAGGATCAATATTTGAAGTTAAATACCAAAGCAGTAGGTGAGTTTTCTTTTTCTTTTTGTTTTTTTTTTTTTGATTTATAGAGACAATAAGTATGATTTTATTTCGTTCAAGTATTCTTCTGTGTTTTCATCTTTCATTCTACCACAGGATGAATTGTTCTCTGTCCAGAATTGGAAACCATCACTCTCATAGGCATCTAGCTTGTCATGTTCAGGGATTAGGTCCCACGAATTAATTTCTGGTACCTGTAGTATTGTACCAGTGATATATGTCCAACACTTGGCTGTTTCAGTGTGATTATACCCACCTCCACCAAGAATCATGACTGGTAGCTTATCGAATTTCTTCAATATTCTACTGATAGTATTTGCATATCCTTTAATACTCATGTTCCATTCCTTGTGTTCATCAGTGGATAATCCATCACAGCCAGCCTGAATCACAATACATTTTGGACCAAAATTTTCAATTAAATCTAGAACTATTTCTTCAATTATCCAAGACATGCTTTTATCATTAAGACCCTTTCGTGTTGGTATATTGAACGTATTTACACCTGATGTTTTCAATCCTCCTGTACCTGGAAATATTCCAACATCGTATCTATGAATCGAACAGGTTGTTGTTTTTTTCGAAAACTTGAATGCATCTTCCACTCCATCACCATGGTGTAAATCCAAATCGAGATAGAAAACACTCCCTAGGTGTTTGCGAAGTAAGTTAATTCCCAATACTATATCGTTGATATAACAGAATCCAGACGCTCGAGATTTATGACAATGATGTCTTCCACCATACCAATTAATCCCTATAACTTGATCGGAAGACTTGTTTCTATGTTTATCAATTATTGTTTTTGCCATATGAATACTAGATCCTGCAGTAATTCGAACATACAGATCCATTAATGTGAAGGGATAACAATCGTATATTAGACCAAACTTTTCGTCCAAATTATTCAATTTATCAAACTCCTCATCTTGATTATCTTCAATATCACGTGGGTGCAACAAATGGTTGATGAATTCTTCAGAGTGGTATACTGTTAAATCTTTCGACAGGCATGGAATAATTTCTACCGTCCCATTGCAAACCCTTTCAAGATTATATGCTTTAATTAATCCATATATTAATGACTGCCGTCCTTTATTTGACGGAAGTAAATCACAAACATTTGTTGCAGCATCAGAAGTTGTTAAGAAAACTTGTCGTTGATTTGCCATATGTAAAGAAGAATTTATTCTTTCTGCCCATTGATACTGTAGTTTTTATCTTATATATATATTTTTTTTTCGTTTCATTAAACTGCAAAATCTGTATAAAATTACTCTCGCTTATCAATATTCTATCGTAGTTATTCTTAATTTTCTGCAATATCCTACAACCAATGGATCAATTTTGATGTTCAATTGTCGATACCAATCATCAATGCCTTCTTGTTTGAAAGACTTTTCCTCTTCAGTCAATTTCTGACATGTCATCACACTCTGATAATATTCCAATCTCCCTTTAATACGTTTAAGCAATAGCAATACTCTATTCAACTGACCTTGATCAAGCATATCACTAGCAAATTTAGCAAATAATTCCATATCTTCATCATGGGGTCCAGCTTGATCAAGCGATGAAACTACCCAGTCGTTCATTCTCTTAGTCAACTCTCGATCAGAGGAACGTTCGTTCAAAAACATGGGATCCTCTACCAATTTCTTCTGTTGTTTTATCCAATCTCCAGTAATTTCTTCAACACTAACCTTTCTTTCATCAATTTTCTTGGCTAATTTTTCTTTCATCGGTACTAAATCGAATTTTTGGACTTTTTTTTTATATTCCATATCTTTCAAAACAGATTCCTTGATAGAGGATGGTAATTCATTAATAACAGAAGAATCATATGATTGTGACTCTTCGTACATAGGTTGTAACTTAGGTCTTGGTTCACTGGCAGAGGTGTAGGAGATTTCTTCTTCCGTAGAGAAGTTGACTTTTTGGGAGGTGGATCAACCACACGTATATACTTTGGCCCACTTCCAACCTGAGTTGGTAACAATTGTTGTCGATATACCTTACCTTTAACAGGACTTTCCTGTTGAATCAAACCACGTCTCCGTAGCTCTCTTTTCAATTCCAGCTTAATATCATATGGCAACGATTCAAGGACTTCCCAATCAAAATTCTCAACATCTATAAATGGATCAGATGGTAATGCAGACGAAGTGACATGTTTCTTTTCTGTGACATTGTGGTCTCTATTAAACACCAATCTCTCGGTTGCTTTCTGTTTGACAGGAGACGGTTTTGTAGAAAATTGCTTCAATTCATCATTTATATGCGACTTATCTTTTGCAGTGGAAAACGGCAACCTCATTTGTCGATTATTCTTTACTGATTCAGCATGCTTCAATTTGGTCATAGTAATCGATACACCACGTAATTCTTTCACAGGAATGTTGATTGAGCGATAAAGCAGTTTAACTTCATTGCCAATAATACCCCTGTCATTAGTTGGTACTCCTAATCTTGACGATTTATTGATAAAATCACAATACCCCATACCCAAAAACTTGGGTGGGTTAATAGGTGCATCAAGAGCACGCTTAGCCAACCTCAAAGTCAAACTTGAGCCACAAATCTCTAATGATACCAATCTCTGATACATTTCTTTCGATAGTCTGATAAAGAAATCATCCAACTCTGCAATTGTGTCAAATCGAATGCCAAAATTAACATCAACAGAAATGGACTTCCTACCAAGAACTGCCTCGGGATTCTTGGTATCTATTTCAATACTTGTATCGTCAACTCCTCGAGCATAATCAAATAGCCTAGATCCTGTTTTATTACCCAATATTTGAATTAAAGTGTGTTTAGGAATATGAATTATATCCTTAATCTGAGGAATGGAAGACGAAACTTGTTGTCCTTGTAGTTTTTCTAGAATACCCCTACCAAAACCAGGTAGATCGCGTATTGGTACCGTACTTAAGAAGGAATCCACATCGGCGAATAACTGAAATTGACCATTAGGTTTAGCTCGCCGAAGTGCCAACTTTGCAAGTAATACGTTCGTTGAAGCCCCAACACTTACTGGACACTTGGTCAATCTGTATACATCTTGACGAATTCTTGACGATAAATCTTTACCACTGTTTGAATGTCTCCGATTTGACTATTACAATACGAAGTTGCGTCAGCTAATACTTCATCAATCAGAACCGGGAAAATCGAATCAAAATATCTGCTGGATAGCAAATAATTATAAAACTCACTTGAATACTTTTCATAACTCTCAAACTCATAGGGTAATGTTATTAAATTGGAACACATTTTCTTAGCCATACCGAGCCACATCCCATTTTTTAGACCAAAGCTTCTCGCAACATAATTACAACTTGCGATATCCGAAGTCTTTCCTCCATGTGTGACTGCGATGGGTTGCTTGTTTATATCCAAATCAGGACGTAATAAACACGATGCGGTGGCAAAGAAACAATCAAAATCGATATGCATTATAACTTTAGTCCTTTCTGAATCAAGAAATGGATTTTCAAACTTGGGTTGGGATCGATGTAATTCTTTCTTGATTATCTGTCGCAAAAACTTTAGCCTTAAATCGGCTTTCCACATACTTAAACGGTGTAATCGGGAGTTCTTGAAGAAATTAGGAAGAAAATCTGGATGTCTTGCATCTAGAACAAGTTTGTCTCTCACCCGGTGAATACCTTTCTGATTTGCAGACACTTCTCCTTCAAATATTGGAAGTTCGACATCCTCTTCGTCTCCTTCTCTTTCAAGCTCTTGCAGCTTTCTGAAGAATTCATTAACATCACCATCTCCATCACCATCAGAATCTTGATCTTTCACCACATCATTCTCCTCCTGCTGTTGGTCAACTTCTCGATTGGAATTTTGTTGCATAAAATCTAATCTTTTCTGGTTATAAGCAACTTCTGTAATTAGTATGTACTCTTTCCAGCCTAATAGCTCCTGTTTTGCAACTGAATCGACAATCCATTGCGCCTTCACTACTCGGCAATTCTTATACTCAATACTTTTCCTGGGAGTGAGTCTATCACAAACAATATGTGTTGCACTGGATTTATTAACCAAATAGCTGATAAATTTTCCTCCATGTAGAATAACCAAGCGATGTATTTCATTGATGGACGGATCAGTATGACCGTTTACGTAAATCGAGCACCCTTGAAAGATCTGGTTCGGTTGATCTTCCAAATTTTGGAACTTTCTTCTTTTTTGATCCCATTTCACATATTCTTCATCCTGCTTCTGTTGCTTTAAATGTTTTGATCTGAAATAGGTACCGTAATCACCAAATTTGTGAAGTTCACCAACAGATTTTTCAGCCTCATTTTCATCTGACATTTCGTCATCTTTTTTCTTATCGATCCGAGGTTCTAAGAGTCTGCTTATACCAATATGCATTATATCCACATCCAAGCCATCATTGAATGGATCCGAGCTGATGTTGCTATTAAAAGACGCGGCCTTTCTAGGGGTTGAAACTTGTTGGAAAGAGGGAATGCGCTCCAGTTCTGGTTGTTTCCCAATATTCTGAACATAAGAAATTAAGCTGTCATCATCAAGTGACATTAAATAGTCCTGGTAATGAGAAGTTTCCGTAACGTCCGCATTCGTATTATCCTCGCTATTGTCATTATCATCCATTGATGATTAAAAAGTGGTATGGAGAAAGGATTACGAAAGATAAAAATAGCACGGGGTCGTGTGAGCGCGGTCTTTTTTTTATACACCGTAATACTTTTTTCTATTTTTATTACAGTGAGTGACAATTTCAAATGACAACAAATGGATCACATATTAGTTTTCTCTTTTTTTCTCGTAAGTATTTTATTGTAATTTTTTTTTTTTTTACTGGTTTATTCATTTTCTTTATTACCCTTCTACAATTACTGATCTCTAGATAGGAATTAACGGGATATATTTAATAATGGTATGTTAACTCATTGAATAGCCTATTATCCAGGTCCTGAAGGATAATGATCTAGTTTCACGTATGAGAATTCATATATGGACAAGAATGTGAAATTTAGATCATAAGGTTGCTCTATTTCAGGTACACCAATGAAAATAGATTACTGACTTCCCCTGTCTTGTTTTTGATTATAGGCTGAAAAATTATCTGAACAACAAATTGCTGAATTCAAAGAAGCTTTCTCTTTGTTTGACAAAGACAGTGATGGCAAAATAACCACAAAGGAATTGGGTACTGTCATGAGATCTTTAGGTCAGAACCCATCTGAAAGTGAATTGACTGATATGATAAATGAAGTCGATGTCAATTCTGATGGTTCTATTGATTTCCCAGAATTCTTGACCATGATGGCAAGAAAAATGAAAGACACTGACTCTGAAGCTGAGATTGCCGAGGCATTCAAAGTTTTCGATAGAAATGGGGATGGTAAAATCAGTGCTGCTGAATTAAGACATGTTTTAACCTCAATTGGGGAAAAATTATCCGACGCCGATGTTGACCAAATGATCAAAGAAGCTGATACCAATAATGATGGTGAAATCGATATTCAAGAATTCACCCTGTTGTTAGCTGCAAAATAAATGATTCCAGTGTATGAATTTATTAGTTTTCTTTTGTTTAATATTATCTTTTCTTTTTGCAATTTAATTTGTCTTTGATGATAGTTATAAATTGTGGTTTGTCAAGTAGCTGCATGAGATACTATATTTATTTTTTTTGTTCTGGTCGAAGAGAAGCGGTAGTAAGGGCCCTTTCTATAAAATTAGAATAACCAAGTAACTTTATCTCTGACTACATTAAAACCATATCTTTCTATTTAATTATTTAGTGTATATTGTATAGTGTTTCATGTTTATTACTTTTTTTCGCTTTCTTTTAATGTAAAGTGATTTGGATATATTCAAGCTATCACAAGGCATATTCTCGCAGACAGTGTAAGGAACCAAACAAAAGAAACAAAAAAAAATCCGATTCGAGACAACCATATCAAATATGCATGGCACTTTCGAGAATAGAACAGATTTGGTGACCGTTACAGTCAATGGATAAAAACGATCAGGATTTGAAACAATCCCCACAGAGAGGTAACTTTCTGAGAAAATATATCCCTCCACACAAGAGCAAATCAAGAACTTCAAGTCGGGAGAAACATACAATAACACTTGATTCAACTGTAAATTTAGACCCTGAGGAAAGAGAAAAAGCCAGACGAAGACTCGCAAGGTTTTCAAAGCCAAAAGCTCCACCAAAACATGAGTATGGTCTATTGAGTAGGGGCGATGATACTAGACTAAGAGACAATGAACAAGATAGATTAGAGTTTTATTCACGAATATTATCTCGATTCATTTATTTTTGTTCCAGCAATTCGGCCAGCAAGTTACAAGACAATCTAACTAGGTTAATAAGTGAAGATGAATTCAAAAGTACAGATTCACTGGAGGCAATTGACGAAATCACCCAGGAAGAAGTTACTATGGACTCGATACTAATGTCACTTCGAAAACTTCGAGAGGCATTACTAAGAAACCCACCAGGTTCATTTCACAAGAAAGTATTTATGTTTTCAGTCAGGATATCTTCCATGTTTGGCCATTATCAAACATATGTACCAAGTATTAATTACTTATTGCGAAACAGGAATGCGCTTAAGCTTCCAGAACAAGAATTGGAAGAAATAACCACTATTTTAGTCCTTCATTTAGTTCATGTTAATGAGGATATACCAGGAGCCATTCGCCTATATTTCAAGTATATATCTCAACGAAAAGAAATATTAAACATTATACGGAGCTGGATTCACAAAAATTATTATGAATGGATCAAAATTTATAATGAGGAACGCAATGATTCAGTATTGTCAATGATGAAGCTTGGGTATGATAAAATGATCTTAAACCTAATAGCAGGAGTCAATTGTTTGTACTATACGCTTCCTAAATCAGAGTTGGAAGAGAGCTTTTTGCCGCATGAGCTTAAATTTGAACATCTTGCTAACAAGTACAGACCTGGTTGGAAACTTGATGAGGATGGCAAAACAGTGATTATTCGAGAACGAAGAAAACGAACTACTACATAGTAACTAAAGTTCTGAATACAAATACATTTGCAGTAAAATAAAGAAAAAGTAGAAACACATTGAATGGGTCAATACACGTAGAAGAAAAATAATACTAATATTGAGACATAGACGGTTGGCAGTTCAATAATGAATCCGAAGAAGGGGAGACAAAGAGAGAGTTAAAAAAAACCAGAAACAGAGAGGAAGAAAAAAAAAATAATAAAAAGTGACAAAAATTCGTACTCTGTTAAAAAAGAAAAATCTAGAGAACAATTAGATAAGCATTTCTGTTACTACGTCAATAAATCCCCGTACCATTTCTTTCCTACTGAACATTAGAATGGCTAGCATAAATCAGAACAATGAATCATACTCAAAACTTCCAGATACAATAAAGATAGATGATATCACTTCAGGAAAAATAGATCCACAGTTAATATATGATGAAATAGACCGATTGAAAGCAGAGATAAACATATTGAGAAATGACATGTCACTTTTCCTCAAAGCATTAGCAACCATTCCATCGAATCAATCTCAACAAGAATATTACAAGCTAGTGGTGTCACGATTAAAAACAGTTCAGATTAGTATCAAAGAATATTGTGAAAAGTATAATAAATTATTACCTATAATCAATCTTGCTCAGATTAAACTAGGTCATGAAGTAGAGGCACCTCCACAGAATAAGATTAAATCGGAAACATCGACCACCAATAATACGCCGAATTTAGGTAACAAAACAACACCAGTATTGGGCCATAGCACAACACCTATGAACCATAGTTCTACCACTTCAGGTAATTTCCAGAATTTGAATAATGCACCAGCAAAACAGACAAAAAAGGCATCCAAGAAAGCATCAGTTAGCAACAAAGGAATGGGTTCAAGTGCATCCCAACCAATTGTGATTTAAGTTTGATCATATTAGGGTCAGTTCTCGTGCAACTTGTCCCTATTTTTTTTACATTGTTAAAGTACTTTAAATTAGTAGAATAAAATCAAGATATATGTAATTTGTTATTGTTTATTACTTGTTATTATGCACATACCATTATGATACTCTTAAAATACATGTAGTTGGATTAACATCTAAGCCAATGCGCCATTACTTCATTATATCGAAACGCGCACGCCTCACGTAGAATTGCTATTTTCGAAAATAAAAAAGCAAAAAGCAAAAAGCAACACACAGAAAAATTTGTACGACTGAGTGAGAATGGTCGAAAGACAAATAAAGGGGGGGCCAATGCCGCGAGAGAGAGCGAGAAAGAGAGATTGTTCTGCAGCCCAAAAATCTAAGAATTCTCTATTTATTAGATTTTTTTTTTTTTAGTTCGCTTAGATAACTAACAAGAATAACTGCATTACGTTCAGATATATCATAATACTTATTGATCAATGTTTGAATCACTTGTGGCAAATTTGTTAAATCGAGTATTGGGATCATACATCGAGAATTGTGATACCAATCAATTGAATATTGGGATATGGAGTGGTGATGTTAAATTGAGAAATTTACGTTTAAAGAAAGAGAGTCTTGATAAGTTTAGATTACCAATTGATGTCAAGTTTGGACATTTGGGAGAATTGACTCTACAGATTCCATGGTCAAATTTAAAGGGTAAACCAGTCAAAATCATTATCGAGGATTTGTATTTACTTGCCTCCCCAATTATATTACAGGATTACGATTTGGAAGAAGAGGAAAAGAGAGCACAAACTTTAAAGCAAGAGAAACTTGATCAGTTAGAAAGTTTCTTAGAAGCCAAGGGCCAGGAATTGGGTACTGATTTGGAAAATGAAACATTTGTTGAGTCCTTGCTCACCAAAATCGTAGATAATTTACAAGTTACCATCAAGAATATTCATGTCAGATATGAGGATGATTCGTTATTGACTGAATCACCTTATTCTATGGGGTTTTATTTGGAGGAATTATCTGCTGTATCCACAGATGAGGATTGGGTACCTTCGTTCATTAACATCACACAGGTGCTCACCAGAAAATTGCTTACGTTGAAGAATCTTTCTTGTTATATGGATACGCAGGAGTCCAACTTGTATTTGAATCATAGTCGTGAAGAGGTATTGACTTGTTTTAAACAGACTATGACGGATGTTGAATATTTGCTTAAACCGGTTACTGGTAATGGGAAGGTGACTGTTCATAAACTTGGTACAACCGAGAAAATACCTCATATAGATTCAGAATTATTTTTTGAAGAATTTGGAGTCGAATTAAATTCTCAACAGTACCAGGATTTGTTGTGGACTGCTTCAAAATTTCATTGGTTTATGAAGACAGAAAAGTTTAGAAAGTTCAGACCAAAATTACCCCCGAGTGAAGCACCCAAGGCATGGTTCAAGTACGCTGCTAAGTCCGTATTAAATGAAATTCATGAACGGAATTACAAGTGGAGCTGGGAATATTTTGAAAAACGTAGAGATCAAAGAATCAAGTACATCCAGTTGTGGAAATTAAAGCTCAAAGACGAATTAACTCCGAACCAGGAAACGGAATTGACTGAGTTAGAAAAGGAGTTACCTTATGATGATATTAAGTTATACCGTTCATTGACTAGAAATGAATTGAAGAAAACCAATCAACAAGTTTCATTGTACGATACTCCTGCAAAGAAACAAGAAGCAAATCAATCTAGTGGTTGGTTCTCTAGCTGGTGGGGAGGAAACAAAAATAATTCAAACACGCAGAAGACCACCACTGCAATTGACAATAAAGAAAAAGATCACATTCAGGATTCCACGGAAAACAATCAAATAGATTTGTCATTGACTGACGAGCAAAGAAAAATACTTTATGATGCCATTGATTATGATGAAAATGCCGCCGTTTGTGTTGATCTTCCAAAGGAATGGGTGAAAATAAAAGTAGCAGCTAGATTGGATAAAGGTGGTTTGACAATTAAGCGTGATAAATCGACAAACTTGGCGGAAATTGTTTTTGAAGGTTGCCTGGCTCATTTCTTGGAACGTCCAGACTCGTTTCTTGCAAAATTTCAAATGGATGAATTTAGAGTTGAAGATGGAACAGGTACTACTCTTTATAAGCACATTGTCAAGGTTCAAGAAGATGACAATGTGAAGAATGCTTCTTTGAATGATCCATTCTTGCAATTAGCATTTGAGAAAAACCCACTTGACCAATCTGCGGATTCCAGTTTAACAGGGAAATTAAAATCCATGACTATATATTATAACCCTAAGTTTATTGAAGAGATCATCAAATTTTTCACCCCTCCTAAAATACATCTTGATACTGTTGGAGCAATAATGAATGCTGCTGAATCCACTGTGGAAGGATTAACTTCACAAACAAGAATTGGTTTGGAGTATGCCTTGGAAGAGCATAAAACCATTAATGTAAAGCTAGACTTGCAGACACCTTTGTTAATTCTCCCACTTGATCCTTCTAGTAACAAGTCACCCGTTGCTATATTAGATGCTGGTCACATTAGTGTTACTAGTGATTTGGTTGACAAGTCAATAATCAAAAAATACAAGGAGAAGGAACAATATTCCGAAGAAGACTGGGAAACATTAAGGGAATTGATGTATGATAAATTTCACGTGAATTTGGAAGATGCAAGATTTTTGGTTGGTAATAATATCCAGTCGACGATGCACCAGTTGTCTTCAAATGGTAAAGATAGATGCGATTATATTTTGGATACATTTAGTGTTGGTTTACTTTTGCAAATTTCTATTCTTCCTGATGCTAAGAATTTGGCCAAAATAAGACTTGGAGGTAATGTTGGTAAAGTTGCATTGTCATTAAATGATGTTCAATATAAGACATTGATGCAAATTATTGATGCAGCTATCCCAAATACTGACTTAGACACAACTGATGACTCAAGTATTTTCAGGACTTTTGGTAACGGTGAGGCAGCAGGAGAAATTGATGTTGAGGAGAGTAGTCAAATTATAAACCTGCCTAAGAAACCACAAAACAATGAACAACGCCAATTTGAGTTTAATTTTAATGTTGAAATTATTCAAATTTCTCTCTTGAGATGCATTGACCCTATTACATTGGAAGCAGAGCCTTTGGTTGATATTATAGGTGAATCTTTCAATTTGAATTTTGCCAAAACATTAACTGATATGTTTGTGACTTTGGATGTTTTTGATATCAGTCTTTTGGATCACATTGAAAGGTCAGGTGTTCCAGAATTTCAGAAACTTGTGTCATCAAGTAGTGGCAGTGAGTCAAAGAATTTGCTTGAATTGAAGTACAGTAAAAAGCAAAGGATTGTAAATTTTAACAACAAAACAATTGAAGCATTTGACCAAGATGTTGATTTACAAATTGCTGTAGTGAAGTTTGTGGTGACCAGAAAATCGTACTTGAGTTTGTTGAATTTTATTTTGAATACATTTACCGACCCAAATGCTGCTCCAACTCCGGCTGATGAATTGAACCATAACTCAGAAAATGAGGATGCATCGCCTCAAAAAATTAATGTTAATGTCCGCTTGGAAAGTATCATATTGATTTTGAATGAAGATGGTATAAAGTTAGCCACATTTCAATTAAGTGAAGCTCAAATAAATGTTCATCTATTACCCGAATTCATGGACATTCAAGGTAAATTGGGTGGGTTTACCTTGCATGATGAAGTTAACGTTGGCTCACCAAGGGATTCCGAAATGAGAAATCTTATCAAAATTGATGGGGATAACTTGGCGAACTTTGCCTATAAAACTTATGATTGTGTCCAAGACACTAAACCATCAGTGGTGAAATTCGAGACTGGTGCCATGACCGTCAATTTTATTGAAAGCTCCTTCAATAGGATTATCTCATACATGAGTCAATTCTTTAAAATGAAGGCAATTTACGATGGTGCTCGAGAAGCTGCTATTAATCAGGCCGCCCAAATTCCTGCTAAATTATTATTTAATGTTTTGATTCATGCGCCAACTATTATATTCCCAGTGTTTGACCAAAATACCAACAAGATAGTTGCCGATCTTGGTGAAATTTACGCCCATAATAAATATACTGGTGACATCAACGTGATTGACGTTGGAATAAGAAACGTGAGTCTTTCTTCTTCCTTAGAATTCAGGGACAACATTAAACAACATCTGCATATTGTTGATGATTTAGATGTCAGATTTAAAATTGATTATTCGGAGGAATATGTCAAAGGAACACCAACGTTTGTGGTTAAAGGAGAGTTACCAGAACTTGATATGCATTTAACTGAAGTCCAATTAAATCTTTTGACCACGCTTTCTGATTCAATTAGTAGAGCTTTTACCGTTGAAGAGTCTGATACTAGTCTTGAAGATATAGAGGAAGATGCTGCATATGCCAATGAAGTTCTTAAACATAACACTAGAATGATTCAACGTGGTACTACATCAGATGAGACGCACATTTCGTCTACATTACATACATCTTCCCAAGAAACTATCCAAGATATTCCTGACAATCACACCATGGTTGACTTGGAATTTGATATACCTCGAGTTGCGTTGACAATCTATAACCGAACTGAAGGTGTTTGTCAGTTGGGGAACTGTCCATTGTCTAAATTTGAGATGAATGAACTTGCGTGTAAGTTTTCTATGACTCAAGACACACATTTTGAACTGAATTTGAAGATTAAATCTTTTGTGGTGCAAGACGTTAGAAAGAATACAGAGAGTAAATTCCCGGTTATTATCCCAGCTGTAGATGGTGTTGAAAATCAATTTGATGTTCTGGTAAGTTCAAATGGGCGAAAGGATAATAAGAACATCACAGTCGTATTAACAGTAGAAAAACCGAGAACTATATTGGCACTTGACTATTTGTTTGAGTTGCAAGTGTTTTTCAACAAGGCGACTGAATCTAAGAACGATATGGTTGTTGCACCACAATATCAAAGAAGAAAGTCACGGGCCTCAAACGTATCAAATTCTGTGAAAATTGAACAAACTGCAGGTACTGAATATAACCCCCATGACCCTGCTAAATTGGGTTTTTCAGTTAATATTGTGGAGCCTTCAGTTATTTTACTTGCGGACGATTCTAATGGGAACACCGAAGCTATTGTATTTAAAGTTGGACAGATTTTAGTCACTCAACAAAATGTTATATCCTTGGCAGCAAGTAATATTGGAATGTATTTGATGACTATGAATGATCTGGATAATTCAAGATATAGACTTGTTGATGATTTTTCTATATCTTTTGCTCATGATTCACGCGAGTCTACTCCAACTGACTTTTTAACGAGTATTGAAGCGTCAGTTGATCATCTACTCATTAGGGTTTCACTTAGAGATATCAGGCTTGCGTTGGGAATTTTTAACCGAGCAAACCAATTGTACACCAAACACCAAGGGTTAGCTGTTGGTGAAAAAGATGATTACAATGAGAATGAACTTTCCAGAGATATAAGAAGAAGGCTTTCCCTGTATGCCCCAAGTATAATTTCGACTGTTTCAGATGAACTGCACCCTGAACCTAATGACGGGTTTCCAGAAGGAGTGGCAATTGTCAAAGGTGAGGAATTCAATGCTAGTTTTGGTGGCTTGCGGTTTGTATTGATTGGAGAAGTTTCAGATTTTCCTGTGGTTGATTGGACTGTGAAACCATTTGAAATCAGAGCAATCAACTGGTCCACTGATTTGAATGCAGAAGTTCATTTTGAGCAATACATTAATGTATTTAGCTATTCCAAATCTGCATGGGAACCATTGGTCGAACTGTGGCCAGTTGCTATTTATGCCTCGCAAACTAAAAACCCAAAACCACAATTACTTGTTGAAATTATATCCAGGCAACTTGCCCAGGTTACACTTACCTCGAAATCAATCGCATTATTATCACGAGTGTCTGATTTGATCACCTCGGACGTAAAATTAAAACCAAGAGGTGAGGATTACCCGTACCTTTTGGTTAATGAGACCGGTTTTGGTCTAGAAGTTTGGTCAAGTACTACTAAGGATACAACAAAGACTCCAATCAAATCTGGGTCTTCAATTCCTTGGAGTTTTGAGGATTGGAGAGAAATCCGTGAAAATTTGGATGCGGACACTGCACGTTGTTTGGATGTTAGTTTTCCTAATTCTGAATTAAAAGATATAGTGGGTATTAAAGCTTCCAGTGTTGGTGAAGAGTTGTATTTGATTAAACCACCTGTCAATGGTATTCACAATAGATTATCTGTCGATATAGTATTGCGTGATGATAATGTTAAAGTTATAAAGTTGAGATCCACCATAGTCATTGAAAACGATGCAGATATTCCTATTATTCTAAAGGTAGACAACCTTGGTTCAAATGAAGTGGAAATGGTTATTAACTCAAAACAATCGAAAGCTTTGCCAATTAGTTCGGTATACCAAGGTCGAGTAAGAGTGAAACCTAAGTTACACACCCCATATGGCTGGTCCGACCAAGAATTGTATTGGAAGGATGTTCTTAAAGGTGGTATTTCGTTACGATGTCCAGCAGAGACACGTGGAGATAAATCAGTTTATAATTTCCAAGTTGAAGCAAATTATGATAAGGATGAACCATTAGCTCGTGTATACCCACATATGAGTATTGTTATTTCTGCACCTTTGGAAATTGAAAACTTATTGCCGTTTGATTTCAATTACAGGTTATACAATCAGAAGACCAAAAAAGAATGGACAGGATCTATTACCAAGGGTGTTAAGAGTTATGTTCATGTTGTTGGTTTGGATAGCGTTTTACTCCTTAGTGTGAAACCAGTAAATGGACAGTGGGAAAAATCTGACTTTGCTATAATCAACCAACCAAAGAAAAGTGAGTTTGAAAGGGAGAATTCATTTGTTTTGCGTGATGTAAATAATAGAATTTTGAACTTGAAGATTTACTACCCTAGAAAGCAATCAGATAGTACCAGTTTGAAGGTTGTTGTCTATTCTCCGTATGTCATTTTAAATAGAACCAGCTTGAATTTGGTGATAAATGATCATGGGAATCAAGTTGAGCTGTTAGCTAGAACTACTCATGGGTCAAGAAAAGTGGTACCGGTTATGTTTTCTTTTGATAGAGATGATGATACCAAGAGTAGGGCAACAATCAAGGCTGATGACACAGTTCGGTCACAACCAATGAGTTTCAAAGCTCTTGGACAGGCCAATGAATTAAGGCTCCAGGTTGTTGGCAAACAAAAAGAAATTAATCTTGGTATTTCTATTACTGAAGGTGAAGGAAAATATAATTTAACCAAAGTTGTCAACATTGCTCCTAGATACGTTTTTATAAATAAGTTGACTGAAGAATTGCATATCAATGAAGTTGGTACAACAAAACAGATAGTTGTTGAAGCTGGTGGTTTAGTACCACTCTTTGGCTTGCGTTGTTTAGAAAAGAAGAATATTACGATGAAGTTTGCCCAAGGTACAGGTACAATGTCCTGGTCACAACCGTTCTGTATTGATGACGTTGGTCAATTATTTATTAAAGTTCTTAAGAAGGACGTTGGTCAGATCTTGGTTAAGTGTACAATGATGTTGGAAGAAGCTACTATTTTCATTTATGTTGAAAATGGAAATGATCAATGGCCATATTCAATTAGAAATTTCACAAATGAAGAGTTTTATATTTACCAAAATGATCCTAATATTAATGCCAATGGTGAAATTGTTAAGAGTGAAACTCCATACAAACCAATTTATTACAAAATTCCACCAAAAAGTGTAATGCCATATGCGTATGATTATCCTAATGCTATTATTAAAGAGATCATTGTTAGATCACATGGTCGTGAACGTGCAATTAGTCTTGCAGAAATTGGTAATTTGAAACCCTTTAGACTTCCAGGATCACAGGACCGAGAGCAATGTATTGTTGATCTTAATGTGGTCGCTGATGGGCCAACCCAATCATTGATCATTAGTAATTACGATCCATCAACCAGTCTTTACCAGTTGAAAGGGCATGCTGTATCGTCGTCAACTTCAGTGGCAACATCCAATGCTGCTGGTCATTTTGAAGTTATTGAAAATGATGAAAATTATCACACCAAGATAGTAACCAAATTTGAAGGTTTTGGGTTCTCATTGATCAACATCAAAGATCAAGAATTGTGTTATATTACGTTGAAAGGGTTAGAATTTAGATATAATGAGTCTAATTTGTACCAAACCTTCAGTGCCAAATTGAAGTGGATCCAAATTGACAACCAATTATATGGTGGCATTTTCCCATTGATTTTGTATCCAACAGTTATTCCAAAGACAGGAAAAGAGTTGAATACGCATCCAGCATTGTCGGGATCCGTATGTTTAGCAAAAGATGATACACATGGTGTTTTGTTCATCAAGTATGCTACTTTGTTATTGCAGGAGATGACGATTGAGATTGACGAAGATTTCTTGTTTGCCTTATTGGATTTTTCCAAGTTCCCGGGAGCCTCATGGAACAAAGAATATGTTGATCGATTATGTGATGATACTTTGAATATTCCTGAACCATCGAAGATTGGTGCTACCAGTGATGTTTATTTTGAAGCACTTCACCTTCAACCAATTCAAACCAATTTGTCGTTTGTCAGAACTGAAAGGGTGAATGCTGAAGATAAGATTGCCACCCAGAGTACAGTGATGTTTTTTGTTAATGTATTAACCATGGCTATTGGAAATATCAATGATGCTCCAATTAAATTGAATTCATTATTTCTTGAAAATGTAAGAGTTCCAACTCCTATTTTGATTGACTCTATTGAAACCCACTACAGACAAGCATTCTTTTACCAACTTCACAATATCATTGGATCGGCAGACTTTTTAGGAAATCCAGTTGGATTGTTCAATTTGCTTTCTTCTGGGGTAATAGATATTTTTTACGAACCATATCAAGGATTTATTTTGAATGATCGTCCTCAAGAGCTTGGTATTGGTTTGGCCAAAGGTGGATTAAGTTTTGTTAAAAAATCAGTATTTGGATTTTCAGATTCTTTTGCCAAGGTTACTGGTTCTATTGCTAAAGGTTTATCGGTGGCAACAATGGATAAGGCTTTTCAAGAACGTCGTCGTTTAAATACAAGAAGAAATAAACCTAAACATGCATTGTATGGGTTTGCTACTGGTGCCAATTCATTTTTTGATTCTGTTTCATCTGGTATTACGGGTTTGGCTACTGCACCAATTGAAGGAGCAGATTCTGAAGGAGCAGCTGGTTTTTTCCGAGGATTGGGTAAGGGATTAATTGGATTACCAACTAAAACCGCTATTGGGTTTTTTGATTTGGCTTCTAATGTTAGTGAAGGTATTAGAAATACCACGACTGTTTTTGATGGTGAAGGTTTAGATAAAGTTAGATTACCAAGATATATAAATCCTAAGGGGATAATTAAACCATATTCGCAAAGAGAAGCCCAAGGTCAATTTTGGTTAAACAATATTGATGGTGGTATTTATTATAATCAAGAATATGTGGCACATTTATTATTACCAGGCGAAGAAATGGCTGTTTTACTTACATATAAATTGATTATTTTATTTGATATTAATAATTTAACTTCTAAATGGGTGATTCATTTTGAACAAATCAAATCAATTTCGGTAGAACCAACAGGAATTATAATTGAATTACGCGAAAAGAAAGGACCATTTGTCCCAATACCAGATAGAGCCAATAGAGTTTTCTTATCAAAGAAGTTACAAATTGCTATTGAAGAATATAATAAGCATTGTCAAATCACCCTTTAATCTGAGTGAGGTTTGTATTTTATATATACAAGGTTTTTGTTTGAATATTAGTACTATTATGTAGAATAATATTTTGTTTTTAATTTATAAATTGCTTATAAGTATCTCCAACTTTTTTCTTATAGGATCCTATAAACAGTTCAGGACTTTCTTCACTTTGTGCTTGCATTTTAATTGTTTTTGCAACAATATTACCATTCTTAGTTTTGATAATTAATCCTTCTTTACCTAGTGTAAAATCACCAGGATTTTTAAGCATATTAATTGATTCGTCATGTTCATTGGTTGACTCTATAATATTTGAAAGTATAATTCTTTGTTTTTCTTCGATTTTTTTTCTTTTTTTAACAAGATTAACATTAATAAATGTATAAATTGGACCTAATGCATCATAAATTCTTTTAATTTGTCTTGATGTGAATTGATCCCATAGTGCTTGAGATTTTGATTTGTTAATCTTTGAAGCTAATGAAAATTGATAATTATTGGATATTGGATTATGATTAATAAATAAATCTTGATCTATTGTTTTGACAAGTAAATCACCACCTATTTTTCCAAATTTATGAAATAATGATAAAATATTATCATTATCAAGTATTGGAATTTCATCAGTTTGTAATAAAATTTCACCATGATCAAATTTAGTTGGATGTAATGTTTGAACAGTACAACCTGTAAATTTATCATCATTTAATAATGCAAATTGTAATGGTGAGGAACCAGAATATTTAGGTAATAAAGAAGGATGAACATTAAGACCTCCATACTTACAACTTTGTATAAATTCAGCAGGAATTAAACGACCATATGATACAGCAATTGCTAAATTAAATTGATGATGATTTAAAATATCTAAAATTTCTGATTTATTATCTGCTCTCAGTATAGTTATGTTTGAATTTTTTGCATAGATTCCAATGGGTAGATCAATTAAGTTTTTTAAATTACGACCTGTAGGTTTTATACTTCTTGTAATTACATGAATATTGTTGATTTTTTCAGGATGTGTAATTTGATATTGAGTTAATTTTTCAAGACTTGAAACACTAAATAAATCACTTCCAAAAAATGCAATTTTCAAAGGATCATATGATATACAAGTTTGATTACTGATTGTTCTTTTAAGAATTAAAAATGAAGTTTGACATTTTAAAAAGGATAAACCCATGCTGTATCGGGTTATAAAGATTAGAACTTTGAAAAATTTCAATCCTTAAAATTTTCCTAGCATTTGATGTTTTTTTATTTTTTTCGATTCGGGTCGATTCGCACAATACTTACCTGGAGTAAACATCGGAACAAGGAACAAATCTATTCATTTCTGGCAGGGGTATCCCTTCAAAGCCATGAAAATACTATAATATTATATTTAGTACATTGGTTAGGGTAATTGTGACATTTGCATTGCCACTTCAGAAACCAGATTAGTTTGTAGTAGTAGAAGAAAGCTATGAAGTATCGTAATTGATAACAAGTCTTTTTTTATAACTAAAGGGGGCGTAGGGGCTGTACTGGGTGAGATTAGTAGATTGAATTATCGAAGGAAATGTGTCTATACCAGAATATTTGAAAAATGTTCCGTATTTTATCGATATAGAAAGATGTTTTGTTGTAATATAAAGTGAAGAATTATTTTTTTTTCTTAGGAGGTTATAGTCCCCTACCAAGTAAACCTTAGACTTTTCTGCTCCTTAAGGAATATCAGATGTTGTATGAATAATTTGAATCTAGAAATGATGCAGAAAAGGAAAAGATTGTATACACCGTATGAATACCGGTCGAATTTTAGTTATTTCTTTGACGGGTATTTTATTTCAGGTTCCATTGCGTCATTAAAATATCTAAACAATAGGTATATCCTGTTTTATAATAAAGAAAACATAGGTTAAATGGCGTATATGCAATATAATTGGACAGTACAAATTTCACATTCAATGTTATAACGCATACAGACTCCCCCCTTCCTCAAGGAGGCTTATTAATATTACAAAATGGGAATTCATTTGTTATTATTGGTTAATATATTGCTATTAGAAAAGCCGAACTGGCAAGGTTTAAATTTCCAAAATCTGCGTTCATAATTCGTTGGTAAAATTTTGCATAATTGCTATTTCGCTTAAATTAAAAAAAAAAAAATTTTTAAAAACTATGTCTAAAATAACCATAACCATGGAACATCAATTTATCAAGGTTATATTTCAATGAGCATATGGATTCACAAATTTTGAGATTCATGGAACAATTTTGACATATTCTGAAGTGCCAAGAAAATCATAGAAAGCAAAATACGGTTGAAATTTTCCTGGATCTTTCTTTAAAGAGACGTTTGGGAGTTTTTGTATGTATTTTGGGTCAATTATGTGACTTACTTACTAAAAACAAAACAACATTACTTTGATCACAAAAGTGTTGGATTCCAATATTCTCACCGATATAGTTCATCCACCCGCAGACACACACACATAATTCATGTTATAATATATACTTCTATTGGTTTATTGTGCGTTTGTGTGGTGGTTTGAAATATTTGATTAAGGCAATTTTTTTTTTGTTTTATTAATCAATTCAATCAGTCTTGATGTAATTTCTCCTAACGCCTTATGAATAATGTGGTGTAATTCTATTGTAAACTATGTTTTGTATAGTTGTTGTAAATTTCATTATTTCGAATTGCCCATCTCCCTATTTTGAACAATAGAATTGTTCTAAAATTAAAAAAAAAAATGTATTATCTGTATAATCTCTCATATTCTCCCTTCCATTTTTCAATTTAATTCCGGGACAAATACATGAGCACTTGATTTAGTTTAACCTTTACATTACTTGTTAATCCATTAATGTTGGGTATTTATTTCATTGTTTCACAAAACAATTCCTTCATATCCTATTGGCTTGAAAGAATAAATTTATTAATCATTTATACATCTATTCGATGCACTACATATTAACAAATAAACTGAGAGTTCAATCAACAACAACAAGGGATGATAACATCTGTCTCATTGTTAACTATTTTTCTAATTTGATAACTATCTTCTGAAAAGATTATATTTTTTCTTACTCATGTTAAACTTAAGCCATAGATTAATCAGATAAATTGTAAATAATCCTCTTATAGATTGATCAGATAATATTTTTACAATAGATGAATTGCCGTGGATTTATAAGAAAAAAAAATACTACATGTGAAGAAAGTGTGTGTTTTTGCCTGGATTCTAACAAATTCGCAACCTTCTCTTTTCTTTTTTCTTTTTTTTCTTACTGTTGACATGAAAAAATCGCTGTGATAGGTTTAAAATAATTTAATATTAGGCTTTAAAATAGATGATGGTATGCATTGGATGTTTGGGTTTACTTTACTAAGAACTGTAGAATACCCATAATGATTTTTTTTTTGCTTTAAGGAGTTTTATCTGGTGGATTTATGATTGGCTAGAAGTAATTATTAGACCTGCAAATAATGGTGAATTATGGTTTAATTGTTCCAAAATATTTAACCTGCTATGCATAATGTGACAAAAATGTAATTTTTTCCCAAAATATTTAATGCCATACAAACAGAGCTGAGTTAATTGTTGGTTTTTGTTATCAATTTGGATCTAATTCTTTTTTTTTTTTTAATTTTGTCCGTACGGTTTAATAAAAAAAATTTTTAGATATTTATTCCCTCCTTGATTTGAATTAACTATAAAGAGGTGCCGAAATCCTGGCTTTTACAGAAGGTCCAATTATTTCAAGTCAAATTTTGATATTGCTCTCTAACGTTTTTTTGCAAGAATCAGAAGAAGAAAAAAAATGGTGTCAATCAACTCCGTGGTGCTTTTTCTTTTCACATTTATTTCAACAACTCAAGCTGTTGGTGATTATCATATTTATCATTATAAGGAATTTTCTGTTCAAGCATGTACTGGATATCTTGGTAAAGTAGTTACTTTTTTCAATGCAACTACTGATAAAGCTAAATATTGTAATGTCAAAAATCAACCAGCTTTGGGTACCATGGCTGAATGTATTGAATTAGTGCCACGTGAAGATGCTAGATCTGAATTTTTGAAACTGTGTAAAAAATTCAATTTAACTGAAGAAGCATACTTGGCTGCTTTACAAAATGCTACTGAATTTGGATTTTATAATACTACTGCTGATAAAGAATTTAACAAAAGAAGATTTTTAATAAACCAATTTTATTAACAAAGAAAAGTGTTCATAAGGCATTTGATGCAGTCTCCAGTAGGTATATTAATTATAATTATTCTCAATGGTTTGGTATTGCTTTGTTTTCCTATTGGTTTGGAGTTATGTTTATCGCTGGTATTTGTAACTTGACATATTTCTTATTTCCAAATTTTATTAAATCACTTAAAGGTAAAGCTGTCAATAGTTTTAGAAGATATATTACATTACCGGCATTGTTCAAGAAAACCCATGCTCATCATAGATCTGCTTTAAGATATCTTGCCTTTGTGTTTCCAACCAGATTGGAAGCTATTTTGATGTTTGGATGGTTTACTATGGCTGTTATCATGTCTTGTACTAATTATGTTCGTGTTAAACCAAATTATATTTGGCCGCAAAGATGGAATGAGTTGGGTAGAAAAATTGCTGATAGAACTGGACAAATTTCATTATGGATTATTCCACCATTGGTTATGTTTGCTGGTAGAAATAATATTTTACAATGGATTTCAGGTTGGCAATATTCTAGATTTATTTTTATCCATAAATGGATGAGTCGTGTTGTTACTTTATTAGGTATTACCCATGCTGTTGGTATGACTTTTAATGGACGTGGTATTGGTAAATATCATGATCGTAATACTAGAGGTTATGTTAGATGTGGTTATGTTGCCATTATCTCCATGGGTTTGATGTGTTTTCAAGGTTTAATGTATTTTAGAAGAAGAAATTATGAACTTTTTATTGCCATTCATTTTATTCTTGCCGCTATTGCTGTCACTTGCATTTGGGTTCATACCGCAGATAATGGATTCCAAATGTGGATGTTTGGTGCTGTTGGTGTATGGGGATTTGATCGATTAGTTAGAGTTTGTCGTTTATTATTCTTTGGATTAAAAACTGCAAAAGTACAATTGATAGCTAATGAAACCGTTAGAGTTTCTGTATCTAGACCAAGTTGGTGGAAACCATTTCCTGGATGTCATGCATTTATCTATTTTATGAGACCAACATGTTTTTGGCAATCACATCCATTTACAATTATTGATTCTGTTATTGAAGCCAATACCATTACATTTTATATTAAAGTTAAAGGTGGTATGACTCATGGTTTATATCAATATTTATCACAACAACCAGGTCAAACAGCACAAATTAAAGTTTCTATTGAAGGCCCATATGGTATTAGAATGCCAATTGATAGATTTGAAAATGAAATTTTTGTCGCTGGTGGTAATGGTATCCCGGGTATTTATTATGAAGCTACTGATATTGCCAGAAAGCTTGGTTCAAAACGTAATATTAAATTTTATTGGGTTGTTCGTCATTATCGTTCATTGGAATGGTTTTATCCTGAATTACTTAAATTGAAAGATTTAAATATTAACCCAACTATCTATGTGACTCAACCACATGTGGGATTAACTGAACCAATAGCTACTGATTTGACTGACGATGAAGAAGCTCAAGAACAAGAGCAAGAGAAAAAGAGTGATAATGAAGAAAGTATTGATTATGTTGTACAATTAAAGAAAAATTTATCATTTATTGAATTTATTGAACATAAACCAGATTTTTATCAAATCATAGCTGAAGAAATCAAAAAACTGCCTGGTCCCTTGGCCATTGCTTCTTGTGCTCATGGGAGTATGGTTGATGATGTAAGAAAATCAGTGGTTGATAATTTAGATGCTAGTCAATATAGAGTTGAATTGTTTGAACAAATTCAAAGTTGGTAATATCTAGCTATAATAAGTAATAATAATCTCTTTTATATATATATAGGTTTTGTTCCAGTCAAATAATAGATACATTTTCAAATATTCATTTAGATTTATCTATTTATAGGTGTACACTAAGATGTGATTTACAACATAAGAAAGAAATTTCTAGCAATCCGGTGCGTAAAGTTTGCTTTCTCAAAATTGATAATATATACGTACATGTTTATACTTATTATATTTAATTTCTAAATTCAGTGGGAAATCAAAATTGATGCACATAATTTCACACAGAAATATTAATATAACTAGGTATAAGTTTATGTAGTATGCATCTCAATAGATAATTAATCATGAAAAGTTGACATGATAAAAGATATATAGAAGCAAATAGAAATATGGTACTGATGTAACAAATAGTGTATTTAACCCTTTATCCAATTGAACACTTCAGAAAAAGTCGTGTTCTTTCAAGATAACTGCTATGCAGCAGGTCTATACCGAAACCAGAACAACTAAATATCAACTAATAGGAATTATAATATGATTACTCTGGTAATCATTTATAACAAATAAAATGAGTGTGAAGATATAAAATAAAACATAACTATATATTTATTTCTATAGGTTTGAATTGAACAATGAACATAGAGTTAACTAGACAACAAATTACTACTGTAATATGGAAAAAAAAAAATCAAGACTCACATTCTTCTAAAGACGTGACGCGAACGGGACTAGGTCGTAACAGTATCGATCCTAGTAATGATGTGCTCCCACACCCACCCTATCAGGCGGGGAGCGGTTGTGTCCTAGTTGAGGGCTGACCGCTCCCCGCAAGTGCAGGTCCCCCTCGTCCTTGGAGGGACCGCGTAACCCCCTGGCCGAAGGGGGAGGAGCCGGGTATTATGAGAAGACTGGCCGCAAGCCCTCCATACCCGGTCCTCTAGTCTACAATTTAACTACCGGGAACTAATAGAGTAACGTTCCTAACCCGATACTATAGAAGGTAACCGTGACCAATTGTTACCTCCTTCTGAAGAACCTTCACTAATCCACATTGCCCTTTTTAATTTTTGTGTGGATCCCTCAATAGGTTCAAGATAATGATCTGCCCAAAGCACTACCTTATTTGGAAGGTTCTCCTTCAATGCTTGTGTATTAAAAACAACATGAATGATTGGTATCCCCTATAGTTATATGTGCCATCTTTGTAATACTCCTTCGTCATTTGGGTAACAATGGTTGTCAAGAATAATTTGGGGGCATTAATCATTTGGAATAATCGGACAATATAAATAAATTACAGATTTTTGTATAACTTTTTGTAATCTTTGGGTTCAATTGGAGTATATTATTCTTGAGACAACCAATAATTATCATTTAAATTATTTCAAGTTAGTAAATGAGCAAGAACTTGGTGTTATCAGCATGATTGGTACTTACCACTATACATATTTGATCGATTCATTCATTGAATGCTGGAAACTTGTTGTTGACAATAAGTAAACAAAAAAAAAAAGAAAGGAAACTAAAGTGTTGCAAAAAACATTTTTTTTGATTGCAAAACAATTTGGGTTTTTATAGTTGCCTATTTGTGGGCATTTTCTTTAGACTGCAAAGTATGTGTTCTAATTTTTGCCATGTTACACGACCGTCTTCTGATAAATGGCCAATCTTAATTGATATTCTTATTCTATATTTACGATATACGTGTAGTACTCAACTTAAGAACTTAGAGTACGAGACAAGTATTATAATAAATGTTTATAATAAGTATTTTAATAAAGATAGATAATTCGTTAAATATAGAAAGATATATATAAAAATTAATAGCAATGTTGTCCATTTAACAACATGAAATTCGACGACGACGACGACGTTGTTGTAGACAAGTCGTGTATTTATCAAATTTCAGAATCAAATATCCGAATATCCTATGGTGTGCCAGTCACGTGTGAGTTACATAATAATTACAATATTATTACACAAAATGATTAATTATTCCCTATTTCAGAATATGATTTATATAATATTAAGTTACAAACGTAAATGTTCAATGCAACAAAAGCAAAGTTAATAAAGTGAGAAATCTGCCCTCTCTGTTTCTCTTCTCTTCCTCCGTGGGCCCGCGACTTCCTTGGTTCTAATTGCTGAGGCAAGTTTCATTTCATTAATTCATGCAATTCGTTTGATCAACGTCTAATCGTCTTGTCCACCAAAATTGTCCTGAAACGTGGAAATGTATCTTGTTACATTCTATAATGAATTTTGATTTAATCAAAGGGTTTTTCTTTTCTTAGTTCTTGCATATTTAATTTCAGTTTAGTGATGGGCGTGAGTGTTGGTGTGTAGTCGTGGTAGTGGTTGCAATCGCGGTTGCTGTAGAAGGCGCGTGTGTACTAAGAAAAATTATTTTTTACAATGGATGTGTTTATGTAAATAATACAGATGTTACGTGGAGTATTTCAACAACAGACTGGAATGTTACGAAATTCTTAACTACAAAAAAAAAAATTTAAAACAAAAAAGAACAAGCTGTATAAATACCTTGATAGATTTCTTTTATATTTGAAAATTTTTATAAAAAACAAAAAGTTGATAGACTGATTGCATTGTACCCATTATTCAAAACAAATATGTCACTGAATACTACAGTTACAATATCATCATCAATTGCATCGACAACTTCCAGCACCACAGAAGTGTCACCATCTCCAGTAGTTAAAAATATATTTGGAATAAATGAAGAATATACTGGATTAATTATATTTTTTGCATTATGTTGTATGTTTATCATACTAACAATGTTTTATTTCCAAGAAAGGGATAATTCATTATTGAATTATCAATTATTGCAACAATCTGAAAATAAAGATTTAGAAGCTCAACATCATGAGAATGAAGAAATTCAAATAAGTCGATAAGCGGGTCTTTTTACTTTTTTTTTGTTATGATGATTATTCACGTTTGTATGTTTATGTTTATGTTCATGTTCATGTTCATGTTCAATTTTTTAACTTATTTGCATTATTTTTGGGGGAGTTTTCTTTTTTTGGTTTTATTTGTTAGGTTTATTTTAATTATTACTTCAGATTTATTGTTATTACTATTTTCTTTAGCATCTATTTTAATAAAGAGAAATTTTTTATTTAAATTGTTTTATTTACTATAGAACCACAAGTTAAACTTCTTGTTGTACTGGTGTTCTTTTTTTAAAACTTTCCATTGGTTTCATACCCCATTTCTCTAACATTGATTTATCTTCATCCCAACCATTACACATTGTAGTTAACATTTTTTCACCAGTAAAAATAGCATTACAACCACTCATAAAACATAAAAATTGTTCATATTCTTTCATGGTATATCTACCAGCTGCCAATCTAATAATTGATTCAGGCATAATTAATCTAGCAGTAGCAATGGTTCTTAATATAGAATCAAATTGTAATTTTCTTTCTTGTGGAGCATTTTTTAAAACATCAACTATTGGGGTACCTTTAATTGGAACCAATCTATTAATTGGTAACGATTCAGGATGTGGTGACATATTTGATAATGTATATAAAAATCCAATATGATCTTGTGTAGTTTCACCTAATCCTAAAATACCACCAGTACAAGCTTTAATTCCAACATTTTGAACATTTTTAATGGTTTTTAATCTATCATCATAAGTACGAGTAGTAATAACATTAGGATAATGTTCTCTTGAAGTATCAATATTATGATTATAAGCAGTTAATCCACTATCTTTTAAAATTTTGGCTTGTTCTTCATCAATCATACCTAAAGTAACACAAGTTTCCATATTTAATTCATCATTAATTTGTTTCACCATATCACTAATTCTATTCAATGCAGATTTTCTACCTTTCATTTCTCTAAATGCAGCACCCATACAAAATCTAGTAGATCCATTCAGTTTAGCAATTCTTGCTTTTTCCATAACTTCATCAATATTAATCATTTTTGAAGCTTCAACATCTGTTTCCGAATGATTTTGTGATTGACTACAATAAGAACAATTCTCAGTGCAACCACCGGTTTTAATTGATAAAAGGGTACATAATTGAACTTCTGAAGGGTTATGAAATTTACGATGTTTAATTTGTGCTTGATGAATCAATTCCATTAATGGAGTATGATAAATTTCATTAATTTGTTCCTTTGTCCAATCAGATCTAGGTGATGATGAAATAGCTAATTGGAATGCATTGAGTTGATATGGGTCTTCTTTAGTAAAAGAAGAAATGGTAGCAGCACCAGAAGAAGGAGAAGAAGAAGCAGAAGCAGAACTAGGGGTAACAATAGGACCAGTGCTAGAAGCTAAAGTTCTTAATGAAGTAGTTAATAATCTTTTAGAAATCATTTAATTGGTTAATAGCTAAAATAAAAAACAAAGAAAAGAAGTATAAAAAAAAAAAATAACTCCGAGTATTCAATTCTTTTTATCTTTCATTATTTACTATCTTTAAATTAAACTATAGTGGGGGGAGGTTTACTCAACAATTTTCTCTGTTAGAAATTGGGTTTAATTTTGCAGTATGACTCGTGACTCAATCATGACACAAAACGTGAACTAATTATTGTCCAATAATTTTTTGCGAATACGTAAAATAATACCATTAGGGCTGTAGCCCTAATTATTGCACGTGTAATGATTCAAAGTCATTCTTGTGAGTAAGCACTTTTTACAATTTTACACTACCACTAAAGAAAAAATAAATTTCTCCTTCTGCAAAACTTCCTGTGCGTCGCATTGAATAGAAAAGAAAAAAAAAAAAGAATTTAATATCAAATTGAAAAATTTCATTTAGAATCTTGCTTCTTTAACCAACTCCAATAAATCAAAAAAATGGCTCCAATTGTATGTATTACCATTCAAATATAACTACTTCATCAATATAGTTTAGAATACAAGAGGGAAATGAGTATTTTATTTTTCCAGTAATAGCTTTTTTCCTCAAAATGTTATCGCCCGGGTGAAATTTTTTTTTAATTTTTTTTTTATTTTTTTTTTATCAATTCTAGCAATAAGAATTCAAATACCAAATTTTTAATAATATTACCCGTAAAGAAAACAAAAAATTTTTTGGGAGGAAGAGCTTTGCTGTCTTATGAGGAAAAATGTTTCTTATTTCTTACTATTTTATTGTGAAGATAGAGAAAACATTTTATACCATTGTGTTGTGCAGTAGGCTAACCTAACATTACTTTTTTTTATTTTTAGACCACTAAGAAATCTAAGGCTACTAAGAAATTCGTCGTTGATACTTCTGCTCCAGTTGAAAACGGTGTTTTCGACCAAGAAGGTTACGTTAAATACTTGGTTGAACATATCAAAGTTGAAGGTATTGTCGGTAACTTGGGTGATGAAGTCTCTGTTACTTCTGAAGGTACCAAAGTTGTTGTTGTTTCCAACACCAAATTCTCCGGTAAATACTTGAAATATTTAACCAAGAGATACTTGAAGAAAAACCAAATCAGAGATTGGATTAGATTTGTTGCTGTTAAACAAAACCAATACCAATTACAATTCTACTCCGTCGCTGAAGATGAAGAAGAAGAAGACGAAGAATAGATTAGTTTCTAGTTGACGTTATTATTTTTCATTTCATTTCAATACAAAAGAGTTTTTTTTTGTTTTTGTTTTTTATTAGGGTAATTTGTATTTAGGATTTTTATTTTAATGTAATTTTAATATCTGCTTTAGAAAACAATCAAAAAAAAAAATTATTAATTTTCTTTATACTAAGTTGTAGTTTATCCGATTGGTTGTTGATTGGCAGAACCACTGGATATTGAGGAGAATATGCGCGATGAGATAGAGGGGAACTCATGATGAGGAGGGAATTATAATATGTAACATGATATTTTTTTACGTTCATTTATTAGCACAGGAAATTATCACCACCACCACCACCACATTTTCCCCTCGTTCTTCGACGAACTCAGCTAAAGAAATTTCAGGTTTTTTTTAATTTCTATTGTTTTTTACTCTCACAAGTGTAAGTAATAAACATTACTACTTGCTAAGAAAATTTACCAACTATACTTTTGAGAACCTTAGTAATTCTCTCCTATTCTGGAAAGATGTCAATTTTCATAACTGATGGATATTTTAAATATTTGGTCTATCATATTTACTTTTGAGCTCCGCGTTGATTGAAACATAACGAAAACTTTTATTACACTTTAATAAATTAACCTTTTATATATTTATATTAGGCTAGTCCATGGTGGGCAGTAACCAAGAACTGTTCAATGATTTCTATATTAGCGCCTCATCATTATCATTCATCTCTCTCTCTCTGCCAATGTGGGGTAGAAAGAAACTGGAGAAGAATTATCCAGCAATTGTTCTAAAATAACATTAACTACATTTGTTGTTGTTGTTGTTGTTGTTGTTGTTGTTGTTGTTGTTGTAATTGTAGTTGTTCAGTATCATGTGGAATCAAGTGCATGATAACTTAAAAAAAAAAACATGATATTCTTCAAGCATCGTTGTGTACTAAACTTCCAATACAGCCCCTAGTTTTTTTCTTTATTTTTACGAATCGTAAGCCAATACAAGATGTGGAGAAGTATACAGATACATTTTTTTTAAAAAAAAAGAAAAGATCATCGAAGATATTTTAATTTAATAGAAAAAAAGTTAAACACACATATTAGCAATATATGTAATTTCATCTCATTTGATGGAATTCAATGCTTGATATTTCCATGGTAGCAATTTTGATATTCAATTTTCATTTAATTGGAATTAATGAGATTAATGATCAAAAAAATCAAAAAAATCAAAACACGACCCAAAAACCAAAAATAAAAGGAGAGAGCGTTGAAGTAAAAGAAAAACAAAATGAATGCAAATGTGGGGAAAAGTAAAAAAAAAAAGAAAACAAAAAAGGCACCACAAAAAAAAATGTGGTCTTTTGGAACACATCACAATACACCAACACTTTGTATCAAATTAATATCCCACTCCTACAAGTTAACTCTCTCTGGGGCAGGAGGAGGAAAAATAGAAGTAGTATTAGTTATATGAAAAGATACATGTGTTTATGTGTGTATGTGTGTGTATTTATTCTTTGTTTTTGTACATATGTAGATAACTTTATTAATCAATAAGTAATGGAAGTTAAAAAAAAAAAAAATATTAAAACTGCAAAATATAAAACAAAATGTAATCTCAAACAATAACCAAAATAAATAAATAATTAATGCAACAATATTTTAATTTACATTTCTCCATTAATTCACTTTTTTTAAAAAAAAAAAACGAACATGGATGAGTAAAAATAACCAACTCCTTCTCTTTACCTCTCCTCTTAAACCAAAACCAAAACCAAAACCAAAACCAAATACTTTTTGTTTTGTTTTTTTTTTTGTATGTCTGTTAGGTATGATGCCTTGGACATGAGTCTGTTTAGTTTGTCTAATTAATTCATGTTGTTATACAATTTATGTCTAAATGAATAAGAGACAATATTATATTTATGAATGCAATTATTAACAAACTCAACAAATAAATCAATAAATAAAATCATAAATAGTACGATATTCATCATATAATATAAAAACAAATCCAATAATCCATAGGCATTTTCTGTTAATGACTCAGTATCTTTTGTATTGTTGGACCTATCAGCTGTCTGAGTGTAATCTTGTAATTTTTTAGTTAATGTAGCTAATATAGACATGGGTTGTTTAATTGTTATTTAATAAAATGATAGTAGTAGTAAATGATAAAGAATGTAAAAATATATTTAATGATTTAAAATAAAATAAAATAAAATAAAAATTCAAAATTGTTAATATTAAAAAAAAAAAAATCCTATCATTAAATGAAAAACATAAAAAGAGATTTGTGTTTATATTTATATTTGACCTTTTCATTTTTTTAATAAACTAATAAGAAATTTTTAGTCTATCTTTTATTTCATTCTCTTTCCAACTATGTGTTACTGTTTCTGGCATATAAGTTTAAAGTATAAACCATTGGATTCTCTCCCTCCTTTATTGTTTAGTTCGGAATTACCCAGAAACTCCGTTGTATTATTATTCTTCTTCTTTTGTTAGTCGTGTACCCTTTTCTTGCAGAAAGTTATTTTTTTTTTTTTTTTTTTTAAGTTTGACTAATTTTATTGGTTCTATTTTGTTTGATTGTCATTACGTAATAATACTACAATTACTGACTATATATATTTTGAGTATCATAACCTTTCCCCTCCCTTTGACTTGTTGCTGTTGTTGTTAACTAAATGGGAAGACTAATTAAATCCAAAATTGACAAAAATGGTAGCCAGTTCCAGGTTTTGATAATTTGTAATTATAAAAGCCATTGGTAATTATCAATTCAAGGGATAAGAACTCTACTACTACGATCCACTCAATCCTTAATCTTTTTACCCGTGTCCTTATATCCCTTTCTCTTCTCCCCCTTATTCTTCTTGATTTGATAGAATAAGAAAAATAGAAAAATCTTAAACACACGAATAACAAAATTTATCAGATGTCATTTTACAGTAGCAACGTAGAGATATGTTACAATCCACATCGTGTCAAAGCAACATGTGTGTTTTATGTTTGTAGTCTTTTTGTTTTTTTTAACACACATACACATACACATACACATACACATATCTATATGACAATGAATATCTTATCAATAATTAATATATATGAATCACTAATATTAGGAATATCAACAGTTGAGAATTCATATCTATGAATCTAGAATTAGTACAACGGATAATTTTATTAAGTTTTGCCTCCTGGAGTTTAGACGTATGATGTGTTCAACGGCGTTAATCTTTCTTTGTTTTTAGTAGTTCATACAGTTGTAAATAACCTTGTAAGTTTTATAATCCAAAATGATAAAAAAAAAAAAAAAATCATATGCAACCGTTGGTCAAAATTTGTCGTGTGTTAATACACGACCTAGAAAAGCCACATTACACAAATTGAATTGTAACCGCGCAACCAAAGATGCCAAAAATGTTAAATTAATTAATGCTATTTATTTTATTTATCTATTACACTTGTCTACAAGTGTTCTGTAAAATGTGTAGATGTACATATATATATATATATATATATATATATATATCTCTTCCTAATTATCTATTGTTGTTGCTCTTTTTTCAATTCACTCTTAACCCAACTTTCTAAACCACCTTTAACTATAATGTCTTGTAAATTGGTACCCAATTCACCAACTTTTTGTTGTAATACAACATCACCATTAGTATCAGTAACAGTAACTTGAGCTTTTGTAACATCCCATTTCAAATTCCAACCAGTTCTTATGGTTAATTCTTGACTATCAGCATATTTTTCTCTTAATTTATTAATTAAATTAGGAATTTCCAAAGTTAATAAAGCATTATTAATGGAATTTCTACTGAAAATATTACCAAATGATCCAGCAACAACTAATTTCATACCACGGGCCAATATACATGTGGCTGCTTGTTCTCTAGATGAACCAGTACCAAAATTAAAACCAGAAATTATAATATCACCTTCTTTAGTTTTAGTTTTAAATTCAGGATCATAATTTTCCATACAAACTTCAGCCATTTTTGATTTTGGAATATCATCTTGATAAGTATATTTACCTGGATATATACCATCAGTGTTGATATTATCAGCATCACATAAAATTAATTCACCTTCAATTGATTGTGGGAATCCTGGTAAAATTTCCACTGATCCAGAAGCACCATCATTAGTAGATTCTTTAGATTCAGTAATTTCAATAGATTTAATAATTTCTGGAGATTCAGCAACTGGTTTACCAGTCAATTCTTCAATACCACCAATTTTACCCAATATAGCAGAAGCAGCAACAACTTCAGGTGATGCCAAATAAGCTAGAGCATCTTTAGATCCCATTCTACCTTTGAAATTTCTATTGGTTGCAGAAATACCAACTTCTCCATCTTTTAATAACCCATTACCTAAACCAATACATGGGCCACAACCAGCTGGTAATGGAATAGCACCAGCATCAATAATAGTTTGCCAAGCACCTATTTGTTCAGCATCTTTTTGAACTAATGAAGATGCAGCAGCAACATAAAATTCAACATTTGGATGAACTTTATGTCCCTTGATTATATCAGCAGCAGCTTGAATATCAGATAATCTAGAATTTGTACAAGAAACCAAATAGGCTTTATTAATGGTAATATTTTGTTTAGATAAATCTGAAAGGGAATTGGAAACTTTAACAGAATTTGGTCCTGAAATATATGGAGATAATGAAGATAAATCAATTTGTAAATGTTTAGCGTAAACAGCATCTTCATCACCACCAACTTTATTATTAATTAAATTGTTAATGGTTTCTTGATTAATTCTTGGATGATTTGGATTATTAATTTTATTTAATCTTTGTTTATAAAATTCAATTAAAGTATCATCGATTGGGAAAAGACCAGATAATGCACCCCATTCAGTAGTCATATTAGCAATAGTTAAACGATAATCAATAGATAATTTAGAAATAGCTTCATCACCCACAAATTCAATAGCATGATTCAATACTTCATCATTATTAAAAATACCACATAAACTAACAATAATATCTTTACCAGTTACACCTTTTGGTAATTCACCAATAAATTCAACTTTAGCAACTGGTGGAATTTGCCACCAAGTTTGACCAGTAGCCCAAATTGAAGCAGCATCAGTTCTAACAATTGGAGTACCTAAACTACCAATACCACCATAAGTATTAGAATGAGAATCAGAAGCAACAGTTAAATTTAATGGGAATGCATACCCTTCTTCAATCATAATTTGATGTCCAATACCTCTACCAGCAGGATAAAAATCAATACCTTGTTTTTTAGCAAAATTTTCAATATTTTTATATTTTTCTAAATTTTTTTCTGATTTATTTTGAACATCATGATCTAAAGTATTAACAATTTGTCGATTATCTTTAACTTTAGTAGCTCCTAATCCCATGAATTTGGTAGCTACAGGCCAAGAATTATCATGAGACATACAATGTGCTGGTTTAATAGTAACATAATCTCCACTAAACACTTTCTTATTGGTACCAACGGCATATTTTTGTACAATTTTTTCAGTAAGGTTTTGACCACGAAGTAAACGAGTGGCAGTTGAAAATGATCTATATCTTAACATAATGTGAATTGGTTGATAATTTTAAATCAAAATGAACGTGAAAAAAAAAAAAAAACAAAAAAAAAGTATGTCAATGTAGTTAAAAGATATAAAAAAAAAAAATTTTTCACTTTGTTTGGTTGTTGATGATGATGGATTCATGAAAATTGGGGTTTGATAACAAAGTTGAAATTTTTTTGGCGCGCCGATAAAGGAAAAGAAAGAAAAAAAAAATTTTTTTTTTTGTGCAATTCTGATTCATGCCGCGAATGAGTCAGAAATTTTATTCTTGTCTTTATTGGTTCACTCATTAGAAATGAGAAACATTAATGATTGCAAAAAAGAAAAAAAAGAATTGAATCAATTATGCCCCCCTGGTAGAATATTAAGATATACAATTGTAAATATTAATTTAGCTAGAATAATGAGATTATTAAAACAAATATAAGTTGATTGTTTCTTAAGAATTTTATTTCTTTGAAATTTTGTAAGAAAACTAAACCAAACTGTGGCGTATAAGATAAACTAAGAGTATCTAGGATAGTATTACACGACCTGCCTGTAATGGCATCAATTGTTTGATGCTAGAAACTTAGCAAGTACACGACCATTTATGTAATTGGTTGTAAACATTCAACGAATGCCAAGGTCTATTTAAATGGGCGACTTTCTCCACTTTTTATATAATTTGTTGTTACTTTGAATAACTAATCTTTTCTACTCTTATTCTATATACTTTATTGTTATTTAAATTTTAATAAATTTATCTTGTTATACTTTGAATTCTACACTTAGAGTCGGTATTTCAAAACAATAATAACCTAGGATAAAACACAACGGGGTCACGTGCTTATATACACATGACCTAAGAGTATAATGGTAGCATTGATACGTTTGAATATAGCTTGCCATCTAACCCCTATTGGCTATATATAACCTATTCAGAATTAAATACCTCATATTCATCCCTTGCTGATTGTTCCCATTCTACTATATATATTGACCTTTATGTCTCCTCTCTTTACATACTATATACTTTTACCCCAAGCTAATCTTACCATAAGAATACATACCCCTAACGTATCTTATTATAACAACAATTCTGTGTTTTTCCTAACACAAATAGTTTCATACAAAAAAGATACAAAACAGCTACACTTTCATCAAACATAACCAACTAGTTAGGTTATCCTTGTCACAATACTTACTTCCAATCAAGCATATTTAATAGTAAGTACTTTGCTTTGTGACATATACTCTCTAATTAATTAAACACTTTCTTCTTCATCACCATTATTATTTGTTACTTTCTTCATTTGAAATACTTTTACCAAGCGGGAACAAAAAAACAGTACTGCGCCAAAGAAGGGAATAAATTTGCTCGAAATCGGGAATTTTGGAAAATCCCAAACCAATTTATAATTAATCATAATCAAGATAATTAATGCAATCTCACCAATGATCATAAATATAGAATTCCATGTAGATATTTGATTTATGCTAGAAATATGAATACACACAATAAGTGTAAACTTTATCATTAAGGCATGTGCATACATCAGGTATATTGTAAAATAAGCAGCATCAACAAATACACTTGGCATGAATAAAATCTGTATAGCTTTTATACAGACAATTTCAATCAAGTAAGCCAAGACTACAAACTGAATAAATGCACGTAAGTTAATTGGTTCGATAATGGAATCATTTGATTCAATAACATCGATTTTATTTTCAGATGATGGAATTTTTACCAGGTCGCAACAAAGAAGCACTGCTAAGCCGAAGGGAATAATTTTGCTCAAATCCGGGAATTCTGGAAAACCCCAAACCAATTTACAAGTAATCATAGTCAAGATAATTAATGCAATCTCACCAATGGTCATAAATATAGAATTCCATGTAGATATTTGATTTATGCTAGAAATATGAATATACACAATCAGTGTAAACATTATCATTAGGAAATTTGCATACATCATGTATATTGTAAAATAAGTAGTATCAACAAATACACCTGGCATGAATAAATTCTGTATAGCTTTTATACAGACAATTTCAATCAGGTAAGCCAAGACTACAAACCGAATAAATGCACGTAAGTTAATTGGTTTGATAATGGAATCATTTGATTCAATAACATCGGTTTTATTTTCAGTTGATGGAATTTTGGCAGACATTTGTTATATATTTGAGTAACAAGAAATAAAATTAAAAAAAATTATCTGATTATTATTTGATTTTCTTTCCTGGACGCAATTACACTTTTTATTTTTGCTCTTTCATTGTCTTCCCCCCTTGAATTTTGGAGTCGTGTATTTTGCGCATATATTTACATATACCAGTCTTTATATAGATCTAAGATTGTCGTAGAATGCACTACACTTGGCACGAACTATGACACACTCCAATAACACAACAAGTTAAATGTATTACTTCCGGGAGGTTGATCAGCAGTTGATTTTGACCCGAATATGAATGATTATGGAACATTAACTGGGATCCAATGTAATACTAACTTAGACCTCTTGAATCTAGAAACTAAACGTAATTAATAATCTCTTGTTATATAAAGCAAAGTTCATGGTATTATCATGCAAACTGACAAGAATACCACCAGACCACTAAAATTAATTTAATAACAATTCTATGTTTTTCTAACACCAATAGTTTCATACAAAAAGATACAAAACAGCTTCACTTTCATCAAACATAACCAACTAGTTAGGTTATCCTTGTCACAATACTTACTTCCAATCAAGCATATTTAATAGTAAGTACTTTGTTTTGTGACATATACTCTCTAATTAATTAAACACTTTCTTCTTCATCACCATTATTATTTCTTACTTTCTTCATTTGAAATATTTTTTTCCAGTAGGAACAAAAAAACAGTACTGCGCCAAAGAAGGGAATAATTTTGCTCGAAGTCGGGAATTCTGGAAAATCCAAAACCAATTTAGCATTAATCATAATCAAGATAATTAATGCAATCTCACCAATGATCATAAATATAGAATTCCGTGTAGATATTTGATTTATGCTAGAAATATGAACACCCATAGTAAGCGCAAACATTGGCATTAGGACATGTGCATACATCAGGTATATTATAAGATAAGTAGCATCAACAAATACACCTGGCATGAATAAATTCTGTATAGCATTTATACAGACAATTTCAATCAGGTAAGCCAAGACTACAAACTGAATAAATGCACGTAAGTTAATTGGTTCAATAATGTAATCATCTGATTCAATAACATCGGTTTTATTTTCAGTTGATGGAATTTTGGCAGACATTTGTTATATATTTGAGTAACAAGAAATAAAATTAAAAAAAATATCTGATTATTATTTGATTTTCTTTCCTTGGACGCAATTACACTTTTTTTTTTGCTCTTTCATTGTCTTCCTCCTTGAATTTTGGAGTCGTGTATTTTGCGCATATAATTACATATACCAGTCTTTATATAGATCCAAGATATAATTCATCATGTTTGCTTTGGTTTATAGATTTTTTTAAATTAAATATTTGTTTACCTTGTAAAAATGTAAATATACCAGTACTTACTAAGGGAAAATATTTATAATTACTTGTAGAATCTATTTAAGAAGTAAGCTATAATTACCCATGATAACGAGTATAAATAATAATTGAACAACTAAATTTGCAATAATTTCAAATATATACATTTCTTTAAAACATGCAATTAGAATAATAATCAGATGGAATAATATTTGCATGGTTAAAGTTATAATAATAATGTACATAATATATTCAATAGTGAAAATAGAATTAGATTTTGGAAAAAAAAACTCGAACATTACCCCAATAAATACTTCAAATAGTGTAACTATAGTTAAATAAACAAATAATGGAATAAAATTCATTGGTTTAATTGGAGATTGAATTATATTAATATAATTACTTGAACAATGTTTCTCATTAAGCATTTGTACAGATTATTTAAGTTTGATTAAATTATGAAATAAGTACCTTTATTTAGTGGATATATTTATTTCTGTTGTTGGACCAATTCTGAGAAAATCAGCAATATTATTTATCCCTTACGTCAAACACGCATATAACAGGTTTGGAATATGTGAGAAAATTTCAAGTTTCAACAAAAAGCCTTCGTAGTATAGTTGGTTCTATATTGGTCCCTTGGCCCAGTTGGTTAAGGCGTGGTGCTAATAACGCCAAGATCAGCAGTTCGATCCTGCTAGGGACCATTTCTTTTTTTGTTGGTGCAATAAAATTTGTAAATTCTTATATATACTGGGAATATACAATTATATCGTACATATCTTTGTTTTAATAGTATTCACATGTTTTCCCAGCAGTTATTTTTTGTTTTTCATCATTGAAAATACTTGTTGTTGGAATTAAATTTGAAAAATCATCATCAATTAAAGTATATCTAACAAAAGAAATTTCACCATTTGCACTCATTGGAACAGTATGAGTATTACATCCACAATTATTACAAAAATATTTCTTCTTAGGTTTACCACTTTCAGTTTTAGTAATTATATATTCAGTTAATGAATTTTCATTATCAATAATTTTCAAATTTTTTGAATTATATTGAGCTAATAATTGTCCTAAATTTCCACTACCTTTACGACAATCATGACAATAACAAACTAAACAAGCATCTGGTTGACCTTGTAAATCAAATTTAACTTTACCACATACACAAGAACCTGAATATGACATTATTGAAATGAAGGAATATGAAAAAAATTTGTCTTTGGTAATGTTGGGAAGAAAAATGAAAAGAGATAAATAAATATGAAAATTAATGACTTTTTATATACTCAGCTAATTTGTTGCTATTCCCCACATAGATAAAAATTTGACTTAAACCCCGATAACACATTTTTTTTTTCAGGCTTTATGAGGAAAAATTTCATTGGAATAAACTACAATCGATTGGTTATTCCCACTTAGCACCAATAGTAATACATGATCTGTAAAATTGGTGTATTATGAAAATACTCTATAAATTACTTAACATTAAACCGCATTACAATAACGTCCAGATTTGTGATATGAGAGGGACGAGAAAAGATGATTCCGAGGAGTTTAAGCCTCACTATGATGATATCGATAAATATATATCGTTCCTTAATAAAGAAAACGGAGAAAAAAAAATTGCTCTGAAACTATTTCATTTGGGGGTGAATTAAAAGACTTAGGAAAATAAATGAATGAGTTGATCTGAAATTTTGGAACTCATTGATGAAGATTTGTAGCTCTTGGATATAACATATGTTTTTAAATCACTCAGATATGTAATAAATTATTCAGTAGAAAGTTCATAACTTAATTCAATAATTAGGAAATAAAATAACCGAAACACCCTAATATTTTCCTAAAAAAAAAAAATCAGATTCCAACAAAACCTTTCAACCTGAATACTTGTAATTTCCTTATTGATGATGTTATATATAACCTGGCCAATATACAGAGAGATTCCATCATCATAAATAAAAATAATTCAATACTTTATACTTGTTACTTTGGGGGCATTGAAAAGATTTTGAGGGGGCGATCTTAAATCATGAATTCAACTATATTTCCTGATTTAGAATCAGATACAGATACAGAAACAGATACAAGTTCAATTTTATCAAATACTACATGGGAGATTCTTGGTGTTGCTACTGAATATCAAATTGAAGAAAGTTTAGATAATTATGAAGATTTAATTGATTTTTATTTAAGTGATGATGATGATGATGATGATGTTGAAGATGACAAAGAGAAAGAATCTTTCCAACAAGATTATTCAACTGAGCCATTAAATACAAATAGAAATGTTCAAACAACAACAGCAACACAAGATGATTACAATAGAACATCATCATCTTCGGTGTCGGATTGTAAAGAATTATTAATTTCTGACCGAAACAAGCGTCAAAGAACCGAGATTAATTCAAATCATTTGGAATTCCCCGACTTTACGGAAATACAAGAAAATAATATTACTACAACCGATATAAATAAACAAGTTTCAAACCATAAATATGTTCAAGATTTACATGTTGTTGTTATCGATGCAAAAATTGAAGATTGGATTACATTTGCTTCAAATATAATTTATAAAAAATAACCAAAAGAATATATGCTGAATATGAATATACACAACACTTCTTAATATATCAAGCGGACTTATGTATTGAGAGCAAAACTGAGAAGGTTTTCCGAATTTGACTTCTTTTTTTTTCGCAAATATCCAGATAAATCTATTGCGGGGGAACATCACCAGAAACTCCAACTGAGAAACGTTATTCTGAATTATTACTATAATGATTATACAGTTCTCTAGTGTTTGTGTAACCGGATAAATACTAAACCCGGAATAAGGAATTTCACTTTATTGTTTTAAAATAAATCTTGATAATTCGGCAAAATATTTTACCGGTTATGAAACTATACAACTCAATCTTTTTTGAAGTATAAATAAACTTGTATTTGGTATGATTTGAATTGAAATAAAAAAAAATTTACTTAGCATTGATTATATATATTTCAATAATTAACATTAAAACTATGACGGTATCATTTGATATTATTATTTGTGGTGGTGGATTGGCTGGTCTTGCATGTGCCATTGGTTTAGTTAAAAGTGGACATAGAGTAATTGTATTGGAAGCATCACGAGAATTAAGTGAAGTTGGAGCAGGAATTCAAATACCACCAAATGCTGTTAGAATTTTAAAAGAATATGGAATTTTTGACAAATTTAATAATGTTATAACTAAACCAAAAAGTATTGTTATTAGACGTTATGAGAATGGACAAATATTAAATGCTACACCATTAGATCCTGAAATGACTGATAAATATGGAAATCCATATTTATTAATTCATCGTGCTGATTATCTTAAAATTTTATATGATCTGGCAATTGAATTTGGAGTTGAAATTAAAACAAATTCTCGAGTTTTAAAAGTTGATGAAAAAACAAAAACAGTTACTTTAAAGAATGGGGATAAATATACTGGTGATTTGATTATTGGTGCTGATGGGATTAAATCTAATGTTAGGGATACTGCTGTAGTTACTGAAGAAACGGTATTACCATTACCTTCATCATATTGTGCTTATCGTGTCACTATACCAGGAGATATTATGAATTCAGATCCAATGATTAGTCATTTAATGAAAGATATTAAATCAAATTGTTGGATTGGATATAGAAGGCATATTATGGCATATCCAATTAAAAATGGAACTTTATATAATATGGTATTGATTCATCCTGGTCAAGCAGCAATTGGGGTTTGGAATGAACCGGCAGATTTAATTGAAATGAAAAATCATTTTAAAAATTGGGATCCAATTATACAAAAATTATTATCTTATGTTGATGATAATAGTTTAAAATGGGTATTGGCAGATATGCCAAGATTACCTCGATGGGTTAAAGGAAATATTGCATTAATTGGTGATGCAGCTCATGCAATGTTACCATTTTTGGCTCAAGGGGCAGCACAAGCAATTGAAGATGGAGCTACATTAATTAATGAAATAAATAAAATTAATAAAATTGAAGAAATTGAACAAGCTTTAATTAATTATCAAAAAAGAAGAATGATTAGGGTTCAAACAATTCAAATTGGGGCTAGAAATATTGGTGAAACTTGGCATTTACCTGATGGAGATGAACAAATAGAAAGAGATATAAAAATGAAAGCTAAAGAAGAACATAATCCAAATAAATGGTCAGATAATGAGTTTCAACATTGGTTATTTGGGTGGAATGCTTTTACTGATTAACTGGTTAAGTAAATTTTTATTATTGTTAATGATAGGTTTATTTAGTTTGTATCATAAATAAATAGTTTGTAAATGTTAATCATTAACATAAGTATTTAAATGAGCTATTAGTGCTAGGGGTAACAGGTACCAAAAAAAGGTTTAGTGTCTTTGTTTCAGTTCTGAGCAATGGTTGATTACACCAATGTATACCTAAGTACAAAAAATTAAATTGATATCTAGTACACATTAATCGTTATTTAAATTACACAGAACAATATTGCAAAAAAAAAGGGGTAAAAGTGATTTCTACACTAAACCAATGAAATTCCAGTTTTGCTATGAAACAATAAAACCAGCAAATCAAATCAAATTAAATCAAATCAAAGCAAAGGAACAAAAGAACACCTGTCAATTAACTGAAAATAATATGAAACAGTTGGTCAATAACAAGCAACAACAACAACACAATAAGGGTGTTTATGAGGGCTTATCTTCAATAAGTGATGTAGACCTCGGATAGTACGGGGGGAAAACCTTTACTGAACCTTATATGAAATCGAAATAATATTGGCAAAAATATACACTCACATATAACCTCTATCCCCCTTTATTGGGGTTAACCTCACGAACCCCCTTTTTTTGGTATAACTTTTGAATATCCAATTAAATTATCGAGAAACAAAATTTAATAGAAAATGGCTTGCAACAATTCTAAAGAGTATATTAGGGAAAGTCGTGTACAATTGACAGATGATGCTTTTTTAATTACATTACCAAAAATAGAACTTTTTTTTGTTTTCGTTTCTTTTTATTTAAGTTGAAATCACACAAAACTAAAAAACTCGGTTCTATTTTGGAACAAGAGACACGACGTGATGGCATCAACGTACACTGCTACTACAGATGTTGGTGGTGGTGGTGGTGGTGCTAGTACAACTTGTATGCCGCCTTGTTCATCGACCTCCCCCCACCTCTGTCCTTCCAATACATAAAAATTACATTAGTTGAAATTCAATTTACAATAATGATTTGTGCTTTTGAGGTTCATAATGATGGAACACTCAGAGCCTTAGAGAGAGAGAGAGAGAGGAATTTTAAATACCATTTGAAGAAGGTTTATCTTTAATATAAATCATGTAAATGTATGACACACACATACATACATATCGTCAATATATTTTTTTAAATACTTTTATCATTCAATCCCCCCTAATAATAATAAAATGTACAGTAAAATTCTTCCAGTAGAAAAAAAAGAAAGCAATCTAAAAAAAAAATTTCAAATTCATCAACAAAATTTTCTTAAGAGAAAAACTTTTTCCTGATTTGTTTCTTTAGTTAACTTGTTGTTCATTCCTAGAAATACTCATATATACATTTGATTGTATTAATTATAAACTACAGTCTAGTCATTCGCTATTACAACTCCGATTTCACGAGAAATCCCACACTCACACACCCACACACATCAAGAATCTTATCAAAGAAGAAGAAACCCCCCTCGATTTCCCCTTTGCGATATTTCTTCTAACCGATAAAAAAAATTTAAACACAACGAAGGGAAAAAGAATTGCACACAATTTTCTTGGCTGTGTCGAATTTTTCTTTCTACTTCTGCTTATATTTTTTTTCTATTTATTTAAGAAAATCCATACACCAACCAATCAACTAACCCAACTAATTATCTTTATAATATCATGGCAAATTCTCAATCTTTAGCAGTTGGATTGGCTGTTGGTATACCTTCATTCGTTATTATAGTTGTGGTTTCATTATTTTGGTATAGAAATCAACATAAACAAATGAAGGAAGACTTGCGAGATAATGAATTTGATATTGGATTACAAGATGATCATTCTTTTAATCAATTTCATGAGGAATTACATAAACGTAAAGAAAAAAATGAATTTCTTAATACTAGAGAAGAAGAACGATTTGTTGGTGATTCTTCAGAAACAACTAATTCTAATGATGGTCAACAACATTCAACTTCAACAATTAATAAAGGTTTGCAAAATTCTTATCATCGTCCAATAGTTACCAAACCACAATCTAGTTATGATTTTTATGAAACTTTTATCCCAGTACTTCCTTCATCAAATCAACAATCACAACCACCAGTACAAAATCATCACCATCATCATCATCATCATAACCCCGGGGCATCATCAGTTCCAGGATCTACTAGTGATATTAATGATTCAAATGAACAAACAGCTGCAGATAGTACAACATCATTAGTTAATTTTCATAAACAATCATCTTCGAATGATTTGGATACTTTAGCAAAACAATTGAATAATCCAGCATTTTTTGAAAAACTACCTAGTAGAGCAGCAACTGCTAAATATCAAGTAAAACCAAGATTTCCTACAAATGGTCCAGTTGGAAATAATTCATATTCTTATAATAATTCAAGTAGTGATTTGATTAATAATTATTTAATTGGTGAAACTCATGCCATTAATGATCATTTTGTTTATGAAGCTCCAAGAGTTGAAGTTATAGAAAAAAATTCAAAAGAAATACCCGTTGATCAACAAGGTGAAGATTCTTCAGAAGCTGATGCTACTGAAAGTACTACAAGTACAACACCATTTAATGATAAACATAAACTAGTAAATTAATTTATTAGATTATAGAAATAAAAGATCAAAATTAAAATACAACATAATTAGGGGTTTTGGGGAAGAGTTTTAAAAAAGGATATAATTATTAGAGAATATCACACTATGATAGAGTAGATGCACACACACAGATTATTTCGTGATGAGTGAATAAAAAAAAGGAAGTCACTTCTGTTTAAGTATACATGGAAGGCATGAAGAAAAGGGTTTTTATGTTTAATTCGTTGATTTTGTAGTTATGTAAGGTTAATATTATTATTATTCATATTTTGTAATATTTATTCATTCTAGTTGTCAACGAAGCATCTAGAATATTACTGTACTCTCTGACACATTCTAATTTATAACTGTAATCTTTTTGATTCGCGTAAATGAGTGGCACCGGTGCGCACGGGGGTGGTGGAAGACAGAGAAAGAATTCGTTGGCGTCCCCCCATGAAACACATAAAAACGAAATCCATTTGATTATCCCACTGAAAAAGAAAAACCCCAACGAATCCAAGGATTTATTAGACCCCGAGTATGACAAGATGTTTAGAACAAGATTGAATTTCCATCCTTGGTTAAAAAGAACTTATGCAACTTATAAAAGATTTGATAATTCAAAATCTTCATTTACAACTTCATACACTCATTTATTAACCAATAGGAAAACCTTATATATAGGTGGAGGATTATTAGGATTTTTATTTATAATTCTCATGAAGCTCCATATACTAAACGTCGTCGATTTATTTGGGTTCCATATTGGTTAGAAAATAAAATTGGAGATTATTCATATTATCAAATTTATAATCAATTTAAACTGATGATTTTACCTCATTCAAATCCATTATATTCCAAAGTTTCAAATATTATGAATAAATTATTAAATGTTGCTTTAACAGATAACAACATTGATGATGGTAATGATTTAAATCAAAGATTTTTAAATCATCTTAGAAGTTTAAATTGGGAAATTAATATAATTGAAAATAATTCATTACCACCAAATGCATTTATTTTACCAAATGGGAAAATATTTATATTTAGTTCAATTTTATCAATTTGTGACAATGATGATGGTTTAGCAACTGTATTAGCTCATGAATTATCTCATCAATTAGCTCAACATTCAAGTGAACAATTATCAAAACAACCAATTTATTTAATTCTATCAACTATTTTATATAGTATAACGGGAATTTCATGGTTTAATGATTTATTAATTAATGGAGTATTAACCATGCCGGCATCAAGAGAAATGGAATCCGAAGCTGATCATATTGGTTGTGAATTATTAGCTAAAGCTTGTTTTAATCCAAAAGAAGCAATTAATTTTTGGCAAAGAATGAATCAAGCTGAACAAAGATTATCCGGTAGTAATGGAAGTGGTGGTGGTAATAGATTACAAACTTTGGAATTTTTCTCAACTCATCCTGCTACAAGTAAAAGAATTTCTGATATTCAAAAATGGATGCCTCAATTATTACAAATTAGAGAATCTTCAGGGTGTTATGAATATGGAAGATTTCATAATTTTAATCAAAGTTATTTTAAACGTTCTTAGAATATAGAATCAAATAATTTCTATGTACATATATATATATATATTTATTTTGAATTATATAATTTACTTTTCATTATTTCTGAAATTCCTGGAATTTCACTAATATATAAAGATTTTGAATTAAACCAAGAAATTGGAGTAACTTCAATTCCAATTTTATAATCAATACAATTTAAATTATCATTCTCTATTGGAATTTCTAATAAATAAACCAGTATAACACCTAATCTTTTTCTTGTTTCAATTGTTTTTGAATCATAATAAGGAACACTAAATTTAATAAATTTTAATAATTCATTAGATTCTTTAATTTTAACATTACTAGTTATCCAACTTTCAATTTCATCATTTGAAATATTTATATTAATTTGATCATTTTCTAAAATAAACCCCTTAAGTATCATATTATTCTTATCATTAGTTTGAAAAATATATTCAATAATTCTTTTTTCAACTAATTCAATAATTTGTACTCTTATAGAATCATATAAATTATTAATTCCATTAATTATATTCTTAATTGATGATTCATCATATTTTTCAATTCTAATAATTTCAGCATCTTTCCATTTTTCATCAATATTCAACTTATTAATAGCTTGATTATATTGATTTTTTCTAAATTTAATATATCCAAAATATCCAAATCCTAAAATTGGTGGTCCAAGGGTAATATAATATTTAGGATGATAATTAATAAATGTTAATATACCTGATCCAATAACAGTAGTTAATTTTAATGGATATGGTATAAGATTATTCCAAATTAATTGAGGATATGTTTTATTTACAATATATGATGATCTTGGTGTATTGATATATTTATTAAATAATGTTCTTTTAAATATAATTGATCGTAGCATTGTCCAATAGGGTCTTCTTCTTGTTGTTGTTGTTGTTCATGTTAATTGTAAATGATGTGAAATTTTTCATCACCCAGTTAATTTTTTTTCCCTCACCATTATAGAGAAGACATTTAAATGAATACAGTAAATTCTTGTAGTTATTCAAGTACATTAGATATATAACCCCAATGCCTGTATAAATACATTTACAAGTTACTGGAATTATTGGTAAATACTTGTAGATAACAAGAAGTAAGAATTCTCCTATAACAAGACGGTAAAATGCTCATATTCTGAATTGATAATTATACTAATTGACTAAATTAGACTTGACTTGATAATGCTGCTACTTTAGAAATTTCAACAAAAAGGTCCTATAGTATAGTTGGTTAGTACACAAGGTTTTGATCCTTGCAACTTCGGTTCGAATCCGGATAGGACCTTGTTTTTTGGTTAATTCTTTTTTATCCAGATCATATGCAAAGGGTATAACAAAAGTATACTCTCTACCTGTTTAGCATATTTTTTTTATAGTGACTTGAAACACATTTGGTTAATGTTCTTGTTATTCATGGGATAATATCACATTAATTTGAAACCTTTGAGGGGGAAAAAAATTGTATTCTCGACCGAAATCGTATTAACTGAGAGATATACACACACAATTTTTTTTTTTATCTGATAATCGATAACATTTATTTAATCAATTCCAGATTGGTAACCAAATCTTTTCCCTCATGGCACGATCTTTACGTACTAGATATATTCTAGTTGGATTAATAGTTACATTATTATGTATTTTAGTCCTTTCAACTTTTAGTCAATATCACAGGACATACTATTCATTTATGAATTTAGATGATGATAATAATGAGGATTATGATGTTGATATCAATCAAGACTTAGAACCAGTATTTACTACAAGTACCCATACTGCTATTCCTGAGGAAGAGGATACAAATATTCCTGACAAATATCTTGGTGATACTAAACAAATGTCACCGGATGCTATTGAAGCATCAGGAGAGGAACAAATTGAAGAAACCACAATTAATAAATTAGGAGTACCAACTTCTGAACAATTTGAACCAGTAACTATTCAACAACCATCAATTCCTCATATTCCAACCGATTTTAAAAATATTAAACCATTTGGATTTAGAATTTATTCTCATAATATTAAAAATGGTGGAAATCATGAATTATTGTCTGGTGAACAAGAGTGGTCACAACGATTAATCCCACTTGTTGCCTCAATAAGATTTAATACTTTAGTTGAAGATTCAATAATTACATTACAAGAAGCTTATAAATATCAAGTATTGGATATTTTAAAAGAACTTAATCGTCATGAACCTGGGAAATGGAAATATTATGGTCGAGGAAGAATAGATGGTGACGAAATTGGAGAATTTGTTCCAATTTTCTGGAAAACTAATGAATGGGAATTAATTTATAGTGATACAATGTGGTTAAATGAAAAAGATCCAAGATCATCATTAGAGGGTTGGGATGCATTATATCTTAGAATTTCATCATTTATTACATTAAAACATAAAAAAACTAAAAATTATTTAAATATATTTAATTCTCATTTTGATCATATTGGAGTTGAATCACAAATTGGATCAAGTGAATTAATATTGAATAAAATTAAAGAATTAAATAGATGGCCAAGTTTTCTTTGTGGTGATCTTAATCTTGAACCAAACTCAAAACCTTTCAAAAAACTAAGTCAAAAAATGATTAGTTCGAATGAATTAACAACTCCTTTTAATAAATATGGTCATTCATGGAGTTCAGTAACTGGATTTGAAGGTGAAGTTTTAAAAAAAGGTGGCCAAAATATTGATCATATTTTTGCTCCAAAATATGCTACTTCAATAGATAAAAATCCAGAATGTAACAATTATAATAACAATAATGGTGATCAGCTGATATTTGATAATATTAATTTACAATTATATCAATTTGGTATGTTACATTCAAAATTTAATGGTAGATATATGAGTGATCATAGACCAATAGTTGCTGATTATGTAATGAGTAGTAAATGCGTATGAACTAAAATAGATTAATTCTGTACCTTAAATCACGTGCCCAGAAAAAAATGAAATTTTGTAAGAATGATGTCAATATTAAAAATAGTTAGAGAGTGAAGAGTGATTTTTAAATCCGCATAAAACCTCCTTCCCCCAAAATGTAGTGTTTGTTGTTCACTAAACAAAATCTTTTTTTTTTACTAAATTTATTTTTGGTCTTTCAACCAAATCATAAACAACCCATCAACTATAGATTATATTTGAAATGTCAGAGTCAATAGAATCTACATTTCTTACCAGAAATAATGTACTACATGATCATCATAGTCAACATCATGAAAATCTGCATCATCTTTCAATAAATTCATTAATAACAGAAGAAGACAAGAAAAATCATTATTTTCGATTGATTAATTATGAATATCGAAGTCTTCAAACAGATTCAGAAATTAAACGAAAATCTTTATTTGAATTAATGGATTATTGTGAATTACAATATGAAAATTCAAAAGTTCAAATTCAATCAGGATCACATAAAAAAGGAATCAATTCATATATTCGTGGATATCTTGTATTTAATTATTTAATTAATGGATTTATTATGCATCATTTTAATGGATTTGATGAATTTATAGCTAATAGTGAAACTGATTTTATTATATATTTAAACATTTATGCATTTTATAATACTGATGTTTATTTTACTAATGGAGCTTATTCAATATTTACTAGTGATTTAAGAAATTTCATGAAGGAATTTCTTGTCACCAACAATATACTAAGTTTTAATTTAGATGAATTATTCACTTGGTTAAATGATTATATATTATATTTAAAAGAGAAAGATAGAAATGAATTATCACTACCAGATAATGATTCACCAACCCCATCACCAATCATACCACCTTCAGCATCTCCATCACCTTCATTATCATTCATTGAAATATACACAACTCCTGATCTCCAATCAGAAGCAGTATTTAAAACAAGATATCCATCAGTTAAGATAAGTGATACAATAGTACCCCAACAGCAAATAAGACCACCTATTCCAACACAAGTGCCACCTATTCCTTCTCAGAAAGACCTTCCACCCCTTCCTATAAACAACACTTCGCACTTTTCACCACCTCTTTATCTGACACTGCCACAATCAAAAAAGCTGACGTCATCTTCATCTTCATCTTCATCATCATCTTCATCTCCACCAAATCCACCACCACATCGATCTATAATTACCGACTACAATCCTGTTACTTCTTCGGTGATCCCAAATATAGACTCAATTACAACAACCAAAAGTCCATATCCTCTACATGATGAAATATCATTCTCAACTCCTTCCCTGTCTCCAAGTCCTCCATCAGTCCTGGCTCCTATTAGTGTTTCAGTTCCACCACAAGAAAGTAAATATTTAATACCAAAATCATATGGCAGACCAAAACGAGAAGTACCAGATGGGTATTTACGTCCAACTAATTATACAACTGCAAAAGTACATGGTTCCAATGGTAATGCACCAAATGCATATCCACAAAATTTACAACCATACGTTTCAAATAATCAACATTCTCCAGATCAACAGTACGTACTTTCACAACATCAACAACAACAACAACAGCAACAACAACAACAGCAACAACAACAACATCTGCAAAAACAACAGCAACAATACACACAACAATTTCATCACTCATATCCAAACCTGGCACCACATTACATTCAACCTTTCCCGTTTCAACCACATCCCCATCCACAACTTCAACCACATCCACAACCACCACAGCAATCATTACCACCACAACTGCTGACGCAACAGCCAATGTATTACTACGGTAATGGTAATAATGCTCCGGCAGGACCCATTGTTCAACCAAATGGTACATATGCTCCTATACCATCCCATGTTATACAACAACTGAATTCACTGAAAAATAAGAAACAAGACTTGCATAAAGATTACTCTGTATGTGGATTGAGAAACTTTGGATCATCTTGTTATATCAATTCAACTATTCAGTTATTATTTGGGGTTTATGAATTTAAGTCGATTTTTAACCATGGATATAAAAAATATGTTAAAGCCTTAAAATATCTTAAAATTTTGGCCAAACCAAATAGTCATCTTAAAAATTCAGTATTATTGAGTGAAGCAATTTGCGGACTTTTAAGAACATTTCAAAACAATGGTGGTGCATCTATTTCTCCGACCAAATTTATACGTATTGCATCGTTATTAAAACCAGATTTTAATATCCCACATGAACAACAAGATGCCCAAGAATTTTTATTATTTTTATTGGATAGACTTCATGATGAAATGGCTGATAAACTGCCAGAAAGTTATAATCCTGATGAAGTACTTCGTAAATGGAAAATTAACGTTACCCTTGAATCAAAAGATAAATATTTGGATTGGTGCAAGTCATTACATGAACATGAAGGTACATCACCAATAACAGATTTATTCCAAGGTCATTTACAAAATAAATTAACCTGTAATAAATGTGGATATGAATCAATTAGTTATTCTCAATTTAGCATCTTATCATTGCCTATTCCTGCAAGTAGTCATAATGAAGTTAACTTGAGTGATTGTTTAGGTTATTTTATTCAAGATGAGGTTTTATCAGGGGAGAATGCTTGGAATTGTCCAAAATGTAATAAAGAAGTTCCGACCTTGGAGAATCATCCAGTATTTGAAACCAAAAGAAGTGGACTCTTTAAGATCGGTGGGAAAAAGAAACAACAACAGCAACAACAGAATAATCTGAGAAATAGTGATGTATCAATTTCAACAAAGAGTGTTGATTTTGTTAAATTGCCAAGTGTTTTGATTCTTCAATTAGGATTATTTAATTTCACCAATAAATTAAAAATGCAGATTAGATATCCTTTAGTATTAAGATTTAAAAACAATGGACACGAAATAGTATATAAATTATCAGGTATGATTAATCATTTTGGTAGTTTAAAAAGTGGACATTATACTGCATTAGTGAATAAATCGAATATTCATGAAGAATTAAAAAACTTGGATAATTTAAAACAACCATTTTGGTGTTTATTTGATGATGAAAATGTTAGATCTAATATAGCAAATGGTAATTTAAGTTCACCATATAATGAAATGGTTTCATCAGATGCTTATGTTTTATGTTACGAAAGAATAGACATTTAACGCCAAAAAGAAAGTAAATTATATTACTTTATAAATTATAGAATTAAACGAATTATTTAGATTATTATATTAGTATTACGATTATTATTCCTCTGTATCAAATGCATTTTGTAATTTTTTCTTAGGTGGTGCTTTTTTCTTTAGACTTAGTTTAACAGGTCCAGATACACTTGGTTGTATAATAGGTATATCATTGGTAGTTGCTTGTTCCAACTGCTGTTGACCTTTCTTAATTTGTCTAAGTAAAAGTTTTTCTTCATTTTGGTCATCATCATCAATATCATAATTAGCACCAGTTTGTAACAGTTTTAATGTTTCTTGTGAATCAATAAACCGTATTTCCAAATTAAACCCCTCATCATCATCATCATTTTCATCATTATCATCATCATCAATATTTGTTTTTACTTTAACTTTCCCATTTTGTCCTAAATATTTAATAAATGAAGTTAAAGTTCTCCATCTTGTTGAATTCATATGAATATGGTCTTTATCACGAATATATTCTTGATAAAATTTATTTGCATTAATGAATTTTGTACCATGATTTAATTTTAATAATTTTAAAAAATCATTAATAAATTGATTTGAATAATTTTCAATTAATGAATTTGAATCACCCAGTATTTGAATTTGAGAAATTTTACCTTGATGAGATGGTGAAGCAAGATGATTTTTAAATCCATTAGAATCTCGACATTGTTTTTTACATAATTGGCAATAAAATTTAAGTTTTTGTAATCCTGCTGCTTTTAATTTTTTAGATTGATATTTTGCACTTCCTAATTCTGCCTTTGCCATCTTTATCCGGTTGGGTTGTTACTATCAAGGAGTTTTGATTTATCTTTTGAATTTTTGAAAATTATATGTCAGATTTAAGTAGTGTAATTGAGGTCAAGAATAAAAAGAAAAAGTTTGTGATTGTGCTACACAATCAATATTTCTTTAATTTTGGGAGAATCGTGTCTCAATCAATTTTTTTACAATCATTATGAGAGTGATTCAATGTAGAATCCAGTCCCTCCCCTCCCCCAAAACATGTTCAGACAATTATTGATTCAATTATCCTTGTTTGTATACACGTAAACCTCAAAATTGCTAACAGATTAAAGTCCTGGGGGAAATCTGCAGGTATTGAAAATGTTTTTTGATATTTTCCTTTAATTTGTATTAAGATTTTTACAAAAATTCTACAAAATACAAATCTTCATCCCATTTGTAAATAATAAAAAACCTTACCCTTTTTGATTTATAGTTCTTAGGTTGAATGACGGAATTCATCAATACATATCCAGCTAGAAGTGTCCCCCATCTTAATTACTACAATATTTCTTCTACCCTTTTAGTATAGCGACATTTAACCACAATATTAGCATTTGTCGTTTTCCGACACTCATCAAGCAACAAACAAGAAAGCGAAAGAAAGAAAAAAAAAAAAAAAAGAAAAATTTTCCAATATCAATCAATCTAATATCTCAACCCTAATCACAATTAAACCATGTCTGTTATAGGTATTACTTTTGGTAACACATCCTCTTCAATTGCCGTTGCCTCTGCTGACGGAAAAGTTGACGTTATTGCCAACCCAGATGGTGATCGTTCCATCCCATCTGCTTTATCATACATTGGTGAAGATGAGTACCATGGATCTCAAGCTGAAGCTAGATTAATTAGAAACCCAGAAAACACCATTGTTAACTTCAGAGATTACATTGGTAAAAAATTCAGCGAAATCGACCCAAATAACACTACTGGTGCTAAACCAAAAGAAATTAATGGGGAAATCAGTTATGAAATCACCAATGATGGTAAAACTGAAGTTTTGACTGTACATGAAGTCGCCAAGAGACATTTTAAACAATTGAAATTGGCTGCTGAAGATTTCATTGGTAAAGATATTGAAGGTGTTGTTTTAACTGTTCCAACTGATTTCACCGAACATCAAAGAGAAGAAATTTCAAAGATTTCTGAAGATGCTGGATTGAAAGTTTTACAATTAATTAATGAACCATCTGCTGCTTTAATTGCTTATTTATCTGCTGAAGAAGACAGATTAACTGAAGATAAACTTTATGCTGTTGTTGATTTTGGTGGTATTAGAACCGATGGTGCCATTATTTCTGTTAGAGGTGGTGTTTTAACCATTTTGGCAACTGCTCATGAATACGGTTTGGGTGGTGATAAATTGGATGATTCATTATCTGAATTTTTCTCTAAAGAATTTGAAAAGAAAACTAAAGCTAACCCAAGAACCAATGCTAGATCATTGGCTAAATTAAAGGCTGAATCTATTGTCGTTAAAAAAACTTTATCTAATGTTCAAACTTCTACATGTTCTATTGAATCTTTAGCTGATGGTTTTGATTTCCACACCAGTATTAACAGATTAAGATTTGAATTGGCTGCTAGAGACCCATTATCTAAAATGACTGGATTTGTTGAAAAAGTTATTTCTAAAGCTGGTTTAGATGCTTTGGATATTGATGAAGTTTTATTGGTTGGTGGTGCTGCTAACACTCCTAAATTGGCTTCTAACATTTCATACTTGTTCCCAGAAACCACTAAGATAATAGCCCCATCTTTAGACTCAAAGGCCTTAAACCCAGCTGAATTAGTTGCTCTCGGTGCTGCTTTACAAGCTTCATTGATTGAATCTTTTGATGAATCAGAAATCAAAGAATCTTTACAACCAATCGTCGTTAACACTCAACATTTATCTAAACCAATTGGTATCAAAGATGCTGATGGTAAATTCCAACCAATCTTGGTTGCAGAAACTGCTTACCCAATCAAGAAATCCATTGAAGTTACCAACGGTGATGCTTCATCTGTTGTTGTTGAATTATATGAAGGTGCCAGAACCATCAAAGAAACCGTTATTGAACCAGAACCAGTTGAAGACTCCGAAGATGAAGATTCTGAAGAAGAAGAACCAGAAATTAAGAGAGAAGTTGTTTATGAATGTGGTGATAAATTGGCTGAATTATCTTTGAAAGACTTGAAACCAAATGCTAAATTAGAAGTTATTGTTAACATCACTCAAAATGGTGTTTTACATTTATCTGGTAGAGAATTGAAACAAGGTTCTACTGTCGTTAAAGGTGAAGTCACTTCTCAATAAGCGTAAATAGTAATTTATTATAGAGAAATAACAATCATAGTTCATAAACTCAAGTAAAAAGTACCCATAAACTCAACAAACCAAAGTGAATGCCGCACATCGTTTCCAGATATAGAAAGCAACAACAAAACACCAACGGTACGAAAAGAAAAAATAAAAAAAGAGCGAAACATTAGTTTTTGCTTAATTAGGGTTTTCACATTTTTTTTTTTGTTGGCGAAGAAAAAGTGGACGATTCTTTTAACGACAATATATCCAATAGTTATTATCTGAGTATTAGTTTTGGATAGAAATTATAAAGGATGGCCAAGAAGAAGAAACAAGAAATGTCCCAGGTTTTTAGTGGGTCACTGAACGAATTTATATTTGGAGAACAAGGAGGAAAAGGAAAGAATTTAACCTCATTTCTTAAGAATTTATCATTAACTGGATCATCAGCTAGTGTAAACAATTCTCGTGATTCATACGAGGAAGCAAATAGCAATATCTATGGAAGCTTAACTTATAATAAACCCAATGGATCAACATCAACAAATGTGAATTCTGGTGGTTCTCTATTCCCATCAAGACCTACCACAGGTACTAGAACCGTGTCACTTGGAAATATGGTTAGAAACCATTCGCCTAAAAGTCGAACTACACGGCCTCATTCTAATACCAGATATAAGGATTCTGATGATGATTGGGATGCTGGATTGGATGAAGTAACAGTAAGATCAAAGATTCCTACGCCAGCACCTATGTTAGATTCATTATATCCTGATTTGACAGTTCAATTGTCTCCCCAACAACAGACAAACACCAAAGAATCAATGGATTACGAAGATTTGCAGGCCAAAGCAGAAGTAAATAAATTAAATCAACTTAATAGCAAATATGCCAAATTTAGAAAAATTCTTACATCTGATAACGTTATAAATTTACAAGACTTGAGAAAATTATCTTGGAATGGTATACCTAATGAATTACGAGCATTATCATGGTTATTATTACTAGGATATCTCCCTACAAACAAATCTCGTCAAGGGTCTACCCTAAAAAGAAAACGTCAAGAATATATGGATGGCTTAGGAAGTGTTACAATAGAATTTCATGAAGATCCTCCAGAAAATAATTCAAGTGTATCATTATCTAATGTGAATCGTGACAAACAGTTATATCATCAAATTAAAATTGACGTAAAGAGGACAAACCCCACAATTAAGTTGTATGGGTATCCAGAAACTCAAGTGTCACTTCGAAAAATCTTGTATCTTTGGGCAGTTCGCCACCCTGCCAGTGGATATGTTCAAGGTATCAATGATTTATGTACCCCATTTTATCAAATCTTTTTAAGTAATTATATATGGCAACTACAGCGGAAACAACAAGGTGAGAAAGATGATGAAGATTTGTTTATCCCTGGCTATATGGCAAATCAAGATGAAGAGGATATACAAGAAGAAAAGTTGTTGAATGATCCTCAATTGATGCGGTATAATTTTGATAATTTCAAACCAGAATGGGTTTCCCAAAGAGTTACTTCCATTATTGAAGCAGATACATATTGGTGTTTGTCTAGATTATTAGAAACCATTACAGATAATTATATTCATGAACAACCAGGAATCATTAGACAAGTGAATGATTTAAAAAATTTGATATCTAAAATCGATGTGGAGTTATTAAATCATTTTGATGAAGAAGGGATTGAATTTATTCAGTTCTCATTTAGGTGGATGAATTGTTTATTGATGAGAGAATTGCCAATAAATTTGATAACGAGGATGTGGGATACTTATCTTAGTGAAACCCCATTGGGATTTTCCAATTTCCATACGTATGTCTGTGCTGCATTCTTAATCAAATTTGCTAACGAGTTGAAACAAAGAGATTTCCAGGAAATATTATTGTTTCTCCAAAACCCACCAACAGAAACCTGGACTGAAAAAGATGTTGAATTAATGTTGAGTGAAGCATTTATTTGGCAAAGTTTATATAAGAATGCTTCAGCTCATTTGAGATGATGCAAATCAAAAAAAAATATACGTAAATAGGAGAAATCAAAGTTTATTAATTTCAATTTCTTATGGATTCTGTGACATTTCCCGGAGTCAGTTAATATTTATTATTGTGATACCCAAAAAAAAATTGGAACCTCCCCGAGATGAATTTTTGTACTTGTATAAATTAAAAAAAAAACGAAGTCAAAAAAATGAACCCACGAAAAAAAAAATAATAATAAAAATTTCATACAAATTTTTCGATTTGAGTTTATTTATTTAATTTAGTGCGCAATACAAATACAACGCATATAAATATCTCATCAATTTACCCATCCTCCTCTCTTGCTATTTTTCGTTTGGGACCCACGAGTTCAAATTTTTATTTTAAATTGGAGTTCGACGTTTGTTTCAACAACAACAACAACATTACTACTGCTATAACTACAACTACAATTACAACTAATTCTATCTGATATGTCTAAACCAGCTGGAAGAACTATTTTAGCCTCAACTATTGCTAAACCATTTCAAGAAGAAGTCACTAAAGCAGTTAAACAGTTAAGTTTTACTCCAAGATTAGTTGGGTTTTTAGCTAATGAAGATCCAGCTGCTAAAATGTATGCTAATTGGACTGGTAAAACTTGTGAATCATTAGGTTTCAAGTATGATTTGATTGAAGTTAACAAGAATGATTTAGAAACATCTTTAATTAAAGCCAATAAGGATGATTCTGTTAATGGTATAATGGTATATTTTCCTGTATTTGGTGATAAACAAGATCAATATTTACAACAATTGATCAGTCCTGAAAAGGATGTTGAAGGATTAAACTTCTTGTATTATCATAACTTGTACCACAATGTCAGATTCTTGGATGCTCCTCATAATCAACAAAAATCTATTTTACCATGTACTCCATTAGCTATGGTTAAGATTTTAGAATATTTGGGAGTTTATAATAATATTTTACATTATGGTAATAGATTATATGGGAAAAAAATTCTTATCGTCAACAGATCGGAAATTGTTGGTCGTCCATTAGCAGCATTGTTGGCCAATGATGGTGCTACAGTATATTCAGTTGATATCAATAATATCCAACAATTCACCAGAGGTGATGATTTACTGGAACAGAGACATAAAGTAGTTGATTTGGATGAAAGTTATACATTAGAGAAACTCGCGCCTACTTGTGATGTCATAATAACTGGGGTTCCACTGGATAATTATAAGTTCCCAAGTGAATTAGTTAGTCATGGAACTGTAGTGATTAACTTTGCTAGTGCTAAAAATTTCAATGATGATGTTAAAACAAGAGCTGGATTATATGTTCCTTCAATTGGTAAAGTCACAATTTCTATATTATTAAGGAACTTGTTAAGGTTGATCCATAATAAACAAATTAGACAAGGTGAAATATCTGAAGCTCCATCTACTTCATCATATGTATAAAGTAAATGCTTTATGTGCAGGAATTTGATAAGGGAAAGTAAAAACAGGTGGAGTCAAAGGGGAGGAGAAAATGATGGATTTGGTGAGAGAGAAAAAAAAATTTTAACTCTGAAAAAGATGAGACAGAGAGACAGGGAAAATAAAAAATTAAAGTATATGCACCTTTTTGTTTCAAATATCATCAAATCATTTAATTAACTCCATAACCAATACTTATTCCCCCGGGGTTTACTTAATTTTTTTTTTTATACTTTTTTTGATTTATTTTATTTTCTTTGTCTTCAACAGTGTTATATAACTAAATAAACAAAAAAAAAAGAAGTATTTAATTTTTTGCTTTCATTACATTCTATCGAGATCCTTTTATTTAAATAAAAAAATCATATCATGAATTCATCAGTAAAGAAAGAAGTAGAAGCAGACATATCTGACTCATCGTCTACCACAAGCAAGAAAAGAGTTGTTCATATTGATCCACTAGCCATTACAGAATCTTTAGGGTTTCGTATTTTTAGAAAAGGAGGCAGAAAACCTTGGACCAAAGAAGAAGATGCCAAGTTGGTAGAATTAGTTCAAACAGATTATCAACAACCTATTGATTTAGAACAAGTAGATTGGGACTTGATTGCCGAGAAAATTTCCCCTGATGGATCAAGAAAGGGTAAAGATTGTCGTAAACGATGGTCTAATTCCCTTGATCCAAATCTTCGAAAGGGAAAATGGACAAAGGAAGAAGATGAGGCATTGATCAGAGCATATAATAAACATGGAGCAAGTTGGTTGAAAGTATCACTGGAAATACCTGGACGAACAGATGATCAATGTGCAAAAAGATATATGGAAGTATTAGATCCAAGTACTAAAAATCGATTAGAGCCATGGTCAATGGAAGAAGATCTACTATTGATTCAATTGATTAAGAAATATGGTACTAAATGGAGAACTATTTGTAATTCATTTGATAGCAGACCAGCGTTAACATGTCGTAATAGATGGAGAAAATTGGTAACAGATGTTGTTAGAGGTAAAGCAGATCCATTAATTAAAAAAGAAGTTGAAAAAGTAACAAATGGTACAGAGAGTGACACATCAGATGGAAATATATTAGAAGTTTTATCTAAACAACAAGAAGAATTAACCAAAATGAAAAAATCAACTGAGATTAAGAAACCTCGACCTCTCAAAAGAGTAAGGATGTTCCTCAGGTGGCATCATCAAAAGTTCAAATACCATTGGCTTCCCCATCAGAACCTATAACAAGATCAAGACCATTAATAACCGGACCTTCAAAAACAGATGTAGAATGGAGATACTCATTAGCTGCTGGTGATAGTTCTAATGATAACAATTTGCCACATAATTTGCTTTTGGATGGTGAAATTGGAGGGGTTATTAAAAATGAACAATTAGTCAAGTATTTAGTTTCTTATGCAAAGAGAAAGAACATGAATGTTACTGTTCACCAGCATATACACCATCATTATGCCGCAACAAATAATCAAAGGGATGGAATAGAAGAAAGAACGAGCAGTGTTAGCACACCTGCTGGGTACAATGTTGAACCTGAAGATCAGCAAGCACGTTTTCAACATTTCAATTATTTGCCACCATTAGTACACGTTCCCAAATTAAATTCTTCTCATTCTTCACCTGATAATAGTTCACATGGTGACGGAAATCAGCTAGCTACAAGTGCCACGCAATTACACCATCACCACCATCACCACCATCATCATCACTCAGATAAATCCGCTAAAACCCATCTGGAACGCATTGTTAGGGAAGAATATAAGAATGATGCGGTAAACGATTTTGATGGAAGTAGAGAATCAGATATTATGAAGTTATTGAATAATGCTGAAGATTTCTCTAAACAGAGAGAAACTACTCCTGGTGGTAACCCGTTGACTCCATTGACACAAGCTGTTGAATATGTAGAAGCAGAGAATAATCGGGCATACAAAAGAAGAAAACTTGATAATGCGAAAACTTCACATAGCAATGGCCACCATAATCACAATGACAATACCAACCATGGTCAACATCAACATCAACATCAACATCAACAGCTGAAATTTGATTTGCCAAGTGAAGATGAAGAAGGATTAGATTTTTGGGAAACAATGAGGAATTTGACTGACATGTCATATACAAATCCCAAAACTCCAAATAAAGTTAATAATGGAACAGAGATTGTACCAGTATCCAAGAGTGATAATGATAAACACGCCACATCCAATAATTATTCCCAAAAACCAGTATCACAGCATCATCCACTTCATTATTACAACAGTAGTACCCGAGAAAATACCCCAAATCCAATGACTAACCTTACTGATGACGATGAAGAAGATGAAGTTGATGACGATGACGATGACGATGAAGAAGGATTAGACGAAGAAGATAGAGTTTTAGCTAGAGAAGTTGCGGAAGTTGGCGTGGATCAAGAAACGCTAAACAGTTATGGACTTTTCTATAATGTTTACACTAGAGAAGGGTCTACATTCCCAGATATTCAACAACAACCACAGAATAAACCAGAGGAACAGAGAGCTAGTGTATATGATCAATGGGGTGGTGGATTTGGTATTATTCCATTCAACCCATCGTAAGTTTATCTTATATAGGAGTAGTTTGAAATAGATAATAAACTTTTTCCCAAGGCGGCGACTTACATGTGCACATTTATTTTGTCAAGACAAAAAAAACAAACCGTAAGACATTTTCACGACATTTCTGCGAGTTGGTGCCGTTTGTTTCAAATTAGATAAATGGGAATTGATTGAAATTTAGTGCAGTTAAAATAACACTAATGATACTATACAAACTTCCAGATCCTTTTTTTTCTCTTTCTCTGTTTGATTATTAGGGTTAATTATCAACTGTGTATACAATAAATAGTTCATTGAAACATATATATTAGACGAATTTGTATACATGTCAAGATAAACACAAAATACATTCTCAGTCCAATATTACATAATCATCATCCGGTACACTACTACACATTTTAAATCATAGCAATAGAAAAAAAAAAAACAAATCGAAAAAAAACTTTGGGCCCAAATACACACACACCCACTCACACATATATTTTACGTTATCGATTATAACATAACACACTTTCATTTGTAATAACTGTCAACAACCACCAGGTTTTTTTAATCATTCTAACAGTTTCTCGATTGAAGTAAAAAGAAGAAGTTATCAAGCACAGCCGTATAGCAAACATCAGGGAAGCTTTTATGGTATAGCAACTGTTTTTCTTTTACAATTTTTTTTTTTTTTTACGTTAGTATTTTTCACCAGGCGACAAGGATTTCAATATAATCAAAAACAAAGGTCCTTGTTTTTTTTTTTTGATACAGTATTACTGATAGTTCTTCAAAGAATAATTCGAATATGAATCAAGCAAAGCCACTACTGCTGAGTAATAAGAATAATCGTGGTGGTGATAACAAAGTGGTCCATGCATCGAAATCACCACCCGCAAACCAAGTAGCGGCAATGGTAAAAAAACAACTGTCTGATATACCAGATACACCCAAGGGTGAACATCTGTCAACATTCAAACTTCCGAAGCAAAATTCAGATAATAAGAATAATGAGTCACCAGTATTGGTACCAACTAATAATTCCGGACTGGGCCTTTCGCCACCATCACATTCAACACAGCTACAACAACAACAGCAACAATCTAGCACGTCGACAGGAATACCGTTGAATAATAGTCAGACGGAGAGTCACCCACCAGTGAATAATGGCAATACTAGTCAGTTAGTCAATCCTACACCTAATCCAAGTTTGATTAATACTATTTCCGCGTCTGCTGGTGGAGTTCCTATATCAATTGGGAATACACCAGCCGCTCCAACTCCTGCTTCTGGAATGCAAACACCTACTATACTAAATAAAAATACTATAGCCAATATAAATAAATCACTTAAGGCAAAACAAAAAGTGATTCATTCAAGAGAAACACATCCTAAAAATGCAACTTTAATTTCCAATATCATTAATACATCTCCTCAATCAACCGTGTTTCCTAATTTAACAAGTAACATTATCACCAAGGACGGAGATTCTACTGTTAGTCTTTTAAAAAATAACAACACTGGCAGAAATAATCCTAATGGTACCACGACGAATGACACTATAGCCAATACTGCAACTGCTAAAACGGTGAACGAACTGTCTAAAGGTGGAAACAATGATGGTTTAGTGAATCCACAAGAACAATCAATTTCAAATCAACCTCCAAAATCTAAGAATATATCTCAATCACAAGTCACATCCCAGACCCCGCTTCCACCTCCTCCACCAGCTGCCAGCTTTATGATGCACGCCAATAACTCATCTACTAATATTTCTACTTCTGGAAGCAAGCATGATACCCTTGATTCACAATTAAAACAGAATAAGAAAAAGATTTCTAAACAAAACTCAACCAAAACAGATTTTTTTGCTGCCCGATTGGCTAGTGCTGTTGATGATATAGACAGCAGTGATAGTGATGAAACATTTGTTTATGAGAATAACGATAATGGATTCGATAGTAATAATACCAATCTTGATAATGCAAGTATTTCTGGAAGTATAGCTGCTCCTGGTCCTATAAATGGGTCTATCACTGGAGCAGGAGGAGGAGGTAGTGTTGCTCTTCGGACCCCGTCAATATTAGATGGTGAACAACTCCAGCATTATTATGATACTTCCAAACAGCCTTTCAAGTTGCCTTCAAATAAGGCTCCATCAATTGCTAATTCCATAACCAGTAATAACAATAATTTAGACTTGAATCTCAAAAGGGCACTGCATTTGAGGGACTCATCAGGATATTCAACAAATGATAATGATCCTCGTACAATGTTCCCACCAAATTTAGCTGATAAATTGAGTTCAAATTCACCAGCTAATATAGTGTATGAGAATATGTCTGAATTGCCAAGAAACCTGAGTGTTAATCATTCAATTAATGATTACAATGATGACACATTTTCATATAATGAAGTTGAAGATGATTTAGTGGATGTAGAATCTACTGATGATGGAGAGATTGGAAGAAGCAACAATAATACTATCGTTGTGACGTCGAATCAACAACCTCAACCTCAGCCTCAAGCACTGCAGCAGCAATTACAACCGCAGTCTTCATCACAACAATTACAACCTCCTCCTTCTGTTACCCCATCCTTGTCTACAAAGAATGCATCCAAGAGGAATTACAAATCATCAACCTCATCGTCAAAGTTGAGATCTACTGCGTCGAAGCTTTTTGATAAAAAGGGATCACAACCAAGACGATACAGTATTATACCTGATGATATTGACATTGAAGACTTAGATGAAGACGAGTTTATGTATTATGACAATAATGTTAGATTTCCACCCAATGAGACATCCTCGTTACTCAAAAGTCAAAGAATACCTCATTATCGATCATTGAATTTGAATTACCCTGTTGTGAAACGTCAGAATAAGCGCTATTTATCAACTGGCCAACCTTTAGAAAGTTCCGATCAAGGGTCAGCAAAGGAAGGAAATAATATCATGGGCAACAATAACAACAATAATGGTAATAACCGTGCATTCCCATTCCCTTATCAGGATCAACTGTACAATTATTATTATGATTATGATGACTTTGACCAAGAATCTCAGAGATATAGTCCAAACTTTGATTTACCTGATTTGCCATTAAATAGAGCTGGTTCAAGAAATTTTACCAACAATGGTCTCCCTCAGAATCGATTTGGAAATGGAAATTTCTTTTTACAACGTAAGAGTGATCAACAGAACTCCAGATCAAGTATTTGTAAATCATGCATTTATATGTTTCTTTCATTATTAGTAGTATTAACTGTTGGATTCATGTTTGGATTCATCTTGGCAACTACTAAAGACTTGACAGATGTTAGTATTACTTCCATTGAAAATCCAATTGTCAGTAAAGATGAGTTAGTATTTAATATTGTTGTCGAGGCGTTTAACCCAGGATGGTTTTCTGTTGATATAAGTGAAGTGGAATTGGATTTGTTTGCTAGAAGTGGATATTTACCTGATGATGGTGATGATAATGATGATAGTGGGGTAATTAGGATTAAAAGTGGATCTCAAAAAGTAGAGACGGTGAAATTAGGAACTATCTTGAGCCTTGAATCGACTATGAATTTCAAAGGTGGAATAATATCAAGAGAACCAAGTATTGAGAAAGGTGAAATTAAGTTATTAGATCCTGGTAGGAATATCACTGTTGAAACATTGGGTATTAATTCGAATAATAAATCCGATGATAATTCCAAGAAATGGGAAATCATCTGTGCCAATCCATTTGATTTGATAATCACGGGTGTATTGAAATACGACCTTCCATTTGCAAGAACAACTAGATCGGTAGTAGTTAGGAAAACAGGTTATATTGATCCAACATTGTTTGTGATACCACAAGATAAATAACCTAAATGCTAATTACTTTGTATCTTGATCACTCTTTTTATCTTTTTATTATTTTATTTTTGCTTATTTTGGTCATACCATTTGTTGTTTATGTGTGAATTATTATTACTAGTCCCAACGTCGTGTATATTTATTATTAACTTTAATTTTAATAGAAGAAAGTTTCATTGTTGATTTTTTTGTTATATTTACCTTAGAACTATATCATGTAGAGCTTCATAATTGGGTAGTTTTCTATATCGTAATTTAATATGATGTATTCGAGGTTCAAAAGAAGTACCTCTTGGATTCAGATTATTGGCAAATGGATTCATTTCCATTAGAAATTTCGTATCACCATTACCATCAGGTGGATTAATTTCAAACAATATCAACATTTTAATAATCACCATGTACATTTCTTTCATTACCAAATTATATCCGGAACACATTCTTGAACCAGCACCAAATGCAAAATGAAAATTTTGAACATTACTACTACTACCACTACTACTACCACTACTACTACCACTATTACTATTATGAAGTGAAGGTAGTTGTCCTTCAATTTCATGTGCCTTGGGATTTAACCATCTATCAGGATCAAATTTAAATGGATTTCCAAATACGGATTCATCATGGTTTGCTGCATAAGCATTCATAAACATATGTGTGTTTTTGGGAATCATAAAGTTTTTATAATATATTGGCTTTGTGGTTAAACGTGGTAAGCTTAATGGTAATACTGTAAAATGTCTTAATGTCTCAAGAATTAATGCTTGAATATACTTACAATCTCGATTATCTTCATTCAGTTGATTCCATGCGGTGATTATGTCCCCATTTGCATGATATAAGATATCTTCTATTGCTTTATCTTGAAATATTTTCCCTATTATTGGTTGTGAAAATATACCAAAAAGATAATTTAAATTCAATGGAGTGTTATCTAACCCAGCACTCACTAATGTTAAACAAATACTTTGTATCTCATCATTAGTTAATTTATTTTCATTCTTAAGCACTAGGTTTCCAAGTATACTATGTATCATATTTGGATCGTTATTTGATAATCCATCGTGTAGTTTCTTGTATAAATGATCCATATACTTGCTTCTTCTATTTCCACAACGAAGGGCAAATTCTCGAGTATTAAACCAGGGAATTAATCTTAGACAAGGTATAGAATCTTGAAGATTGGATATTGGAGATCGTAATCTAATGATACTACTTTCAACATCAATAATCTCTTGACATAATTTAGCATCTTGATTATAGCAATCCAAATCTATCCCATAACTCATTAGAATTGCCGTTTTCAATGTAAATTTCTGGAAATAAGACATCATATTAACATTCACATTTATATCCTTTTTCTTCACTATTTCCTTAATCATTAAACAAATCTCATTATCTATTAAATTCACATTTTCAGCAACTTCTTGTTTTCTTAAACATCCGGATATAGTTTTCTTCTTTCTCAGAAATGTCACACTTGCTGGGGTGGACCCTACCGTAAACCCCTGGAATGCTGAAACCAATCCATGGAAAGTATAACTTAAAGGTCGTGAATTATTTTGACAACTATGATTTATCCATAATCCAACAACGTCATCAAATGAATTAACCACCACAACTCGTGTATTACCAATCCTAATTTGAAATACCAGTTTTTGGTACAATTTACACCATGTCAAATATATCAAAGATGGATTATCTAATATTAAATGTAAGTGACCAATAAAGGGTAAATCTCCAGGAATACTGAAAATATTGGCGATTGCTTTTGGTGATACGCAATAATCAATGAATGTACCGATTATAAAAATGGTAAAAATAATGGTAAATATAGTAACTATTGGATGGGAGTCAAGGAATAATAGCAATGCTAGCAATGATTGGTCCCATGGTATGCCCAGAAGCATATTTAGGAAATAAGATGTAAGCTATTAATATAGTTGTCGTAGCAATTTGATCTTGGTATTTCATTATATGAGAGTTGCATTTATTTTTTTGGTTTAATTAAAGTGTGATGATATTATTTGCAGAATATTTTTTTTTTTTTTTTTTTTTTTGCAGCATAATTAAATAATTTTCCATGATACCATATAAAGATAAAGGGTACTTATTCTGTGGAAATAGTTGACCAATGATACCAATTCAAAAATTAAATTATTCTTACTAATCAATATTTCGTGTACTCTGGAAAGGCATTATTACAAATGATTTACCTTTATATTAAATACATAATTATTTTGATATAACCAAACAAATGAGCTAATTATCTCTTACTATACATACAATGATTCTAATTAAACCATTTCTTCTTTTTCTTTTCCAATAACTTGATTTTTGTAGAATTCAGATTGTTGTTCTTGTCTTGATATTTCAGTTTCTTCAGCAATCAATTCATCAATATCATAATCATAATTATTTGGATTGGTGTCAATGTCTAATTTTTCCTTCTTTCTATTTCTTAAACTAGAATCAGCATTATTGAATTTATTTAACTTGATTTTTAAAGGCATATCATCTGAAGTAACTTGAAGTTTTTCTTTCAAAGCATGGGCTTTGTCTTTTAGATAACCATGCTCATCCGATTCCTCCACTTGAGATTGTATTTCATCAGGTGGAATATATCCATTTTGTTGATTAACTTGTTGTTGTTGTGAAGCCCTGGCGAGGTTTGTCTTTTTTGTTGGTGTGATTTAGCATTGCCATGATGTGAAGTATCAATTTCAATCTTGGTTAATCCTGAAACATATGGTAATAGTAACATTACAATTACCAATGCAATACCAATAATTAATATAGTAAAAAACATTTCTTTTGTTTGAGGGAAAGATACAACAACGATGACTTTTGAAAGAAATGAGATTGGTTTAAATATATAATTCAAGTTTGAAATTTTTTTTTTTCTTATTTTTGTTCAATTCCGGCAAGAATAAAAATTGATGATCGCAAGAATTTGGTACCAATCGGGTCGAAGATTTAATGTATGTGGAAAAATGGCTCAATTTATTTTTTTCTTTCTCTCGTTATCCATCCATCATTACCTTCTACACCATTTCATCATTTTGAATCCAGGGACATACTCATTGCCATAGACTCAACAGCTTGCGTAACATAATTAAATTAGACATGTTTAGAAGATTAGCATTAACTACAACCAAAGCAATTGCTCCAATTGTTTCAAGACAAGTATTGCCCACAGTTACCACATCATTTGTCTTACGAGCTTCAACTGTGGCCCCGGCTACTTTATTTCCGTTCAGAAGAGGATATTCAGTTAGTACCCAGGGGGAAATTATTGATGATAAAATAGATAATATTACAGATAATGAATATGCAAATATATCCAATGAATATTTAGAAAGTTTATCTGATTCATTAGAAGAATTGAATGAAACTTTTGAACAAGTTGACGCTGAATTAAGTCATGGTGTTTTGACTTTAACTTTACCTCCACATGGTACTTATGTGATAAATAAACAACCTCCAAATAAACAAATTTGGTTAAGTTCTCCAATTAGTGGTCCTAAGAGATATGATTTGATCGGTGGAAAATGGATCACATTAAGAGATGGTTCTTCACTTACTGAATTACTTGAAGAAGAGATCAGCCTGGCTATTGGTGAAGAGTTTAAATTTGAAAATGCTCAAGAATAGGCAACTTTAGCTATTATTGTGTAAATAATTTGTATTCTAGAATTTAATAAAAGATTCAATTTTCTTGTATGTTATCTTATTTGATGTTATATATTGGAATCATATATATTACAAATCACCTATTCTTATTTATTTCGTTGATTCTAAAACTTTCAATCTTCTTCTTAATGCTTCATTAAAACAGATTTCTTGTGCTAATGGAAAGAAAGTTTGTACCCAACCTTTTTTATAACTTTCACATTCAGCAACAATATCTTTTAATTCTAATTCTTGAAATTTAATTTGAAACTCATATTGTTTAAAAATATCATCTCCAATTAATCCATTCTGATACATTTTACTAAATGCTCCTTCATTTTCTTTTAATTTCATTGATCTTCTAATTGCTTCAGTTGCTCTTCTTAAAAGTGCAGCCTTCATTACTTTTTCATGAGGTTTCTTCTTTTGGTAAATCATTATCAATATATGATGCTTTTAACTGGTGATATATTTCTGCTGGGTAATTCTCTTTGAAAAGTGGTTCGATCTGGGATAACGATTGTAATCTTCTTCTTCTATAAATGATGGAGAATATCACAAATATTGACAATACTACTCCCACATAAATCAACGGAGTAAACACAGAAATTTTAACAATTTCTGGTTCTGGTATAGCTGTTTCTTCTGCCATGTCTATTTCTTGGTAATACTGTTGTTGACGTTACAAGTAGTTGGTTGTGATTGAAAAATTTCTAATGTCTCTTGCCTTGCGCACATCTAACAAACACGTCAAGCGAGAAAGGAGATTGAAGTTAAACAGAAAAAAAAAGTCGTGCATTCTACAATAACCCCACTGGCTCTATACTCTACACTCTGTTTTAGTTCTATCTATCTATTCACCATCCATCACTATTTCTCTTATGTTTGATACCAAAATACCTAGCCAATTCATCATAAATTTCATTAATTTGATCATCATCAAAATTCTTACTCATTTCTTCAATATCTTTATTCTTACTAATATCCAAAATTGCATCTTTACTGTTATCTTGATCCAAAGCTTGCTCAACTTCTTGTTCGTTAGGAATAATAATTTCATAAAATAATCCCAATCTAATTAATTCTACTTTGGATAATTCTTTAAATTCTTCTAAAGTTGTAGGAACCGCAAACTCCGGTAATTCTCCATCTCGATTCATAATTGGAGCTAATGATTCTTCATCATATTGAAGTGTGGAGTTATATACTCTTCTCATGGTTCTATCTTCTAATGAATCTAATTGTGTTTGTAGTTCAGTAACAAGTTGTACAATATCATCATTAGTGGTATAATCAGACATATCAATCTGTGATTGCTGATTACTGTTATGGTTATCTATTTGACCTTTAATGTTTTTGATTTGAATCTCCATTAATCGTTGACCAGTTTGGGCAATTAATTTGCTTTGTCTTTCAACAAGTGATTCTAAAGCAGCAATTCGTTTATTAACATCTTCTTGTGAGTTAGTTGACATGATTCAAGTTAGAATAGCAGTGAGTGTTGCCTTGAGTTGATAGATAGTTATGTTGTTCATGGTGGTATTTTTTTGTTCTCTATAGAGTTTTATTGATCCGAGACAACCATTAATTTGACAAAAGTTAATAAATAGGGTTGAAATAAGAGAAATGTTGAACTAATCAGGTTCAAAGATATAATTAATTGTTATCAATGCAAATTAAAATAATTCAATGATGTATTGATTGATTGATTAAGAGATAACGTCAATCTACAAATATTTTGATAAATTTATAATAACAAAAATAAATCAAAAGAATATTATTTATAAAAATCAATATAAATATATATATTAAACTATTGCTAGAATCATATCATAACGTTAGTAAGTGAAATGCCTTCAGCTGAACTTATTATTCTTCAGGCTGGAAGGTGGAAATAAATCTATTTATATATGTCAAATTATTGATGATATCACAATAATTGATGTAACTGTGAAAATTAAATTGGAATATAATCATCAGTTGGGAATTTGAAACTAAAATCATATATGTATATTCCAACGAAAAATATTTTTATTTTTATTTTTTTTTTTTTTTTTGGGGGAGCCTGTCACAGAATAGTAACACTTGTAATATTATACTGTTGATTAATAGTTGAATTGTTAGCATTTCTTGGTTCATTTAGCAGTTTTGAGTTAATTGTGTGACAGGAGGTGAGAGAAATTTTCACTCCTATTTATACTCACTCACTCACCACCACCACCCACAAAGGAAAAAGAAAAAGGGCGTTAAATCAATGAATATCCGACGGGATGAAAGAGAAAAAAAAAAGAAAAAGAAGCACACGTCTCTAATTGATTAATAAATTTCTCCTCCCCCATCGTTTTTTCTTTCTTCTATTCGATATGATAATTAATGATGATATATTGGAAATAATACTATGATTATTATTGATTCTATTAATTACTGTATCCAAGTGACGTACTTATTCAGATGATACAATTTAAAAATTTAAGTAGTGACTTGTTTTAGACAGTTGAGATCTATAGTGTTTGTTTATCATAAAACAAAAACCACTAGTATAGGATTATTCTTTTGTTTTTTGTTTTTTGGTATAAGAAATCATACAAAGTATATTAAGTTAATGAACTTAAATAAACACTATTAGATGTTTTCTAATTCATCATGATTAATGGAAAACTGCTATTTCCTCAACACAACTGATATTGTTTGGATCAAATTAAACAAATGGATATTGCATTATATCTTAATCAATATACTGTACACTCTCTTATTTTAATATCCCGAGTGTCACATCTATTCTTATACATCACTTATATATTAATCTATAACCACAGGATCATCCCAACTTGCTCCCGTTCCATTATTTTGAAATTTTTCATTAAGCATTCTAGTAGTTTCTTCAAATACAGAATTTTTTTCTTCTTCAATAGCCCGTTGTTGAGAATTTTGATATCTGGTAACTGCTCTTCCATTAGTAGAACCATTCTGATTGGTTTGACTTTTTGCTCTACCTGTATTCTGAGACCTATTCTGGGATAAGATTTGAGATGCATTTTGAGATGCATTTTGAGAAATATTTCCATTGGTGTTTTGAACAGCAATACTCTGGTTAGCATTCTGGCTAGTATTCTGGGTAGTATTTGGAGTATTAACATTGTTGTTATTAAGTATACCACCATTATTATTCTGATTTGTACCCATGTCATTCTTCTCTTGTTCTTCCTCCTCATCAGAACTCAAAAGTACTATAATTTCATCATCTTCATTTTCTTCTTCTACTTCTTTAGAATTTGATTTACTAGATTTCTTCTTTGGTACAAATCTTATCATAGCATCATCAATCAATCTATATTTTTCATTTTCAACCAAAATTTCAACTCGATCAATATTACTTGGTGCACTTTTATAAAGAAATTAAACCCATCACTAATTGTTAACGCTGCCATTGGAAATTTTGTATCACAAATTGGACATGCATACATTGGTGCATTATGATGTGGATTAACAAATCTAGCAGTATATTGAGGTTTAGGATTATTCACAACCCTAAAAACCTGTCCTCCATTTCCCGCTTGATTATTCTGCATTCGAGAATCTTGTTGTAATTTTGCCAACGCACGAGCTTGATATTGTCGTTGTTGTTCTTGAAGACGGGCAATATATCTTGGATCCATTTGGGGGTTTATACCAGGGGCTCCCATATTTGGTGGAGGTTGTTGAATATTTCCTCTAATATTGGGATTAGAATCATTAGGAACCTGAGGTATTTGTTGATTTTGATTATTAATAGGTGAAGGTACCATTGTTTGATTTTGATTTTGATTTTCATTTTGTATTGGAGGAAAAAGGAATCGCATTCTCGTTAAGTTATCTAATTGCTGTAGTTTTGAGTGTGCTGCTGAGTGAGCTGTTGTTGTTGTTGTTGTTGAGCGAGCTGTTGCTGTTGCTGTTGCTGTTGTTTCCGTTGTTCAATGTGTTGTTGTTTCTGTTGAACAAGTTGTTGTAGACCAGTTATTGCAAACTGATCTCTCATTTGCTCAGGTGGGAAAGGTCCAGATGGAAGTTGTTGACTCAGGAGAGATGGTAATTGTGGAGCAAGTTGCTGAAATTGTTGAACATTTGATATTTGCTGGGGAAACTGAACTGGAATCCATTGACGCTGTTGTTGTTGTTGGAGTTGTTGGAGTTGTTGTCTCTGTTGAAATTGCTGCTGTTGCAATTGCTGCTGTTGAAGTTGTTGCTGTTGAAGTTGTTGCTGTTGAAGTTGTTGCTGTTGAAGTTGTTGCTGTTGCAATTGTTGTTGTGAACTTTTTCGCAGAAGTGATGGTGATTGTCGTGTCGTGGATGACTGCAATGATGCTGAATTTATAGGGAAATGTGAAAATAATGATAATGGTTCAGCTGGAGAGTTTACGTTTAGTTGCTGCTGTTGTTGAGCCTGTTGCTGCTGAAATTGTTGTATTTCTCGAGCTTGTTGCATTACCTGTAATTGTACTTGTGAAATTTCCTGTGGTAGAGCGTGTATCGGTGGAGTTTGTAATATTTGTGAAGGTGTCAATGATTGCTGAACAGAATTTGGAGACGCATTCCTAACTTGAATTGTCAACTAACTCACAAGAACATCATCTTTTGCCTTAAATTGTCTTGCTTGTTGTTGAAGTAAAAGATCAGTTATTCTCTGTTGAGGTTTTTGATTCTGATGTTGATTTACTTGTGAAGTTTGGTTCATTTGATTCTGATGTTGAGTCAATTTATCACGGTTATTTCTTATCAACATTTTTCGTATTGCTTCTTTTGTACTTTTGGTTATTTTATTAAATAAACAGAAATTCTCATAATCAAAACATTCAAAATGTACACATGCAGATGATTTAACTGGTAAATTAATTCTACCACCTCCCAAGGGATCATTAAGGGAAAAAATTATTCTATCAACAGATCCAAAATCATCATCTTCATCAATAGCTTTCAATTCTTTTATGATTATTGGTGATACATTTTTGGGTAGTGGTTTAAAACCATCATCTTCGGAATCTGAATCCTCTTGCTTTCTCTTTTTAGAATTATCATCATTTGACTGGGTTATAGAAGTTTTAATAATTGGTTCTGACTTAGGTTCTTGTGAAATCTGGGCTGGATTATTTGATGTTAAAATAGGATTTGTATTTGTTTCTTCTTTATTGACTTGATCATTAACTGCTCCATTCGGAAGTAATGGTTTACCATTAGATTGTAATATGGAATGTTGTGTTAAAAAAGTCATTAATTCATCATCTATCGAACTAAGTTCACTATCAAACTCATCATCTTGAAATCCATTTTCCTTTGACTTTGAATTCTCTTCAACATCATTTGATGGCACTGAACCACCTGCTATAACTGAACCTGATTTTTCAGGTAGTTCATTAGATGAAGCACATGTTTCTTGTCGATTGATTGGCTCTGACGGTGTTGTTTCTTTTTCAGAATCCGATGCTTGAAGTGGATTAAATGATCTCCTTCGAACATGGATTAGTTGTTCTAAACCTGACGAGACTGAGGAACTTTCCAGTTCTTTCGATATTGACTTATTAAACTCTTGTTGATTGTAATTAGGTTCATGATGTACAGGTCTCGACGGGCTACTTAAAATACAATCCAAATCTGAAGATTCACTTATAATACAATCCAAACCCGAAGATTCACTTAGTAGTGGATCCAAATTTGAATCATTATCATCATGATCATCAACATTATTATCATCTCTCCTTCTTCCTGTATCTTGGTTAATCGTGGTGGATTTCTCTATTTTCCTTAGCTTTTCGGGATTTATCCGAAGGGAAACCATTAATTTTTTGTTTAAGTATCTGTAATCCATTTCGTGAACAATAGTTACGTTTTCAGTTTGTAATCTAGGGCCCTTAATAGTAATTTTTGCCATTATATTCACGTACTCAAGTACTTAGGTTATAACTAAACCCACGACGTCAAGGGTATATTTGTAAAACGATATATTTTTGATAGGGAATGTAAAAGATATCTGCTGTGCTAATTTTTTTATTTTTTTTTTCCAATCTCTGCTTTTTTCTTTGTTAAACCTCTCGCCCTGATTACATAATCGTGTCTTCATGTCAATATTGCCACACTATCCAAAGACTTAAAGTCATAAAGCTATATATCCTATTTTTTTGTTTAAAACTATTTAATCAATAACAAATACATATTTTCCTATATATAGATATTTCTACTTTAATTACCAGCGGTTATCGTTTCTACCACCTCCATAACCAAAGCTATTATCGGTATTAAAACCACCTGGACCACCTGGACCACCTGGACCTCCATGATGACCACCGTGATGATCACCGTGATGATCACCGTGATGACCACCTTGATGACCACCATTGTTACCGCCAAAACCACCTTGGTTGTCGTTATATCCACCTTGGTTGTTGTATCCACCTTGATTACTGTATCCACCTTGGTTGTTGTAACCACCTTGATAATTGTAACCACCTTGGTTGTCGTTATAACCACCTCCTTGATGGTTATAACCACCACCTTGGTTATTATTATTACCACCTCCTAATAAATCTCCTAAGATTTGACCAAATCCACCCGATTGTTGATTACCACCGTTATTATGATTGTTATTATTATTGTAGTTATTGTTGTTACCATTATTGTTATTACTCTTTCCACCAGATAATAAACTGCCAACTAAGGCACCAACACCTGAACTACTACTGTTTTGTTTATTACCACCCATGTAATGACTTATGGCTTCATTCATAACAAATGATTCAAGACCACTACTTTGTTTGCTAGTTTTATTACCTGACATTTGATTCATGGCTTGATTCAAGACAAAGGATCCAAGACCTCTATCAGTTTGTTCATTATCATCATTATTTGGAGCAGTAGAAGGAGCAGAAACATTTGTTGGATTAACTTCATTTCGATCAGAACTGTTGTCATTGCCTTGGGCTTCTTCAATTGGGATTTCCCATTGTGATTGACCAGTAATTTCATTAACATAAAAGAATCTTTTATATTCTTCATCCCATTGAGCTTTCCAGCCATGAGGTAATTGAGGGGATGCAGGTCTTTCTGACATTGGGTTATTAATAATAAAACTTAAGGTATGATCTAAGTAAGAAAGTGATAGAAAAGAACAAAAAGAAGATTTTACTTCTTGAAATTTCAAACTTTTGACTTTGTTTTTTTTTTTATTAATTTATATATAAAACAAGAAAATCTTGAAACTGACCCAAATTTCAGGTCTAATTTATTTAGTGTCGTATGTCGTGTCTCAGGTGTCGTTTCTTTAAGTCCGTTACGGAAGTGAGACATTCAATCTGTAAATGGTTAGTCAACTACGAGAAAAAGAAAAAACCCCCAGACCCGGCTGAATGAAGCAACAATATAATAATAACAATAATAATAAAGATCATAACCAATTTAAAATTAACTCATTCTTTAAAATTTGGTCATTGGATATGTGAATGACATTTAGTTGGAGTTGAGGAGGAGGAGGATGGGCACATGGGGCATAGTTTATCAATTGGTGATGACTTTGTATTGTAGATTGTTTTATAAGTATCATTCTGTGGTTACTAAACTAAACTAAATTGTGAATTCGAACTTACATTATGTCTAAGGTAAATAATCGGAAGAGAGATAAAAAATGGATCACTTGAATGGTGATGGTACACAGCCTTACCAATGGTTAAGTCATTCACATGAATTTTTTTTTTTTCTTTTCACTTGTATCAGTATTTTCTTCGTCTCTTCTATTGAATATTATCATTTCAATTATATATATATAAAAAAATACTTGTGTATAGACTGGGATGATTTATTGGTTCAGAATCAATGACTTACTCAGATTTTAACCACTTGATGGTATTATCAAGGAATGAACATACTTTACCAAAATCTGCATCATTAATAAATTTAAATCTAGTTTTATTAATACACAAAATTTCTTTTACAATTTCATATCTGGATAATTCAAAATCAACTTCATTACCAGAATTATTAGTATATTTGAATTTATTGTAGAATCTAACCTTCATTTGATTTTTTTCAACATCACAAATATCTTTACTTTTCATATATACTACGGGATTAATTTTCTTAATATTACAATGCATGAAAAACTTCAATATCACCTTTATTAAACAAATCATTTAATTTAGTAATATCTTCTGATGATTGAGCTCCTTTTTAACATTCTCTTGATATTTTTCATAATCTTGCTGTGGATTTTTTTGTCCCATAACCATTCCATGGAAAGAACCACCCGTATGATGTCCAAAAGTTTTAATTGTTGAATGTACTTGATACCATGATTTACTACATGCAAAAGCAGCGGTTATGAAAGTATCTTTATCCCCCTCACCCATTTCCCCTAAACTGAATAATTTATAATATAATTCTGGTCCAAATAAGTTATAATACAATGACATCAAAACAACTTTACCATGGGTAGCTTTATTAATCAAGACTTGACCCGATTCAGTTGACATATCGGGAATAGTACCTTCTAAATCATTAAATCTTGTATTAATTTCTTCTTCTGGTTTGAGTGAAATAGGTTCTGTCAAGGGGAATTTACCGTCTTTGGTTTTCTTTGTGGAAGAATATGGTCTACCAACAATATCATACCATTCAGGTGATATAGTTCTTTGCCAATAATCGGGCCATAAAACTAATCCATGATCTTTATAAACTGGCAGATCAAAAAGAAGTTGAGGATCTCTTGCAGCCAAATTTTCAGAATCAAGAAGTAAAACATTTTGAAAAGAACTGAAAGCAATACCAAGAATTTTGAATTGATAACTTCTAAAATTCCAATTCTTGTAAGATTTAATGCCCATAATTTCAGGAACAAGTATACATTTAGCATTTACTTTAGGTAAAAGTACTTCACAAAATTCTTTCTCTCTTTTATAATCATTAATATCTGGCATGACGATTTCAACAGGAACTTCAGATCCAAGTTTACGTAAATGCATTATATTGATATATGCCAACCAAGAATAGAAATCTCCACCAATGGTGACAATCCCAGTGGTTCCTTTTTTGTAAACAGTTTCTGGTAAGTTATCTGGAAGTGAATCAAAGACCGACTTATGTAATTCTGTGATATTTTGTTTGTTGAATATTTTTGCTTTTGATAGCAATTTTACTCTTGAATTTATTTTAGTTTGAACTTGCTCTTCTTTTGGGATATATTTAATAAGGGTTTGATTTCTTCCAGAAATCTATTATCATCAAAAATTTTGAATATTTTAGTCCAGAATTTATTAACTAAAGCCAAGTTCAACTCATTCTCATTATCAATATCTTCATATTCAAATTCATCTATAGGTTCTTCACCCTGACTACTGAACTTATCTGAAATACCGGATATCTGATCACTAATATACACATTTGCCAGGTTGATAATTCCTTGTGTTTGTACTTGGTGTAGAGTTAATGTTAAAAGGAGGACAGTAAAAGTTATAGCAACCAATACTGCTAATCTTGTATGTTTCATAAACAATTTTATTTCTCTTCGAAGAGTCATTTTTTTGGGGGGTATAAAGAATATAGTAGTATTAAAAGGAACAAAAACTAAAAAAGAAAAACCCCTAATTACCTCTATTTGCAATAAATGAAAAAAAAAAAAAAAAAAACGAATAACGAATAACGAATAACGAAAGAAAATTTTCAAAAGAAATCGATCATTATATATATATATACAGACAGTTATATATGTACATTTTAATATGTATTTGTGTTTATGCAAATAAGATAATCTAAACATTCATAAAAATGAATATAAATATAGATAAGGAAAGTACGGTCTTTTTTTTTTTTTTTCTTTTATTTCATTTTATTTTATTTTATTTAATTTAAACAACCGGGATGATACATTTGGTTATTACATATTGTGGTATTTTTTTGGGTCCAACTTTAATAATATCTCTTTTATTTTCGTGTACTTTACATGGAGGCTTTTGTTGAGGATGTGTATTACCATGTTGATTTCCTTCGCGATGATTTTATACCCAAGACAAAGGAATCATAGATATGTATATATATTTTATCTCGATTTGCCCTATTGTATATGTATTTTCTTCACTTTTTTTTTCAACCATCTTGAAGATACGAATTATGCAAGACTAAAAATAATTTTGAATAAACAAAGACCAAATATCTTGCGTATGTAATCGCTAGGGATTACGTAATAGTTTATCTTAACTATGGTACTGCACTGAACAGTGTACATCTGTTGTGAAACAAGGCGTGTTATGGTACAAGGCTTAGGTTCTAATAGAATCAATACTATCATATGCACTAGCATAGTTACCATTAGTTTATAATTGTATATAAATAGAGGCTTCCTCGATAATATATAGGTATTTATTATTCAGTTTAATAATATAACCATTCTTTATATTAACTTATCGTACTTATTACTTTAACTTATCGTACTTATTACTTTAAATTATGTTTTTCTATTTCATCACACTCCACTAGTTTACAACAACATGTTACAAAAGTGATTTACAGAGCAATTCTTAATATTGCTGTGAACAAAAATAATGCATCAATAGATCTTGATTGTGTATGAACTGTACTGTACGTTTGGTATTTTTTTTATTAGTATTATTATTGTTGAATTCATCCTAATTCCAATAAATTTTGAAAAATTTGTGTGAAATACTGTACATTTATTTCACATTATACGATATTAATTATTAATATTTAATATGTTCATACAACCAGAACATATCTGCTTTCAACAACTGGAATATATTTTGAATTTGAATAATAAATATAGTCAAGAAGTTTCAACTTTCTAATGTTCACTGGTACGACAAATCTTAACCACCTTACTAGGAATATTTCATCAACATTATTACGAATAAGTTTGTTGTACTTAAAGTAGAGTATACAGTATAAAAATTATGCAAGAACTATGCAATTCGAAATGAACTTAAATAAAAAAAAAAGAAGTTTTGTACTAGGATTGTACAGTACACAATGATAGGGCAACTTTTGTACTGTATACACACACAGGCAAACAAATGGAACGGAAATAAAAAGAGGGAATTCTTTTAGTGGTGTTATTTATCTTCTAGTAGTAAGCCGATAGAAGCGTCACACAGAGGCTGCTTATGTATTCATCTTTGCCCTTGCTACAGGTAGTTCAAATGATATTTATTTTATAATTATTCTATTTTAATTAATATTATTATAATTGTAGATCATATTGTAACTTAAGAAAAGAGGTTATTTTGTTGAAGCAAAGTTTCACTATTTCTTAAGATTTTTTTTACTTGACTATCATGAGGTTTGGTCAAACAAGTTCTGTTATTGATAAGTGACATTGTGATATTATGTACTGTACATACCTAATGGTGATGAAGAATAATCGATGACATGACCCTAATTATAAAAGGGGGAGTAGCAAATTTTATAGGCGATATCTGCTTTTTTTCTTGAAACAATGAATATGAAAAGGCTTTGACAATCTCCAGTCCCCGAGATTATTTACCTCCTAATAAGAAATTGTACACTTGTTCACATATATTCCTCTTTCTTAAACTGTTGTTGGTTAAATTGTTGTTGATAATATTATAGTATTGTGGCGGAATCTGGTTGCAAATCTTGCCAAGAAATACTAAGATATTTCCCAAACCATCAAAGATTCAACATTGAAAAATATTATTTTTTTTTCTTGAGGGGCGGGAGTGGGGAGAGGATTGCATTCTTGATGTTGTACGGTAGTATAATAATCACATATCTTACACCTACTGTATTTGATCCACTGTATACTACAGTAAATGATCTGGTCAAAAATAAGATATTCATTGGTTAGTTGCTTTGAACCACTACTATCATCAAACGTGCGACAGAATTGTGATAATTTAATCCGAAGCAGAAAAAAATACAACGTCAAGGAGATTTTTATCCCTCTTTTAATTCTGTATCAGTTTTTTTTTTTTTCTTCCTAATTTCAATATATCAAAGATTAACGAGTACGAAAATGGAGTCCCAAGAAATGAAAATTGATATTCCTAAGAGTAAAACTTGTGGGGATGATAACTTGATGGAATTATCTATGACTAAAGAGGCAAATTTAGCTTCAGCTGATGTTCTGTTAATGACCATTATTTCCATACTTTCAATTGCTTCTGTTGATATGGTTTGTTGGGAAAAAAAAACATACTACACTATGTCATCAACCAGTTTGGGTTTTACAGTAATGTTTTTCGTTGCAAGTTTGGTTTTGCGAGATTGGCATAATCGTAGGGGTCAATCAATGGGAGCAAATCCAACATCGAAATCCGTATTAAAACTCAATCATTTTTCAAGTACTGTTGATGTTACACTAGTTCTTATAATCGGTATTCAATTGCATATCTCAGTTTTATTTTTCAGAATATTTCCTATGGAGCCTTCCAAATCCTACAAATTTATTTTTATTGTATTACTATTTATTTGTTCAGTAATATGTCAAATTTCGGCTGTGATAATGCAATATCGTTTATACCGTCGCCATAGCCATTCCATTAGAAACATGAATGATTACACTACAGTTAAGGCTAAATTCCTGCCATCCCCTTGGTGGTATGTGTTGGCACTTTATGGGTTTCAGATAATATTTGTGGTGAATGAGAGACTTCAAGTGAGAGATTATCGAATTTCGTTCATAAGTATTGCCTTTGCGGTGATGGCTGACGTTGCTTCTAAATGCTCTGCTCATTTTATTTATCCATATAATGATACCCACTGTGAGAAAGTGAAACCAGCATCCAGGAGTGATGAATATCTTCAGACAGTTTTTACTTACAGTCTCTTTTTGGCATCAATTGGATTTCAATTTATCTTAACATTTAATCAGAGATGGGGAAGTAAAGATTCTACAATCTATTTAATTTGTATTATATTTGCTGCGATTTTAGATTTTGTTGTGATAGTACAAAGACCATTGCTTGGACGAATCCCTGAGACGTCAAATTCAACAAATCAAGGAGACAAAACAAGCTTGAATGGAGCAGGGGTATAAAAAGAACATTATCTATTAGGTTAATTTATATATCTATACTTTCATAGGTCTGTCCAGTTCAGTATCTTCTTCTTGTTCTTCTAATACTTCGGTGATTATGCCCCCTTCTCTAGCTTGTAATATTCTAATAATAACTACAACAGCAATACTAGCAATTCCAGTGGCCAATAAAGCCCAACAACCTTTCTTAAATTCAGGTACTGTATTAGCAGCAAAAACAAAAGTGACCACCAGGCGTTAACTGCATTACTAAACATATTCATTGATGCTAATACAATAGCTCTTTCTTGTAAATCATTTGCACATACAACATTTGCCCAACTAAAAATACAGTTTGACCAGCAAACGAAACAGCACTTAAATATTGTGCTACAAATACTGCAGCAGTATTGTGTGGTTTAGCAGCATAAATTATTGCAGATATGATTACAACTATACCAATCACAATACCCATTATCCAATGACCTCTACCTTTTCCAAAACTATGGATATATAATGCCAGAGATAATGTGGATAATACCCCAACGGCGTATAATCCCATAGGGTAATGATTTCTTTGTTCCACGGTATAACCTTTAAACTTCAACCATAAGGCAAGAAGTGAATTAGAAACAAATGATTCATTTTCACCACCTAAAACCCATAAAAATGAAAATAAATACCAATGCCAATTACCGGTTACTCTTTTAATAATTGACCAATTAAATTTATCGCGAGTAACCGGTTTGGATGATTTTTTAGCAAGGGCAATTTCATGTTCTTCATTGGTAAAATAAAATGGTTTTGAAATTTGAGGTTCATCTGGGAAACAAAATAATCCATAGATAACTATTGGTAAAGTGACGATAAAATCAATAATAAATAACCATCTCCATCCACGAATTCCATTATAATCATCCATGTTTTTATAAATTGCTGCTTGTAATACTCCAGAGAATAATGACCCCAATAAACCTGAACTGGTAAATATAGCTGTTCTCATAGGTAATAATTCTTCATCATAATAAGTCCCCAAGATCAAATGGGTACCAGCAAATGTCACACTTTCAAACATAGCAACAAAGAATCTAATAACACAGATTTGCTTATATGAAGTTACTTTATATATTGATAAAGTAAGTAAACCCCAAGCAAAAGCACAGAAACTTAACCAGTATCTTGGTCTCACTTTCAACAAGATCAAATTGTGGGGGATCATCGCAACAATATAACCGACACTGAAACAAGTATTAATTAAATTAAATTCATTTCCTTTCATATTTAAATCCTCTTGCATACCGGAAACATAAGCATTCAGCAAATTAGCACGGGATAAATAATTGATCCAATATAAAAGACAAACATAACTAAGTACGAAAATGTCAAGTTTAAAAAGGTAGCTTCTTTCAACTGGATTGCTTGGTGGTTCTCCCCATACAATTCTGCGAAGGGTTCTTAATGGTTGTAAAATCTTGGTCATGTGAGTTGATAATGATGTATAAATTAATGTTAAAAAAATAAAAATAAAAAATTTGCAACTAATATGAGGAATTAGATGGGCTTTTTATACGACGGAGTTCAAACGAAAAAAAAAAAAAATTAAGAAAAATAATTCCAATGCCGCGGGTTATGATTTTACTTCAATTTCTCCATTTGATACTTTTCTCAATCTTTTGATAATCATGAAAAACGTTAGGCAACATCTAAGTTAAGTTGATTGTTTTCTTTCTTATCTTTAAAAAAAACCAATCTCAGATTGCTAAGTTAACACAATAACAGGAAAGAAAAGATCATAAAATTTTGATAAAACCGGAATTGGCGTGGGGGAGAGGGCGAGAGCAAAGCCATCTAAAAATAAAACAAAGACGGCCGAAATTGATTTTTTTTTTTCTCAGCCGTTATCTCTTTTTTTTTTTCGCGTGCGAGTTTAACAAGAAGTTTACATGCTCACCATAACTACTACTCAATGAAAACCAATCCTCTGTCCCTGTGACTTGACGCAATGAAAATGGAGTTCGACATCCTATCTCTTTTTTCTCGTCGTTATCTTTTTGATTGTTGAGGCTTTATCTAAGATAGGAATTAATTACTTGTTACGGATTATCCTTTTGGGCCGTTCAAATTCTGATAACTGAATCCCCCTTGATCAAATTACATCCATTAAGATTTTTAGTTGCAAAATGAATATTCCATTAAAATCAAAAAAAAAATAGAATCTAGTTATCAACAAAATTTACAAATCATTAAGTCCATACACAACACCTCTAAACATCAACAAATTTTTGTTGATCTTTGGACTGAAATCTCAATTATTGAGAAATTTGTCAAAATAGTTATTTATTTCAAGTTACATGTCTATTAATCACTATAATTAATCAATTTAGAAATTTCTTTCATCATGGCAATAACTTTCTCCTCTTGTAATCTTCTACCAACCAATTGTAATGAAACAGCACCACCATGAACCTCTTCTGGGTCATAATCTCTCCAAACTTGAAGATCAATATCATTATATCCAGCACTGGTTTCATCAACTTTATCTAAATCCTTATGTGCTCTTGTAACAGGGAAAGTACCAACTGAGTAGTCAAGTGCATTGAATGGAGAAGTATATCCAACATAAGTTGGAAATTTCCCAATTGGACTTCCAGCAAATGGAGTAGCTGGCATAATAATAGCATCAATAGGTTTACCATTTTTAGTCAATTTGGAAGTTTCATTCCATCTATCCAAATAATCTTTCATTAATTTAGTTCTTTCACTATGTAATTTCCATAATTGAGAAACTTTCATATCTTTGCTAGTACCATAATTCTCCATATATGGGAATAAAGGTTCTTGAGTTTGTAAAGTTTGTTCCAAAACATGATGTCCACCATCACTAACAAAAAATTCACCAATAATTTCAGCCAATCTAACATGATCAACTGGATCCCATTGAATTACATCATGACCTACTTCAGTTAACAGTTCAATAACAATATCCATTCCTCTACGAATAGGAGGAGTTGGTCTAACAAATCCATCATCAACCAAAACAGCAATGTTTAAAGTTTCTGGTAATTCTACTTGTCTCCAAGGAATTTCAACACATTTAGCATCATGATTCCATGGTTGATGATCAATAATTGATTTACAATAAAATTCTAAATCATCAATATTGTTACATAAAGGACCATTAACACTATTAACACTTTCTAAACCAGGTAATCCAGATCTTGATCCATAAGTTGGAAATCTACCAAATGAAGGTCTAATTGAATATAAATTTTGGAATGATGCTGGAATTCTAATTGATCCACCAATATCGGAACCAATACCAAATGGAGATCCTTTTAATTTAATCAATGCTGCTTCACCACCCAGTGAACCACCTGCTGTCAATAAAGTATTCATTGGATTTAAAGTGTTTCCCCAAACATGATTGGTAGTTTCTGGCATCATCATAGCAACAGGAACATTTGTTTTGACATATAATACAGCTCCAAGTTCACGTAAATTGGAAACTAAAGTTGAATCAAAATCAAATTTATCTGGATTAAAACAAAAATTAACCATACCAATGGTGGTTCCTTGACCCTTGACATTAAAATTATCTTTTAATGAAATAGGTAATCCATGAAACGGTCCAATTGTTGATCCATCATGAGTTTTTTGATATTCATCTAACTTTTTAGCAGTTTCTATAGCTTCATCGAAGAAAATTTCAGTAAGACAATTAGTCAATTGATGAGCAATTGAAGCACGATGACAAAATGCCAATGTAACTTCCAAAGCAGTCCATTTTTGTTCTTTAATTTTGAAACAATTTCAACAGCAGAACTTTCAGTAATTTCTAATTCTTTTGGTGTCAAGAAGTTTTTCTTAGAAAGCCAGAAAACAATATCCTTGGTATCAGAAGATGGTAATTCTGATTCTGGGATTAACCAGTCAGGATTTAATTTAGCATCTCTAGCTGCTCTTTTCTTTAAAGAAATATCTTTGTAAATTGGTTTAATAACAGTCATTATAAGCTTTGGTCTTGTTGTTGGGTAGTTTGTTGGTTGGTTGGTCAATGAAAGGATGACAATTTTCAATTGGTATTTTGTGGAGATTTTATATCAAGATCGCACGTAGAGATTTATTTTTTTTAAAAAAAAGTTTTGATAGATAAGATAGACAGAATCACAAAAATATGACAAAAAAAAATAGTAACTCGGAATTAATTACTTAAACGGAAAAAGAAGAAACAATTCAACCTTCAATTACAAGCGAACGGCAATCAATACAAGTTTGCCGACAAATATCGATAAGGATAATTGATCAGATAGTGTAACGTGGGGGAGCTATTTAGTATTTCTAATCAGTTGACCTTAGCCAACTCGATTGGGTTATATTGCGTAAAACCACTTCCGTGTTCTTGGATTAAATCTAGTATCTATTATCAGAACACTAGTTACTTCACCGGTAATCGAAGGCCTTGAATCAATAAAGTATATTCAATACCGATAGGCTTTATCTTTTTTAGGATATAATATCCCTTTGTTACTTGTTGAATTCAATCCAGCCATAATCTTAATTGGGATAGAATTCTACCCACTGTCAATACCTTTAGTAGTTATGAAATCTGTGACAACTCAATAACTTGAAAATAGCATACATTTAGTTTATACTAAAATAACAAAGTTTAGCCTCAGGCGTAATATTAGAGTTATTTCAGTAGTTTATATAGTTTAAAAAAAAACTCCCCGCCATTTCTTCACAAAAACAAAAAAATTGTCTGCTATTCGTCAGATACAAATAGTATGATGATAAATAAGCTAAAAAAATGAATCACGTTTCACAAAGTAATCAATCAATATATTACCCTGTTTATTAAGAATGTTAATTCAACGCATTCAACAAGTTCTGTCGAATGACTTGATTACCTCGCAGCAACAATACCCTGGGGCAAAAGAAAAAAAAAACTCGAATAACAAAAATACCACCATGAACAACATAACTATCTATCAACTCAAGGCAACACTCACTGCTATTCTAACTTGAATCATGTCAACTAACTCACAAGAAGATTTTAATAAACGAATTGCTGCTTTAGAATCACTTGTTGAAAGACAAAGCAAATTAATTGCCCAAACTGGTCAACGATTAATGGAGATTCAAATCAAAAACATTAAAGGTCAAATAGATAACCATAACAGTAATCAGCAATCACAGATTGATATGTCTGATTATACCACTAATGATGATATTGTACAACTTGTTACTGAACTACAAACACAATTAGATTCATTAGAAGATAGAACCATGAGAAGAGTATATAACTCCACACTTCAATATGATGAAGAATCATTAGCTCCAATTATGAATCGAGATGGAGAATTACCGGAATTTGCGGTTCCTACAACTTTAGAAGAATTTAAAGAATTATCCAAAGTAGAATTAATTAGATTGGGATTATTTTATGAAATTATTATTCCTAATGAACAAGAAGTTGAGCAAGCTTTGGATCAAGATAACAGTAAAGATGCAATTTTGGATATTAGTAAGAATAAAGATATTGAAGAAATGAGTAAGAATTTTGATGATGATCAAATTAATGAAATTTATGATGAATTGGCTAGGTATTTTGGTATCAAACATAAGAGAAATAGTGATGGATGGTGAATAGATAGATAGAACTAAAACAGAGTGTAAAGTATAGAGCCAGTGGGGTTATTGTAGAATGCACGACTTTTTTTTTCTGTTTAACTTCAATCTCCTTTCTCGCTTGACGTGTTTGTTAGGTGTACGCAAGGCAAGAGACAGTAGAAATTTTTCAACCACAACCAACTACTTGTAATGTCAACAACAGTATTACCAAGAGATAGACATGGCAGAAGAAACAGCTATACCAGAACCAGAAATTGTTAAAATTTCTGTGTTTACTCCGTTGATTTATGTGGGAGTAGTATTGTCAATATTTGTGGTATTCTCCATCATTTATAGAAGAAGAAGATTACAATCGTTATCCCAGATCGAACCACTTTTCAAAGAGAATTACCCAGCAGAAATATATCATCAGTTAAAAGCATCATATATTGATAATGATTTACCAAAAGAGAAGAAACCTCATGAAAAAGTAATGAAGGCTGCACTTTTAAGAAGAGCAACTGAAGCAATTAGAAGATCAATGAAATTAAAAGAAAATGAAGGAGCATTTAGTAAAATGTATCAGAATGGATTAATTGGAGATGATATTTTTAAACAATATGAGTTTCAAATTAAATTTCAAGAATTAGAATTAAAAGATATTGTTGCTGAATGTGAAAGTTATAAAAAAGGTTGGGTACAAACTTTCTTTCCATTAGCACAAGAAATCTGTTTTAATGAAGCATTAAGAAGAAGATTGAAAGTTTTAGAATCAACGAAGTAAATAAGAATAGGAGATTTGTAATATATAGAAATAGATTTCATGTAAAGTGTTAGTGCAATATATAATATTTTGTTTCATTTACAGTAAAACTGTATACTGAAATGATTTAGCAGTATAACCTGAATTCTCAGTGATACTAAGTTTAAAGCAAGATACATGGGAGTGGTGGATGTTTAACAAATAACGGTTTTGGGCAATTTCATAAAACAGTTCAGTGATTATTATTTACTAGAGTTTAGTAGCAAAATTTATTTAAAAATAGAATATACAATTTAAATCATATCATAACTTACCTCTATACATTACTGAACAACCTGATGATAATGAAGAAAATGTAATACAGTATATCTACGTAGATGGTTACAATCTAAGATTGCCGTATACCATATTTATAGGAACACAGCCACCACTAACTATGGGATCTACATACCAAGAGAAGAAGAAGAAAAAAAAATGAAAGGTTGTGTTATTTTGTGCATCAAAATTATTTAAAAGCAACTAAAGAACAATCATGAAATTGTTAAACTTTGTAAGAATATGGTATACATGCATTTCCTTATGTCGAATGGGTGTGTGTGTGTGAGTAGATTAGATTAGATGTCATACAAATATATTAATTTTGGACAAATGATGTTATAAAATTATTAAATATATGTAATGGCTTTAGAATTACGTCAATTACTTCATAGAGAAATTCATCATTATCATCATGGGGTTACATACTGTATGCTATTATATGTAATGTTTTGAAAATATATAAAAATAGATTTAATTTAAAATATCAAATAATAAAGAAGAGGCGAGGAATTCATGTAATTTTACTACTTGCATTCGGTTAGTATAAAAGCATGTCTTATATACAGTGTAAACCGTATAATGAGATTTCATTAAATTACACATTGACTTCTGTTTTTTCACTTTGCCTTCTTTTTCTCATATCCTCCCCCTTTCCCTTTCCCTTTCCCTTTCCCTTTTTAAAGTGATGATGATGACATTTTAGTCTAACCGTGACGAAAGCGTGTACAAAGTACAAATTTTTTTTTGGTTCCATTTCAAATTTTTTTACGAGATATTTAATGGCTTATAATGAAATACCTTTTATTATTGTTGCAAAATAAATAATCATTTGTTTATGTTTGATTTCTTCCTCCTCCATCTATCACTGTTAGTAATACCAAACCTATATTGATTTCTATGATTATTTATATAATTCAATTTGAAAAAAGTAAAAAAGTTACAAGAAAAGAAAACACACACACAAGAAATCAAATTGTATAAAAAAAAAACACACAAGAAATTTAAATTTTTCTTAGTAATAAACAAAAATTCTTTTTTTTTCTTAGCATATTGAAAAAAACCCAACACCAACACCAACACCAATAATATTAACTTAAATACATATTAGATCACCATGAATTAATATTTAATATATATAATTGGATTTAAAGATTCTTCTTCTTCTTCTTAAAGGAAAATTTTTTGATATTTCTTTACTTTCTTTCTTTTCTTTGAAATTTATTTCAACCTTCACCACCCACTCGTTTTATTTGATTTTTTTTTGTTCTTATTTATATATCATTGCCGAAATTATCAACCAACCAACCATTTTATCCTCCTTGCTTACTTTAACTTATATCTCTTTTATTGGTAATTAATTGATTTTTTATTTACAACCTACATTCCCCCCATTCTTCATTGCCCCCATTGACAATTACCAATTGTCAATTCCATATTCCACTACGCCCCTCACCACGTAATATTTATTCTAACAGTGTGTTAGTGTGTGTGCGTGTTACTGCAAAATTTTAACAACTTTATTATTTAGTTTACATCATCATCTTTTTATTTGATTTTCTTAACCTTTAAAAAGAATCACACAATTTTCATATTACTTTTTTCTTTTTGGTTTCTACCTTCAGTTTGTTTTATTTAAAGATTAGATTAGACGCTTTCCTTTGTTATTTTCATCATTATTTCTATTTTCATCCATTTTATTTTTAAAAGCCAAACTATCTAATAATATTATTCACATATAATGATTTCAACATTACTTAAATCATTAATTACTTTAACTACTTTGTCAACTTTAGTTTTGGCTAAATTTGAAGATGTTGCTCCACCAATTGAAGTTGTAGGTAATAAATTTTTTTATTCCAATAATGGTTCTCAATTTTTAATTAGAGGTATTGCTTATCAACAAGATACTTCAGGTTCTGTTTCTACAATTTCATATGATTCTGATCCAAATAGAAAATATAATGATCCATTAGTTGATCCAGAATCTTGTAAACGTGATGTTAAATATTTCCTTGAAACAAATACCAATACTTTAAGAGTTTATGCTGTTGATCCAAATAATGATCATGAAGAATGTATGAGAATTTTTAGTGAAGCTGGTATTTATATTCTTGCTGATTTATCAGAACCAACAACTTCAATCAATAGAAATAGTCCAGAATGGAATTTAGATATTTATGAACGTTATACAAAAGTTATTGATACTTTACAAGAATATTCAAATGTTTTAGGTTTTTTTGCTGGTAATGAAGTTACCAATAATATTACCAATACTGATGCTTCACCATTTGTTAAAGCTGCTATTAGAGATATGAAGACATATATTAGAAATAATGATTATAGAGAAATTCCAGTTGGTTATTCTTCAAATGATGATGAAGAAACTAGAGTTGCTATTGCTGATTATTTTGCTTGTGGTTCATTAGATGATCGTGCTGATTTCTTTGGTATTAATATGTATGAATGGTGTGGTAGATCAACTTTTGCAACTTCAGGTTATAAAGATAGAACTGAAGAATTTAAAAATTTAACAATTCCAATTTTTTTTTCAGAATATGGTTGTAATGCAAATCGTCCACGTTTATTTCAAGAAGTTGGTACTTTATTTTCTGATCAAATGACTAATGTTTGGTCTGGTGGTATTGTTTATATGTATTATGAAGAAGCTAATAATTATGGTTTAGTTTCATTAGATGGTTCAAAAGTTTCTACATTATCTGATTATAATAATTATAGATCAGAAATTAATAATATTAGTCCATCTTTGGCTACTCTTTCAACTATTGATTCAGAAGAAGCTTCAAAAACATTAGCTTGTCCAGATAATAGTTTTTCAACATGGAGAGCAGCAACAAATTTACCACCAACTCCAGATGAAGAATATTGTGATTGTATTGCTGATTCATTTAATTGTGTTGTTTCTGATGACGTTGAAGATGAAGATTATGGTGATTTATTTGCTCAAGTTTGTGGTTATATTGATTGTTCAGAAATTTCTGCTAATGGTAATGAAGGTTCTTATGGAAGTTTTTCATTTTGTTCTGATAAAGATCGTTTATCATTTGTTTTAAATCAATATTATCATGATCAAAATGAAAGATCAGATGCTTGTGATTTTGGTGGAAGTGCATCTATTAATTCCAATGCTGAAGCTACTTCAAGATGTAGTGCTTCTGGTGCTGTTGCCTCATCATCAATTAAAAAATCAGGCTCATCAACCAAATCTGGAAGTAATTCTGGTTCAAGTACTTCTTCAAGTAGTAGTAGTACTAATTCTGGTTCTAGTTCAAATTCTAATGCTGGGGTTAAAACTTACGGTGAAATGTCCATGACTAAATTATTCACCATTACTGGTATTGTAACTGCTTTTGTTGGTGGTATGTCCATTTTGCTCAATTAAAAATAAAAATGTCAAATCATATACGTATATTATATATATAGTATATATATATTGTACTAGATGTTATTGATCTTTGAAGATACTTAAATATCATGAAATTAGAAAAAACGTAAATAAATAAATAAATTAACATAATGTTTTTGAACAAGTAGAATAAATCAATCAATTAAATAGTTTATTTATATATTTATAAGTGAATAATTTAAAATCTATTGAAATTAATTAATTAGTAACCATGAAAATTTCATTCAATGCTTTAGAATCCATAACTGATGCTCTTTTTTGTTTAATCCATTTAGATCTTGCCGAAAGTCTAGATGCAATTGCTGGTGGTTGTGTTGATGATGATTCTATTGTTCGTATCTTTTCCTTCTTATATTTCTTATCCTTCTTTTCCTTCTTCTCTTTCTTTTCCTTCTTCTCTTTCTTGTCCTTCTTCTCTTTCTTATCCTTCTTCTCTTTCTTGTCCTTCTTATCCTTTTTATTCTTCTTCTCTTTCTTTTCCTTCTTTTCCTTCTTTGATTTCTTCACCTTTGGCTTATCATCATCTTCATCATCAACATCACGACTTCTTTTCTTCCCATCATCTTTTTCAGTATTTTTATAAGATATCAATTTTTTACTTTCTTTATCCCAAGTACTACTTAAAGTTTCACCTTTAATAAATCTCATTCCCCATTTCCCATCAATTATATTTTGTTTATTAATATCATTTAATACATTATTAACATTATCTTCATTTCCATTTAATCTACCTAAAATTCTTTGAAATGCATCTAATCCAGCAATACCATCTTCTTCTAATTTCCCATCTTTACCTTTTCTCTTATGTAAATTTGCTCCTAATCCTAAATTATCCGTTTTAATTGATACTTTAACATGACTTGTAAGTGCATGATTTACTAATCCTAATCCTGATCCTTGTTTCCATCCCATTTTAGCAAGATATTGATGACCAAATCTTGAAGTATCATTAGACCAATTGGTATTTCTTGGATCATTACCAAATCTTTGTTTTACTCTAGTTCCTGCTAATCCCATATTTACTTGTTTTTAATTAAGTTTAAATATATTATTAAGTATATTAAAATAAAAAGAGAGATGCGATTATAAAAAAATGAAATTTTTTTTTGTTCCCTGATTTTTTGTTTAAGAATTTTGGTAATTTTGTGTACTTTTTTTTTTTCTAACTTCGTCTTCTCCCCCTCGCTATAATCAACTACCTAATACAGTTAACCAATTACCAGTAGTATAAAATCCTCCATATTCATTCTTACTGAGAAATTCATTTTCTAATAACCATCCAATAACTGAATTGAAATCACGTGCACTTAATAATGAATCAAATTTATTAAAAATTAAATCAAGGGTAACACCAGGTCGAAAATGAAAATGATATAACATAGCAACAAGAATATCTCGCCATAATTTACTATCAATTTGTCCATTAACATCAAGCCAAAGTCTTGAACATATTTTTCCAGTAGGTATAGAACTTGTCATTTTAATATCTTCTTCTAATAATGGATAATTATCTGGTTTATAAACAACAATTTCACAATCTAAAAGCCCTTGTTTAATAATCTAGATTCATACCCTTCAAAATCATAATTTTTATCAATTCTACCAAGACTAACAAATGAATCTGATACAAATTGTAAAACTTGTGCCATTTGACCATTACTAATTCCCTGGGATAAAATAAATCCTTTATTTGAATTAACCAAAGGAATTAAATTCTCTTTAAACCTTGTTGCTTGATTTAAAAATATTGATTTGATTCGTACTTGTAAAACTCCATAAACTTTCTCCGTCAACATAAAATTATTTTCATTATCATCCCCAAAATATAACAACTCTCTATCTTTAATCATTCCTTCAGAAACTTTACGAAGAACCTCAGTTGAATAATCCATTAATAGTTTATCAAGCTGATCAGATGCTCCATTTTGTTTTGATGTACCAAAAACTGCCTTGAATACCGTTCGTATATCGTCATGCTCGACATGTGGAGATACTTTCAGTAAATCAGAATCAATTTGTTTTTCATCATCTTGTGTATCTTCAAAAAATGGAGTATTGGCTAATTGAACCTCTTTGGTGGTCATTGATGGTGTTTCATAAACATCATAGGTTTCATTGGTAAATACATTCACCAGTACCCTCTTATAATGATTTTTATTATCTTTCATATATAATGGCATGACATCCATAATTTGTTCATATTCAGTTTCATATCTTGACCACAATTCCAAGAAAAATGGATACCTAATATTTTCCAAATCACTAGCTTCAATATCTTCTTCCTCAATGGCCCGGCTTACAATTCTTTCAAATTCCTTGACTCCTCGATTAATAACCTCTACACCACCAACAGACCTTCGAAGTAATGACCATGATTTTCTTAAAGAATCAACGTCAGCACCATCAAACATTTCACTAATAGATTCAAAATCAATCATATTACGAATGAATGCTTTCGAAATACAAATAGCTCGAAACAAAGTAATTTCACCTTCTTCGTCCATCTTGAATGCAACTGCTTTATTGTCATCTTTAGAACGTCCCTTACCAGTTCTCTTTTCAGGAGCAGTTTTCCTCTTAAGTTTCTTTCTAACAATAGATGACATTTCTTTCTTTGGTTCTTGTTTAATTTCAACTGAGACCTCTTCTTCTTGGACTTCATCATCATAATCCACTTCAAGTACAGCGGTGGTTTTAGTTTTACCATTTGTATTCTTTGTACTTTTGTTTCTGCTCCTCTTCTTTGTTTTCATATCCACTACCACTTCTTCTTCTTGTTGCAATGCTACAACTTCCCCATCAAAAGGTACGTCTTTAAGAAGTGATCTTCGACCACTAGTCTTGCCATTTCCACGCTTGACAGCAGCCAATGAATCCAATCTTCGTCCCATGAATGGAGAATCAATTGCAAACAAAGTATACTCGGATTCCACAGTTCTATGCCGAGTTGTTTGTCTAAAAGCTGAATTGGTAGAACCAGTCCTACATTCTTCTCTAGCACTATCAATTTGTTCTTGAGATGGACGAAACCCTTCTTCTGTTATCATAAACAACCATCTTGTTACATCTTGTCCACTTAATTGCATTTCTACCTTCTCAACTTCTAAATCACCCGATTCTCGTAGTCTACTAAGATCACGAGTAAGCGTCTTTCGATCAATTTTAGTGGACATGTTTCCAAGTCTGACATCCAATTCTCTAGTAAATTCCGAACTTGTGTAGGCCACACCACCCCGTGATTTTGTTATTTCAAGAATCAAACTTCGTCTAAGTTCAGCCTTATTGTCCACAAAGAGTCTTTCCCTAAGACTGATATTTCTACGTCTGATTGACCTTTCTTTTGTTTTCCTTGGAATAAATATCCTAGTTTCACCATTTTCATCATTAAATGATGTGTCACTATTAAATGATGAATCAACGTCATCGAAGATATCTGTACCAACACCAGTCGCTTTAATAGGTGTATTATTATCATCTTGTTTAAGTGTACCCGCAACAAAGTCTTCAATCTCTGGATTTACCACCATCGAAACCTCCTTGTCTCCTTCTTCTTGTTCTTCTTCATCATCATTATTCTCCTTCATATCGACATCTTGATCTGGTACATCAACCCCAGGTTCCTTGTATTCTTCATCATCAGCATCCACTTTAACCTCTTCCTCATCAGAAAGATCTTCAATAATAACTGGACGTTTTCGTGCAGCTCTCTTGATTCGGGCTACAATGTCGTTATCCTTAATAGAATCCAAATCATTTACTTCTTCGATGAGTTTTCTCTTTTTTGTTTTCTCAGGAGCTGGTTGACTAGATGGTTTATTTAAACTTGAAAGTCGAGATTTCTTGGTTTTTGATTTTGATTTTGCAGTTGGTACTGGAGTTGGTGTTGGAATAGGCTCTTCCTCAATTTCAGGTAAAGTTTCCCCCCTTTCGGGGTGAAGCAAAATATTTGCCGATCCTAATCTTTTTGGCTTATCAAATAATGGCCACCTTGATCTGTCATTCACTTTACCACTTAATGCCTTTTCTACCTTACTTAAGTCACCATCAGTAAACACCTTCGGTATTGGTCTTTTCTTCCTAGCAGATTTGAGTTTCAATTCATGCGGGTAGTTTTCTCGGATATAAAACTTATAAAACTTGATTTTTCCTTCAGATTCATATGTTCTCATAATACCACTTGTTTCATCTTCTTCTGGATAATTACTCAAGTGTTCCAAGGTATCACCTTTCAATTGATACGATGGAAGAATGTCAAAAAGTCTTTCAAGCATTCTGTGTCTTGAATCCGAATACAATAATTTGATAATATCCTTAATCGTTGTACCACTATCCCTAGACTCGTGGATTGCTTGTGCCGCCAACACAGGCAATGGAAATAGATTATTGAACATTGGAAAATTGTTTCTACCTCAATATCTTCAATATCTTGATCATCATCACCATCTTGGTCTTGAGCTTTGTCTTCATTAACACCATTCATACCATTAAATTCAAATTCATCACTTTCAATAAACTCTGGCAGGGCATCTTTAACAAACTTGAGTGCATAAATCAATTTATCTGTTTCTTTATCTTTAATGTTGACCTTCTCAAGTATACCGGCGTTATGTAGATCTCGTGTAATTGCTGTAAAAAAAAGTGATTTGGCTTTACTCTGATCCATTCTCAATTCTCGTTTCAAATCTCGATACACACGAATTTGATGGGGAGCATTCTTAACCGCCTCAATCATATGAGTACGAACTCTATTACGAGATCTCCAGTAAAACGCTGCACCTCCATCATCTTCGTCCTCATCATTATCATTATCGTTACCACCGCCACCTTCGGCTCCATCCCCTTCATCTTCATCTCCATCACCATCACCAGAAATCTTTTTTGGGGTTGGTTTTTTCTTCTTTGGTTTCTTTTCTTGCAGCGATCCGTCATCAATTGTATCTGCCACCAAGCCAGCAAATTTCATATGAATAATCAAGTTACTATGTGTTTTCCTCTTGGCATAGAATCTACCTTCTTTGATAATCAAGTTATTATCTTCCAATTTCTTTAAACGTGAAGTTAAGGAACGATTGTCTTGTCCTGTTGCTTCTACCAAATCTGGTGACCAGATACCATTGGCCCCATGTTTGGCAATTTCCTGTAGCAATTCATATGGTTTTTCCCCTAGGGCCTTAAAGAACATTTTATTGTTGGATACCCCAGTCAAATAAAATGCCTGTACCTCGTATTGCGGTAATACCCGGACATTCTCTTTATCAGTATAGTTTGCAATAAAAGTATTATAATTTAGATCAATAGGAATGGGATCGTTTTTATATGTGACATAAAGTTTTGATTCATGTGTTTCTTCATCGTCGTTTTCAAAGAACAACCACTGCCATATAGTTTGTTTTTGAAAATCATCAAGGTCGTCTGTTTGGTTGAATGAAGTCTTTATAAACAACCAAAGCTCATCAATTGGTAATCCATATTTTCCAGAAAACGAGAGTTTCTCCACAGTAAACTGGACCACCTCGTATGGTGTACACGGAAACAGCATGGTAGATGGTGGGGGTTGGGGTTCAGATTGTTGTGCTTTGCTTTGATTTGTTTTGTTTTGTTTCTCATATTTCTCTCCATCAAAAGATTTATTTTTTTTTTTCTGTCGGGTTTGGATTTAAATATGGTGCATTTTTTTTCTTTTGGGTCGTCTTATCCTGCCTTTGAAGATAAAATACGATTTTAATCATTAACAATGAGTGATTCTGACGACGAACCAATCACTTTATCTGCTCATGCGCTTGCTGCTTTGCAAGAGTTTAAATCTGAAGAGAAAGAACGTTTAGAAAAGTTTGAGTCTTTGTACCAGCAATCAGAAGACAAATTCGATGAGCAAAAGAAGAACCAAGAAACAATCACCATCGATGACTTTAAAGAGGACTGGCAATTATCACAGTTTTGGTATTCTGACGAAACAGCTAAAATATTAGGTAAGGCATTATTAGAGGGTGCTGATGATGAAACCGTCATTGTAATTGCCAGTGCACCATCAGTCTATGCGGCAATTAAACAATTTCCACCAGAAGAGATTCCTACTGAACACATTTACTTGTTAGAATTTGATCCTAGATTCAAGGTCTTGGCAGGAAACAACCATTTCAGTGTCTATGATTACAACAAGCCTGATGATATCCCAGAAATGTTACGTAATAAATGTCACAGAATCTTGATCGATCCTCCATTTTTGGAAGAAGAGTGTCAAACCAAATCCAGTATAGCAGCCAAGAACTTATTGGTTCAGGACAGAACTGGAAAGACTAAATCTGGAGATGATAAGTACAAATTGATTAGTTCTACAGGGGAAAGAATGTTTGAGTTGGTCACTAAGAAGAACTATCCCGACACAGAGATCACTGATTTCTTTCCTGAACACAAGAATGGTTTGAGTAATGAATTCCGTTGCTATGCTAATTTCGAATGTTCATACTGGAAATTTTCTTCCGAAAAACCTTAAATAGAATACAATATATACATATAGTGATGTGAGTAGCTCATTAACTCGCATTCGACGTTGACACTCCAGATGATATCCTTCAATATTGTAGTGAAAATTGGGTTTGAGAAGCATAGCAGATCTAGAGAGCAATATGACATTCATGTTTTGCAGTAATAAAGTTTCATCAATTAGTAACATGTCATTGCCTTGGAACCACAAGTCATCAAATAATTAAACAAAATGTGCTGCTACACAGCATATGATCAGTAGTAACAGGAATGTATACACATGATTGCCCCATATCAGATTGATGATCTTTTAGTATATTAAATTAATTCACATAATAACCAAGAGTGCTTTGAGTTACCAATAATCCGAGGATTATAGCTGTCTGTGGCTAATTCTTTTGGCTCGATAAGTTGAAATAATTAATACAAGAAATGTGTGGCTCCGAATTCCATTCGTGTTGGACAATAACGACACATAATAAGGTCAATTGATTACCGACAATAAAGTAAATACTCTATAATGTTAATTGATACAAATTGAATTAAAATCAGATTGTAGTTGCAATTAAATCAGCCGTAGTTGGAAAGAGTACTCAAAAGCCCTAAACAGAGCATACTCGTGCGGATGCCTCAACTACTGCATATAGAACCATCATCGTTATTTCATAAAATGGTGAAAAATTTTTTCTCACCGCCAGCAATCCCCCGTCATCTAAAAAAAAAATTTTCTTTTCTTCTTCATACTTTCTTCTTTTTTTCTTCGTTTACATCAATCACACAACATTGTATCATGTCCTTCTCCGACTTCTCCAAAGTTGAAACTATCAAATCATTGAACGATTTCTTAGCCGACAAATCCTACATTGATGGGTATGTTTGATATTACACCGAAAAGTGACAATTCTTGTTTGAAATGATGATCTCAATCTTTGGTCCGTGTTTATGAGGTGGATTCAAGACCCACCGCATGAGTGACAAAGAAGATTTAAATCTTTTATCTGATTACCAGAAGAATTGCCTCCTTTAAGATTTTCAATTATTTAAAAATTACAATTTTACTAACATATTAGTTTTTAGCTCAGCTGCCACTCAAGCTGATGTCACTGTCTACAAGGCTTTCCAAAAGGCTTACCCTCAATTCACTAGATGGTTCAACCACATTGCTTCATACACTGAAGAATTTGAATCTTTGCCAGCCGGTAACGCTCCAGCTGCCGCTGCTGCCGAAGAAGAAGAAGACGATGATGTCGACTTATTCGGTTCCGATGATGATGAAGTTGATGAAGAAGCTGAAAAATTGAAACAACAAAGATTGGCTGAATATGCTGCTAAGAAAGCCTCTAAAGGTCCAAAACCAGCTGCTAAATCTATCGTTACTCTTGATGTTAAACCATGGGATGATGAAACTGATTTGGATGAATTGTTGGCCAATGTCAAAGCTATTGAAATGGAAGGTTTGACTTGGGGTGCTCACCAATGGATTCCAGTTGGTTTCGGTATCAAGAAGCTTCAAATCAACTTGGTTGTTGAAGATGCTTTAGTTTCTCTTGATGAATTGCAAGCTAACATTGAAGAAGATGAAGACCACGTTCAATCTACTGATATCGCTGCTATGCAAAAATTATAAGCTTTCTCTTCTCTTTTAGGTTAATCTTTTCTAGTTGATTTTAGTTTAGGATTTCAATATAAATTTGTTTACTGTGTATTCCCAGGAAATTACGAAACTCTAATGATCATCTGATCTGGTTCATCTGGCCCTGCCTTTTCATTATTAGTGTGCGTGTGTGTGTGTAAAAACCAGAAATAAATTTTCACATATTACATTATAACACAATAGTTATTTCTAGATATACAATGGGTATTGATATACTTATATATTATCTTGATTTCTAAAAAGTATACACCAGTTTCCAATAATCACACAGGTAAGTAATCAATCCCATCATCAAGCCATTCATTTAGGTATTCTTCTGGGGTTATTCCACGTTCCCATACTTTCAACACAATTTCCTTTAACGAATATAGTGTTCCCATCTGTGCTGTTTCGTATAATGTCTCCATGTAGATTAGTAAAGCAGTACGTTCGTCATCTGTACGACATTCACATGCTATTGCATACACCGGCCATACCATCTGCGTCACTAATGGTGACTTAGAATTCATCGTGCCGTACGTGCTTATAAATTCATTGGTGATCTTAGCGTTCAGTTCATGATAGTCTGTAAGGAATAATCGGTTTAGTGTTGCTAATACTGCAAGTGTCCAACAAGAGGCACATTTCAATCGGTTAGCGTATGGCTCTTGCCCATCATCGCTTTCAAAGGGAACATAATCACGATAATTTATCAATTTTTTTTTAATCTCCTCGTAGCGTCTAACATAACTTCTATCAGAAAGGTCAGCCCCGCGGTGTTTCTCATGACGCAACATACAGACTTCAGACATGGCAACAAACACCTCCCCGGGACACCCCATAATCTTTGCTGTCGATATTGATTCATCAACACTACCATACCATTCAGGCATCGAACATGGCAACCGGCAATCCGGACTTACTATGGCCGCAACTGTATCGTACCAACTCAATGCAACACATAATGATCGTTTCTTGTCGTTCGTCATAAGTACACTATCATAAAACCCGCTATCCTGACAAATGGTACCAAAAACCTCAAAAAAATATTGTGACATGGCACTTTTCCCCTTCTCTAACACCAGAAATAAAATAGCCACGTTAATCAACACAAGAATAACAAAAGAACTCGAATGGGTTTGGTAAGTCCATGCTTTTCGGGTGCCATGCTATGGGTTTCGAAATCAAGTTTCATTTTGGATATGGTTTCATTGATATATTGGGTCAAATGATTCATCGTGCTGTTGATGTGTTGAATCCCCGTTTCGTAGAATTCTGCCCTCCTTCACGACATTCGTACATGTGCATACACGCCAATGATATAAAGCAACTTCGAGCAACATTGAAATCACAATATTTAAGCGCTAAATCGGGCCAGGGTGATCTGGGATGTCCATCTAGTAACGGTAAAAGTTTCTTGAAGAAATGCTTGAGTAGAATGTTCTCTTCTTCATGCGAAAGCACAGGCAACGTATCGTGGTTCAGCACTTGCAATTCCAGAACGTCGGTTTCATTATTAACCTTAGCTGGGGTTGTTGCAGCAGAATCTTTCGTCTTATTAGTCTCCCACTGATTTCTCTCTTCCGGAGATGGATCAACAAACTCCGCATAATGGGATTCCAAATTGAGTAAATTGGTGACCATAGAATTCGAACGTGAATGTGAATGCGGATGGTCATTGTTGTGATTGGACATGCTTCCAAAGTCAACTGTTGATGTGAATAATGTTTCAAGATCTTCAAACAACGCATTGTTGAAACTGTGAGGTGTGGTTGCAGTCGCAGTTGTGGTGAGGGTTGTTGGTATCTCCTGTAAATCAACAGTAGGTTTGTACTGTTGGGCAGTTTCAACAACAAATGGGTTATGTCCATTGCTTCGCCCATTCTTGTGACGTTTGGTTTCGTTGTCTCCATCTTTGGGATCAGCTCTCTTGTTCCCATTTTTTGATTGTTTGGACTGTTTCGCATCGGCAGTTGAAGAGCCCAGGACAATTTCAAAGGACAACCTCATCTCATATCCTTCACAATGACGATTGCTCTTTGCACAGTTATTGCAAATGGGTTTTGTTTCATCACATTTCCTATGTCTATAATAAACCCGTTAGTATTAATGCTCTTGGTAATAGGTGATCCCAGGGGAAGATAGTTAAAACATACCGTTTCTTGCAGGTCCAGCATCCTGTTCTTACTCTCGTTATCCTATTTCCCATCTATGTTGTTCCCCTTTGACAAAACACTGAGTTAGTAAAGAAAAGTGTACAACAATATTTCATTTTATTCTATGAAATAATTGTTACAACAGAGTCAATTAAAAGATTGGCCAGGATTTTTTTACCTATTTTGTGTGAATTCCTGCATAAAGTGGAATGAGATTTCATTGGCTTGATAAAGCACAACAAAAGCAAAGTCTGGGCCCCTGATCCGGCTAGCCACATTGGTATCTAACCTGCCATCGGGTTTAGATTTGCATACAAACGGTCCGTAGTGAAGAGCTTAAAAACATAGTTGTTCAAAGAAAAGATAGATATTTGATGAAAAATAGAATCAAATTCAATATGGTGGGCTATATTATGTTGGAGAGTATATCTTTCGAGTGCAAGTTGAGCCACGATTATTGATATATGTATACACCAATTTTCCACCAACCCGGGAGACTTCTAAGACTGTTGATTTTCTTTTTTAACTGTTTTACTTATTATGATTATAATTAAAAGACGTTCAATTACATAAAAAACCCGAAGGATTAATGCAACCGCGAGTTGATAACAGATATACTCCTGATCAAGTATAACACAACAATGCTTTCATTCAGATACTTCTTAGTACATGATGCACCAAGAGTAATCTTTCTTTACTATTCATTTATTGCTGTAAATTAACACCGAATCACACCTTATATTCCTATTAGTGCTCCGTGTCGCATGATGCGTGTTGTCATTAGTTTTGCAACTAATAAAGCAACAACAAATATGTAAGCCATAACAAAAGCAGGATCTAAATAAAATTTGACACGAAAAAATAATCAGTAGTACATTGGTTTTAAAAAATAAAAACTATATATCTAATCCTCTTGGATTTTACTATAAATGTTGTCTTTTTTTTGAATATGAATTAACAAGAACTAAAATGGGAAAAACAATAATGAAAAGCAAAACGAGTTACTTTTAGCACCACATGTGCCATACTCTTCTATAAATTGGCAAAGAAGCGTAGTAAGCCTTTTCTTCAGCAACTTCTTGTTTGACCAAATCCAAATCCAATTCTCTTCTACCGGTGTCGATATCAATGTCTTTGGCACGGATGTAGAATTTCCAGTTTCTAGTCCAAAGTTTGTGACCAATATAACAGGCAAGAATGAATGGAACGGACAAGTAAGCACTGAAGAAAGCTTCAGCACTTGGACTTGCTCCCAATGGCCAAACAGCAACCCAGAATTGTAAACAAACAACAGCGACATTCAAAATGACACCCCAAGCAGCACCCCAAGTACCAACAACAGAAGTGAAGGCCAATTCACTAGTGTCTCTACCTTGGACATACAATGCTCTTCTGAATCTAATTAAAGCAAAGTTAATGGAGCCCCAAGTGAAAATAGAGGACAAACCAGACAAAGCCAATAACCAGTTGAAAACATCACCTTCTTTTGGTGAAGCAGCCAAGAAACATAACAAACCAATGAGCAATTGGAATATAATACCAACTAATGGTCTACCTTGTTTGTCAATGTAACCGAAAATCTTTGGAGCTTGGTTAGAAGCAGCTAAAGCAGCTAATGTTCTAGAAGAACCGAAAACAGAAGAGTTACCGACAGACAAGACGGCAACCATAATGACAACGTTCATAACAGATGGTAATCCCTTGATACCAGCATTTGTGATTGCGATAACAAATGGAGAAGCAGCAGCATCAACAGAAGAAGAACTGAATAATCTTTCATCATTCCATGGAACCAATAAACCAACCAATGTCAAACAAATAACGTAGAACAAAGTGATTCTCCAGAAAACTTGTTTACAAGCTTTTGGTAAAGATTTTCTTGGGTTTTGGGTTTCGGCAGCAGCTAAACCACACAATTCAGTACCGGCAAAGGCGAAAGCAGCATTCACAAAGACAGTCATAACACCTTTTGCACCATTAGGGAAAGGAGCACCTTCAATATGCCAGTTTTTACCACCAATGTATCCACCTTTTGGACCACCACCGGCACATAAAACAATACCCAAGATGATAAAACCCAAGACAGCAAGAACTTTGATAGCACTGAAAATGAATTCTGCTTCACCATAACCACGAACACCAAAAAAGTTAATAGCCACAATAAGCACATAGAAAATAACGACGAATGCAGCAGGACTTGTAGATGCGTCCCAGTATTTAATTGTAATGGAAGCAGCAACCAATTCCAAGGGTAAAACCACCAACCATTGCATAGCATAATTCCAAGCCATAGCAAAACCCCAACTTGGGTCAATAAAACGAGAGTTGTAAGTAACAAAAGCACCAGAAACAGGGAAAGTGACAGCTAATTCACCCAAGGACATAACAGTACTGAAGATCATAGTACCAATTAAGATATATGCAATTAAAAGACCAGCTGGACCACCAGTACGTAAAGCCAGACCACTACCAACAAACAAACCAGTACCAATGGAACCACCAATAGCAATCATTTGTAAGTGTCGGTTTTTAAGGGATCTAGACAATGGGGAGTTTGCAGTCATGATAGCAATTTTTTCAGCATCAGACAAATTTGGGTCAATACCCATTTCTTCAGCATCAGCTCTTCTGAAACCATCAACGAATTTAGCAAACCCTTTCTTTGGTGGTTCAGAATCTTGTTTGTCAAAGGCATCAATGTAAACACCACCATCTTTTTCAGTAGACCCAGCGGCCCCTGTGGATCTAATATAATCTAATTCTTTTTCAGGCATTTTTGTATATTTTCAATAACTTTCTTTGAACCTTGTGGGAAATTAGGAAAGTATTACTAATAATTAAAAGGCTTTCATTTCTCCAGATTTGAGGACTGTTTGGTGTCTTTTATATAATTTCTCTCATCCACTTAGACATCGACATCGACATCGACAATTTATTATTTTAGTCAATGGAATGAAAAGTGGTCTTTTTCTCTCATGCAGAAAATCTTAACTGCTATCATGCGTCTTCTTATCAAATGCAACAAAATTATCGGGTATCTTAAAAATTACCGGGTATCTTAAAAATTAATGCATCACAAAAAACGCATCGCATACTCTCACTAAAGTTAAATGAAAACCAACTAAGTGCCACTCATAGAACATAAACTTAAAGAATGACCTCATTGTGCCTTTTCTTTTAAGGCGAGGTATAGAACATTTACGTTACACTTCCAATTGGGAGGCGTACTTGTTCCGCTTTTGGGAGGGCAATAGAAATATACTCTTATTGGTGTTTTGTTATTACTCTTTGAAATCAAAGTCGAATATCTCAGCATTTATGCTCATTGAGATTATCCAATTTAACACTATGCAGGTCACAGGTTATAAGTCACAATTCCAATTGATTAAAATTGGATAAATTTCATTTATCAGTATGTACCGGAAGGGGATGATTATTCCCACAGTAAATTTCTTTTTTGCGGATTGCGAATGCCCCAACATGGTGGATGAAGCAGCAAAAAATAATTCCCATTTTCTTTTTGTTACCTTTTTTTTGTCTCATTTTAGATAGGCGAACAATTGTTTTCGTATTTTGAAGATTTTCGATTTTGCGCCAACTGATAACTTTTCAAAAGTATTGCTGGATAACCTCTTATCGGTTAATTCCTTTTTACTTGCTAAAAACGCCGTAGCTGCTGACAGTACAAAGAGGTCCGTATATTGTTTCTAAGAAACACAATCACATTTTTATGTTTGGTTTTGAATCGTCAAATAATGGGTGATAATCTAAAACCAGGTCGAGGTACAGATACGGGAACAAGTACTGGTACAGGTCTGGAAAAAATAGCTTTCATTATCATTATTATTCCTGGCCAGTGTTTTGCTTGTCTGATTGACCAAAAAATGAAAGGTTATGGTTATGTGATATTCTTCCTGACCCCACAATAACTGTTGGAAAAAAGAAGATTATAAGTTTTATTTTAATTGGGGAGTTATTATAAATGTGAGCATTTTCAATAATCTACATTACTGAAGTGGCTTAAACAAATGTGGATTCTGTGTTTGTACTTTTTCATTAATCTTATCTTCTAATTTAGAGGAGAAAAAAATTCCTGCATGTATTGAATGTGAAATGCCGTGTTCACATCGTAGTAGCTAATTTCCTTTTGAGTCCTATGCGATAATGGATCACCCATTAATTATTATCTATACTAAATGTATTGATAATTGAATCATTTTTTTATTTTTTTGCATTAAAGGATTTCTTTTCTCCACTCCGTCGGAGAAAAATTTGCAACGGAAAAATATTGCTGTGTAAAAAAGTATCTCAACGAAGCATCAACAGTAAAGCTAAGTGATATAACTATTTACAAAAATAAAACGTGCCCTTCTTAATATATGAATTTATATGAATACAAGCAAATGCTAATTATGGCGTTTAGGAACACTTCAGGAAGTTGAAAGAATGAATTTAAGTGACTGATGTTTATTTACATTATCCTCGATACCGTAGTGGTTCAAGAAAATCAAAGCAAAAAAGTTTGAATCATTTTGTACAATCCACTTCTTTCTTGGATAAATATAAGAATGCAGTCAATTAATATCAGTTCTTGAAAAGTAAATTGCTATAGTCAGGCACATATGCAGGGATATCAAATTATCACCTGGTGTACGTGATATATGATTAACTTAGTCACGGCACTTTTATTATAATGTATGTTTGGTGTTGGTTTTTCAATAAATCAGCTTCCTCTGTTACTCCAATAAATTTTGAGAAAACAAGTTCATACCCTTTGTAACAAAAGAATAATTTATACAATCATCTTCAAGTATGGCACACAAATATCAGTATGCACTTAAATTGCAGTCAGTGTCAGCAAGTACTAGTATATGGAGTCACTCGAGATAGTACTGCCTAATACATCAATGCTAGATTCAAAAGTGTACACTATGTCAACTAATCCTCCATACTTAATGCTACAATTTTTGCTTAACCACATAGCATTAAGCTTACTCACTAGGTTGGTGAAGTAAGTAAAGGTGATAGACAAATACACTGTAACCGTTCTAAGCATCTAGAATCCAGGTGTTCAATACTTACAATGGATGACTAAAATTATAACTCTTTAGTAAGAAAATAAGATTTAAAGAATTTAAGCACAGTATCTAGGATACTAATTTTACTCAATATGGAAGTTAAATCCTTTCTCTAAAATGAGTCGTTCTATAGATGATTAGAAGGATTCTTAGTATTTTGTTACTTGAAATTTATTTTCTCTACCGTATTACTTATCAAGTCAATTGATAAGTGAGTATTTTATTATCTCTATGGAATACTGTATTAGAAATACACGCTACTGTATCTCACCAACTTAGTACTGCAATGACTGATTTGTACCTGTCTATATAGCTATTTTTTGTTACCATAATAATATGTACTATCTTAGTTACTAATATTAGATATCCTGCAGTTGTTAATGCATTCCTGGATTCATCTCGTTCCTTGTAGATCGTACAGTTTTTGGTCTATATGTTTCACTATACTATGAAATTTCCGTAGCTACCAATACATAAGATGTAAACTTACATGATCACTTCATGAAAAATGTAAATTACAAGAGTCTAATAGAATACCTAATTACTGATTGAATTGAATTCCATCATCAGATATTATAGAGTGATTGCCTTGAGAAGGTGCCTACATTTTGTAGCCTTAGGAGATGCCATATAATTCATTGAATATTAATATATATATTCTTATATGGGTAAATCTAACGACGCTGAACCTAATTCAACAACATGTTTGGTACCACTAATTCTAACTTTGATGATTTTTTGTATTTTTCAGTTTTTTTTTTTGAAAAATTTGGTTAAAAAATTTCATTAGAATTTGTATCCTTTGATCACTTAAAATATCACCGTGGGATCACCCAATACAAACAGATATTTCATTAAAGTAATGGCTAAATTAAAAGACACCAAACATCAAAAATTATTTATTTAACATATGTATCCTATTTAATATTTTATCTACAATCTTTTTAATCTCAGTGATCTCAGATTCTGATAAATCTTCAGATTCGAGTACCGATAATAACATGTAATAGGCAGTGGTATAAGAAATTAAACAATTTTTAACATCTTTTCTGTTAATTTCCGAAATTGCAGATTCCCTAGCAATCTGTAATGCCCTTTGGTAAAGCAACACATCTGCACTATCTGAAGATTCAGTAACTATAGGAGGTGCCATTTCACTAAGTATCTGGAATCTTTGTAAGCAAACATCATACAACTGTGAATCATATTTACCTGAAAGACTCATGCCTTTGGCAAGTAATGATAACGCTTTATCATACAATTTCATTCCATCCTCAGCTATTTTCTGAACAATATCCCGAGGTAAACCAATTTCCTCTTCATCTTCAATTGTTTCTGAAGAAGGTGGTGATGGAATAACTTGTTTATACTTGACATCAGCTAACGTTTTGACAGAATGTGCCATATTTGCAAGCATCTCAAGTCTCAGCAAAGTCATATCTTCATTACTGGATGTACTAACAACTGCTGTTACTGCAATCGAGGGTTCAACTCTACCTCCATAAACTAACCCGTCATCAATTTCATTTTCAGCAATAGCTGATACTGGAGTTGAGGAATTCGATGGTTGCAGCACTTGTTGTGTGTTGACTGTTGTAGTTCCAAATAATTTATGGCTTGCTAAAAATAATGCTTTGCTTAATGCATTAGTTGGAGAAATTGATATTTTTCTTTCTGTAAAACTTGGTCTACGATTGCTTCCCGTTGAAGATGTTCTTCTTTGTCTCGTTGCACCTGATAGTGTCGTAATTGGTGTATCACTGGATATCGTTGTTGTTGGAAGCTTATCAAATATATCAACTATTTCTTTTCTTTCAACAACAACATAATCCTTATCCAATACCGAGTCATCTTTTTGACCATCTTTGATTTGTTCATCAGATATTTCCTCCTGAACTAACATTTCTGCTTTTGGAGATAGATCCATAGTCGACCTTTTAATGGTCTCCTCAACATCCTTTACATGATCTTCTTCTTCCAGTTGGAGTTCTTCATTTTTCACAACAGGGGTTAACGCAATCGGATTAATGAATTGTGATCTTTCAGAAGGTTTGATAGGACTGATATATTCACTTATAAATAAATTTTCATCCATTTCAGAAGTCTCCAATGGCTCATTCGTCTCTTCCAAGTCACCTGTTATTAAAGGATCACTGAAAAATTCATTGAATGATATTCTCTCGGTTGGATTATACTTTAATAATGATTTGATTAATGATTTCAATGATTCTGGTACTTGAGCAGCACTAGGAAACTTGATTCTATCGTTTGCTTTTTCGATATTTTTTAATAACTCAATATGATTACCGGCTTTAAATGGTGGTTTGCCCACAGTCATTTCATACAAAACGGCACCAACAGACCATAAATCAGCTTTGGCATTATATTTTTCATACCGCAAAATCTCAGGTGCCATGTAAAGTGGTGATCCACATAACGTTTCTGCCATAGATGTTGATGGTAAAAATCTAGCAAATCCAAAATCTGCAATCTTTAAAATTGGCAATTCCCACAAGCCAACAAATTCTCCATTTATAAACTCCTGTTTTGAATGTACTGGAGGACACAATAATAAGTTTTGTGGTTTAATATCTCGATGAACTAAACTCTTACTCCTTAAGAAACTCAAAGCTGAAGACAACTGTTTTAAAAAATGAATTACTAACACTTCATTCAATCCATGAGATCCTTCTGGTGAAGGGTATCTTTGTAATAAACTTGAAATCACGGGATGGGTTTTCACCAACTGACTCCTTCTTCTAATAAAATATGATAAATCTCCCATGGAACAATAATCCATAACTAAATGAAAATAACTCGATGTTTGTTTATAATCCAATAATCCTACAATATGAGGATGTTTCATATTTTTCAAAATCAGAATTTCAATTTCCAAATTTTCTATAAGTTTCTTAGATTTTAATTTAGACCGATATACGGATTTAATAGCCACAGCTTTATTGTTTGTAGTATTTGTACATTTATACACTGTGGCAAATGAACCTTTCCCAATTTCTGGTCCTATTTTATAGACCCCAATATATTCACTTTTATTATTTGTATTACTTGATGAAGTTGTACTTAAACTTGAAACTGTGGTGGCAACTGAGTTTGCAGGGTTTGTAGAACTGATTCGCGTCTCATGTGGTAATTTATCCATGTTATCTTCCTGACGTGATATTCGCTGTTGATTTGGTTGTCTTGACATGAGAAATTATATATGTTATTTGATTAATGACTCACTATATTCCTTTTTGTTTTGTTTGGTATAGGATTAATATCAGATCCGTTTACTGATGGCAGGCGTAAAGACGAACGGCGGCGGGGGAAGGGGGGGAGACAGAAAAATGTGGACTTGTATAGTTGATTCTCTCTATTTTCAAAGAAATAATAACAATGAAAATCAATGTAGATGAATGAACAATAATAACTAATTCTCTTAGATTTATAAAAAAAAAGTAGATTTGAAAATAAAAGTAAATGAATTAGACTTGTTATTTCTTGTACTATTGAAATTACAAATCAATCGATTGCCTAATATTAAAAAAGAAAAGTGTAAAAGAGAATCATGGAGAGAAAAAAAATAAAAAAAAAATTACTAAGACTGAATCCGATAAAGAAAAAAAAAAAAATAAAAAAATCTGTGACTATGGTTATCATCACGTGGGATATTCACATGACTACAATACTATGAGTGAGTAGATTTATCAGATATATATATACAAGAATATATGTGTGTATATGTATATGTATGTATATAACCCATTTGAATTTATATATAAATCTACTTATCATTCAACTTTTCGACTTTGTTGTTGTTCTCATGATCAGCAAATGTAGATGATTCGTCGCTACCGTCATTGTGTCGTTGTAATAAACCAACAGTCACCGAATTAGACCTGAAGAATGAAGGACGATTCAGTAAAAATTTATTCTCAGATTCTTTAACAATCAATTCTTCATCATTATCTAAATGTTTAGAATTTGGAAATGGTGAATAAACAGGTCCTTTCTTGTAATGGTTATTGAATTGATTATTGCATATGTTTTGTCTAAGTGATTTCTTTCTTTCTTTAGTAACTGGTGGTCTTATAGTTGAAGATGATGATGTAGTCTTTGGATTCAAAGGTGATGATATCTTAACCGTTGTATCTTGTACTGCAACGGGCATGGCCAATTTTGTTTCGATTGATGTGCTCTTGGTCATATTGGCAGTCAATGTGGCTGTTGAAACGTTAGCTGAAATGATTGCTGGAAGTGACCCATTATCGTAATGACCATAACCAGAAGAAATAATACTATCACTACTTTCATCATTAATCAACCCATCAGGAACATCCTCAAATTCAGGTTGTCCATCATGGAAAATAATGGGTGTTTGAAATCCATAATTTGATCCATTATTAGAAGAACCACTTCTATTATTGTTTGATCCCAAAGTTGGTAAATTTGAATCGTGTGATTTGGCTCTTCCTGTCAATGACAAAAAGTTGGCTCTTGAAATAGGTGCAACTTTAGACTGAAACGCAAGTGTTAAATTTTCTTCATCAGATTCCTCCTCATCTTCTTCATCTGAACTTCCACTTGACGAATATGAATATGAAGAGTATGAATCAGTTCTTGAATATTGTTTCATTAAACTAGGAGCAATTGGGTCTTCATCTGAAGACATACCACCATTATGAATATTCGAAACTTGATGCTTCTTACTCATATCATTAACAACAATGTTAGGACCTCCAATTCCAGACTTCATCAGATTCCCTAAATTGAATGCCCTAAATTTTTCCGTAATTGCATCCGGGCCATCAGTCGTGTTATTGTACTTGAAATTTGCTTCCAACAGAGGTAAATCAGAATCGGACATACTCGACTTGCGTCTGGTTTGTTGACTAAGAGGTACACCGTCTTCTTTGACACCTTTCATTTCGGATTTAATTTCCTCATTTCTAAACTTGGTGTATTCTTGGTATTTCATAGTTAAATAATCATCATTAATACTATCCAAAGAAGCAAAACTTTCACTTAATGGTAAAGATATGATAGAATCTTGAGGAATTCCTTTCTCATCACCCGAAACACCTCCAATTGGTCCAATTTTCAATGATGGTTTACTATCAATATCTTGGTTAGCAAGAAGATATTCACCAAACATTGCTTCGCTCTTGTTATTGGATGCTTTTGAAGTAGCAGGGACAGGAATTGGAGCAGCGATATTTGCGTAATGTTGTACAGGTGCATGTGTATGTGAATGTACATGTATATGTTGTTGTTGTTGTTGTTGTTGTTGTTGAGGTGGTGAAACAGCTGATGTTGTAGATTCATAAGATAATGAACTTTTTGTTGACACCGGCGGTGCTTGAGAACCATGAAGTGAGAAAATACTAGACTTTCTTCTTTTATCATCTTCAAGTTTAAGACCCTTTATGGTTTCAACTGCCGATTGGTTAATTAAATACAAGTCACCACCAACATTTCTCTTTGTTTCGATTTGTGGTGCTTCTGAAACTGAGATACCTGCTGAACTGCCTCTTCTACTAGAGGAATTGCTACGGCTCTCAATCATATCTTGAAGGAAACTTTTACCAGAAGCTACTGGAACAGCGGCAGTGGCAGTAGTAGTGGTAGCGGCAGTAGAAGTAGAAGTAGCAGCTGTGGTATTAACGGTAGTATTATTTTCTCGATTGCCTGCAAAAGAAAATTGATTACTTGGATAAACGACAGAAGATGATGCCGATGAAGATGAAGTGGACGAGTTTTGAATTTGATGAGCTAATGTAGATGGGAGATGCGAATTAGTTTTGATGTCATGGCCATTGTTTCCTGGTTTTAAGTGCATTAAGGATGATATTTTAGAAGAGATTAACTGTGGAGGTGGAGTAGCACTTGAAATTGGTAAACCTTCTGATAAAATCATAGAATTATTGTTACCAAATCCTGAAAGTTTAGTACTTGAATTGAAATTTGAATACCCACTTGATGATTCTTCACTATTTTCACTCTTGGAATGTTCAAGATGCAATGCAGAAAATTTATCTCTTATTTCATTATCCTTTAATCCACCAGCCCTAATTGCTTTAACTAGACCTCTTTTAAATCTAGTACCAATTCCAATGATGGCATTATCGATTTCATCTTGCAGAATATCACGATCCTCTAAATTAAAATTCAATGGTTCCTTTGCGGTTCCATTAAGGTGAAATAATTCATTCAAACCATCAATATTGTCATCCAAATCAATCAATGTAAAAGGATGGACTTTTATGTCAGCAATATCAATTCTTGTTTTTCTATTCTTGTCCAACATTCTGCATAATAAATCCTTTGCTAATTTGAACTCATCTTCGGAAACCACACCAGGTGATTTGAATTCTTCAATGTCCTTTGGGAACTCCAAAGGTTGATTAACAATAACTTGAAATAAATCATACTCAGTTTCTGCATTGAATGGAACTTTACCAAATAATAAACAATACAATGTAATACCTAAAGCCCAAATATCGATCTTATAATCTACTTTCGGAGCTCTTGCAGGTACATTCGTGGACATACGTCTCTCACCAGGAGCAGAAACAGTATCCTCAGGATTGAATTGACACAATTCAGGTGCAAAAAATGCTGGTGTACCGGCTGTTTTAGCTAAATCTAATTCATTCACCAAATGACCTTCTTCATTTTCAGCCAAGGATGATGCAAATGAAACACCAAAATCACTGATTTTGACAATGTTATCAGCAGAAACCAACAAGTTTGCTGGTTTTATATCACGGTGTACAATTCCTTGCATATGTAAATATTCCAAACCTAATAAAACATCTCGGAAAATTTTTCTTGATTGTTTGAAAGTCAAGTTTGGTGAATACTCATCCGATAATAAATCGGTTTCATTTGAGAAACTGTGATGTTTCTGTGGCTGTCGGTTTATTTTACTTCCACAACATGGAATTTCATTATCATCAATATCATAGCATTTGTTATCACTTGATTCTCTCTTATCTGAAGACAATTTTTTCCATTTGATCTCTCCTTTTTCCAAATATTCTAAGACAAGATAGATTTTCAATGAATTTACATCATCCAAAACTTCCTTCAATGCAACCACATGCTTATGATGGCATTTTTTCATAATGGCGATTTCTCGTTTAATCTTCAATTCATATTCATTGACAACTGGAACATTTGAATCCTTTCTAAAACGTAATGTAGGTCTTTCCTTACGGGACTTTCTATTGACAATTTTGATAGCCACCAATTCATTTCTGATTAAATCTCGTGCTAACTTTACCTTACCATGTTCACCTCTACCAATCTCCCGTAATATTTCATAGGTGTTTAATACTTTTCTTCTAGTGATTGGATCATATTCCAATAATATATGGCTTGTCTCTATAACTGGGGATGTCTGAAATGACTTGTTGGGGAAAAAAGTAGTATTATTACTTGCAGATCTCGTTAGAGGAGTAGCAGGTGAAGAAATACCTGAGGTTGTTGAAAATTTAAGTAATCTAGTCCTTGAACCAAAGTCAGGGTAATGATCCGTGTTGGTGGTGGTGGTGGCGTTAGTGGTCGACGTTGGTGGAACAACTTTCATTTCTGGGATAGTTTCATTTCCAACATAATGAGGTTGGCAATTGTAATTATTATGATCTATTAAGGATGAGGTTGAGCTTTTTCTGGATGATGAAACAGAAGATTTTTTAGGAATTACTATTCCGCCCGTTGGTCCGACTTTGTAGATCAAATTAGGTCTCAAATCATCAGAAGATAACTGTCTTGGTGATATTGGTTGAGAATAAGAATCATTACTTTTAACTCGTTCAACCTGATTGGATTTAGGTGCAAAATGGTGCTCATTAATGGTATGAATAGGAGTGGGGTTTATTGTCGTGTGAGCATCACTACTAACACCATGGCCTGAACCATTATTACCTGTTTCAACTCTATTGTCCAACAATTGATCTTGATAAATAGAATGGGTTTTGAATACAAGGGGTGTGTTGGGAACTGGTGTATTATTAGAATTAGGCGTGTTTGCTGTATTTAGAACCAAATGGTTTGTATTATTATTCAAGTGTGATTGTGGAGGGGGTGGTTGTCGAGAATTTGCATCTTGACTATTAGCCATAAACTCTTGAGGCATTAGAGATGCAGAAGATGTAGTCATTATTATAGTTTTCCTTCACTTGAGTCTGTGATTATTGATCTCTAATGATAATTGTAAGGTAAATGCTAAAGATATGATTAGGGATGAATATTTTTTTTTTTTTAGCAAAATTAAGTAATGACGTTAACATAAAGAAATATGTCAAATTAATTTCTTTCTTTACTTTCTTTTTGCTTTTGGAAGTAGTAAAAGTATATTGAAGTGGTTGTGTTTACCTGACTGATATGTAATTAATACAGTGTGCTATTTCCTTTAAATTCCTGTAATGTTTTGTTTGATTTTTTGGTATAAATGATAATCAGTTGATTCGATTTTATTACCTTAAAGAAAAAAAGCTCTTTTTTTTTTTTTCCTTCGTTGTAAGTGTAAGTGTATGTGTGTGAGAGAAGAAAAAACATTGCTAATTTGATACTAAAGGAACAAAAAAAAAGTTTTCTTCTGTGAATTTCGTTAGAATGTCACGCTTCAGTGGGATCATCTTTCCGAATGGGAATTTTGCTTTTTTGTTTTGGAGGGGGAGTTTAAGATTTTCAGTATTTACACACGAAGTTAATTACAGTACATATATAGATATTATTAAAGTTTTGTTTGTTAAGATATTCATGGTTAATGAATTCATGTAAGGTAGTCTACATGGATTTATCCATGGCTCAGTTAAATATTTTTATTTTTATTACTGTATTTCATTTTTATTTTAATGCCGTATCCCTTTTTTTTTATTTTTTAATTCAGTTGATATTGCAACTTTGTATTTATCCCCAGTATTACCGCTTAAAACCAGCTTTCATACTTACAGTATGAATATTAAATAAGCAGAATGATATTTAGAGTCTATTACGACATATAATCTAAGAGATGAATAGTAATAATTAGTGCGTGATGAAACGTGTAAGGATAAAAATTATAACCTACTTAATTTTTTTTTTAAAGAATTACTATTCTTTTCAAAATACATACTTAAATCTGATAAATAATCTTCTTTATTTGTAAAATGATCAGGCAAAGAAATTTATACACAAACTACTTGAGTTGTGGCAAATATGTACAATTGCGACGTATTAGGTTCTTTCGAAAGAGGGGGCGGGGAGGTGGCAATAACCTTTTATACTTGAAAAGAACATCCAATATTTCAATCATATTACCCCCATCATTTCCAATATTATACTGTTTAACTTTTACAGTATGGTTGAACATTAATCAACACTTTGTTTACCCCTTTTCTTTGTTTATCCTCATAAATCAATCTAATAGCAAACATTTGCCTGCATAATGGCACACGACCTTCATGAAAAACTGATTGAATTTTAATTTTGGACCAAGTACACATAGGACTGCATATAGTTCCAAAAATAAAAAGTAGTGCCCCAAGTGACGCAAAATAAATTAAAAAAAAAAATGAACATTTGCGGAGGATAAAATTCGATAACCCCGAATTACATATATTTTTTTGTTGTTGTTGTTGACTCCCTAAATTTCCCTTAACTCCAACACCTGATAATATTCGTAAGTACTAGGATAAAAATTAAAAAAAAGCGGAGAGGAATCGAAAAGAATCGAATTTGTTTATCTTTAATAATGTAATAAACCAAACTCTGTTCAGTGAATATCTGGTTCTCTCTAATATCACATTCCGGATTTTATTCCATTGACAAGAAATAGGAAAAAAAAGCCTAAATGATGAGTGGGACACAATGCTCCATTGCAAAATTTTAGATAATTTTTTTTTTTGCTCTTTCTTTTTTGGTCAACTTCAAAACTTGTATACAGAATTGCTACGAATTGACACTATCTTACATGTAGATATTAAAAATTCTTAACCAGGAATAAATAAGTGATAATATATATTGTTTAGAATATATAAGTTTATAAATAATGTTCAATAAATTCGTTTCAATAAAGCATAAAATATGAGTGTGTTGATGTATATGTGTATATAGCATATTGGGGAGGAGGAGGAAGTGGTGGTTGATATTCGTCATGTTTTTTTTTATTTTTTGAGTCTTCTCTTTTATTTGCTATTGTATAATAGATCAGATGTAGTAGAAGTAGTAGTAGACCTCGAAAGTTCACTAAATATTTCTTCATCATTGTCATCGTCATTATCGTCGTCTTCAGAATAATGGTTAAAATCCAAATATTCTTCCATTTCAATTTCGTAATATGATCTCTTGTGAGTTATAGGGGTGGTATTAGTTAGGGTAGTGATAGTTGATGATGTAGTTGAGTTAATTGACGGTGATTGCTCTATCGAGAATGGTGATGTAGGTTGACTTTGTTGTTGTTGTTGTTGTTGTTGTTCTTGTTCTTGTTGATGGAAAACATTTGATTTGAGGGATTTATATTCTTTTATTAAAGATAATAAATGTGATTTTAATTCTAAATTTTCTTGATCTATAAGTTTGAGATTACTAGATAGGGATGTAATGTTGTTATAATCAGGAAGTAAATCTGTAAGTGATGTTTGTTTAGAATTAGCTTTATGTTTTCTTCCTGGTTTTGGTCTAGGAGGCAAGACCCAATTCTTTGAAGTTTGCAAGTTAATTGGTTGTTGTGCTAAATTCAATATTGGTTAGTAAAACTAAAACTTTTAATTAGATTCTATTATTGCCTTGCCTAGAGGAATCCTAATATTTTTATTTTTTTTAGATTGGACTCTTTTGTTGATTTTCAATGCAAGGATCAGGATAAGCTACATACCAATCATTGTTATGTAATTGAGTTATGATAATGAATAAATAAAGCAAGATGAATTGAAATTATGAAATGATGTTATATATATATAAAAATAAAAAATTGAAACGCAAATGTGAAATTGCTGTGAAAAATATTGAAATTGAAATTTTAAAAAACCAAAAATTGAAAGAGATTAAGATGAGTTTATATAAAATCAAATTACCAGTAATCCTGCCGGTTTTGTTATTTTTAAAAATTTTCATTGCAAATTTATTGGAAACACAAAATTTAAGGAACATTATTGTCGATTGTACACACTAAAAATTTATTTGTGTCCGCATTGATGACTCGGATGGTTACGGGATGAAGTAATTTCCTCCTTTCTTAATTTGTATCAGACAGTCTTACCCAATTAGGAAACTATTGCAGACATTTCTTGAGACCTATATTTGCATTTGTTTTTGATAGAGCTTATATTAAGAATAAATTAGTGCACACTATTCGGATCGGTTATACAGTACATGTTTAATTAGGCCCATGGACTTTGCTTTTTTTTTGTTGTTGTTTATCCTTGGTGGATAAATCTGGGGCAACGGTTCTGTATAATGCGTGTCTAAACTACTACGAACCAAGAAGTTATTGTCCTTGGTACAAAGTAAAATGGTCATATGGCCCGTACCAGTCGGGTTTAAAATTATAAAAACCATTAAGGATAGAAGGGATAGTTCATGATCTTCTGTACATGTATATGGTCTTTCTTTCTTTTCTTTTGTTTTATTTATTCTAGATTAATCTGATCGTCTATTTTCCTCGTTTTACTTGCAAGGGGGAAAAGCACCAAAAGTGAAAATAAAAATAAAATAAATTAAAAAAAAAAAAAAACGCAACCTACCAAGTCTAGTCATTCCTTATACAAAACAGGAGTACAGTATAAGGTAAATTGAACACAAGATTTATTATTAAATGCAAATATTTGTACACAACTTGCCTTTAATTAATTCGTGTAGTTGGGGCCAAAAAAAAAGAGAAAAAATTTTTCTTTCATTTGCAATTGTAGTGTAATTCCAACTCTTACACAAAATCCTTCAACTGGAGTAACAAAAAAAAGATGATTATTCAACGGGCACATTGTTATTGTTATTCTTTTTTAATTTGGTTTAATACCGATGGAAGAAAGCAAAAGAAGACAAGTTAATCGTTATCCCATATAACCTTATTTAACCGTTCCTGTGACCTTTAAAACAAAAAGTTCGTATCATTTGTAAGCAATTTTTTGATCATGATTAATCAGAATTTTCAAGGCAAGTACAAACATTGAACTTTATCTCTCACACTCACAAAATGTTTGGTTTTCCGTGTCACGTATTTTCCTATGCGATGGAAATGCTTAATATTTATAAATTCCTAGTCTAAAGTAATACAGTATTCCGCTACTTCGAAACGAACGCGTTACCCTTACGATACCTTTTAAGCTGAAAAATATCCTTCCGCTTAGGTATTTGTATCTGTATTAAATACGCATTCAACTTGGCACAAATTTGAATAGCATCATTCTTATAACGGACTTGCGCCGGTCCGTTTCACATTCACGGTGTATATTTTTTTTTGTATCCATGATTTTTTGTTGCTTACTCGCTATTGTATTGCCGAGGGATAATTTCTTTCTTAAGTACTTGTGATAATTTGTACTGTAATACGGTTTCTTATTTAAACACTTTATTGACAATCGTACACGGATAATTAAGTGACGTAATGCTGCAACTATATTATTGAATTACACAGATCAAAGTTAATTCGTTTAGGTGGGAATATACTGTATAGCTAACAGTGACCTAGGTTTTTCATAAAATATGAATCTCTCTCTCTCTTTTATTACCTTGATTTTTAATTCCTTCTTTCTATTATGTATCCATCACTCACTTTAAAGAAGTTTAACAAGACCCTAAGCCCAACTAACAAGAACAAGATGAGAAAAACCCTTCATTGTTCTTTGGATTTTAACAAGAATAATTTTTGCTCCCAAGTTTTGGTGTGTACAAATCAAACAAAGTGTTGTTTCTTACTAACAGCAGCAGCAGCATCATTGATTAATCCACAAAGATACACGACCGAATCTCCTTTTTTTTTTGCTTCTTTATTTTTTCTTCTGTCGGCTTCCTTATACCCATGGCTAACAAAATTTCAACCAATTAATGCAATTTTGATTATATCACATATTCACGACACAAAAATAAACAAATCCGACATTTTTTAATTTTTTTTATTTTTTATTTTTTATTTTTTTGGCAAGATGGAATTTTCACCAAACTCCGTAACTAATAATCAACCAGGAATGTAATACAATACACAACCTTTTAATTACTAAACTCCATACCCCTAAAAATTGAATCTAGTTAGGAGATTAGAGAAAAAAAAACCACTAAAACCCATCTAAGACAATAATAATTTAAATGGAGAATACAGTAAGAGAAACCAACCCTCCTCCTGCTCCTGCTCCTGCTCCTGCTCCTGCTCCTCCCCTCCCCCAGACTTACGAACAAATATGTATATGTAAAGGAGACTACACAATCAAATAGGATAAAAGAAAAAATCCCAATTGATTTAAAAAAAAAAAAAGCTCAATCGTGTTTCTGTGTGATAAATGGGGTTTGTTGAAAAAAATTCGTAAGATTGTTCCCCTTTTGTTCCCTTTTATATTTCGATTCCATTTCGGAGTTGGTTATCCAAAAAAAAAATAAGGTGGTTTTCTGCTTGATCTAAGTTTCTAATTAGTGGCTTACTTTATTTTATTTCTATTAAAAAGAAATAATTAGATTGTAGGTTGACTCAGTGAATGTACTCTATAAATAACCCACTAAAACTATTGACTATTGTTTTTAAAGGATTTGAAACTCCATACATACGAGTAGCTATAGTAAAATTATGGGGAAATAAATAAAGACAAAAATCATAGCCCACTCTGAATGTACCAGTACAAGTTTTACAGTACATCAATATTATTTTATTTTCTTTGTTGATTGTCAACTTTTTTTTTTCTAAGATGATTCAATTCAAGTCCGGGGTAATTAATTATTACATTATTATTATTATTTCGTAATTTCTCTTTTTTTTCAGTCTTTTCTTTCTGACGAAGGGGTTATGACTGTATCCCTTGTGCATGTCTATGTGTTCCCTTATTACAAGTGTATGTTTTCTTGGTGTTTAATTCTAATTACGTTTCCTTGCATCCCTGGAAATTTTTAAAAAAAAAATTGCAGGGAAACTCGTCTATACTGTACAATTTCCGTACTGTATAAACTCATCTGACCCAGTTGTGTAGAAGAAAAATTTTTCAATTTCTACAGTAACTGTGTACAATTTCGTAGAGATTAATATCTCTTTATATTCTTTTTTTTTTTCATGTTTTATATTTCTATTATTGCTAAAATCATTTTCATTTCATTTTTCATTGTATAATCATCTATATAACTTATTGTTGAACTGGCATAGAAGTGGATGGTTTGGAGATTTCTTCATCAACCAAGTTACTCTTCCAAGCACTGGTGATGGTCTTTGGTTTAGTCAAGAATGTAACACCTGCTTTACCATAGAAGTTCAAGTCACCCAAGAAGGATCCTCTAGAACCAGTGAATGAAAACATTGGCAAAGGAACTGGAATTGGAACATTAACACCAACTTGACCAACATCAATTCTCTTGGTGAAATATTGGGAAGATACACCAGAAGTAGTAAATATGGAAACACCATTACCATATTTATTGTTGTTAACCAAATCAATGGCTTCATCAATAGTATCAACATTAACAACAGACAAAACTGGGGCAAAAATTTCTTCATCATAAGCTCTCATACCTGGTTTAACATTGGTTAAAATAGTTGGACCCAAAAAGTTACCTTTAGCAAATTTAGCATCATCTGGTCTATAACCTCTACCATCCAATTCCAAAGATGCACCATTGGCAACAGAATCAGCAATGATTTCTTCAGCACGAGTTAAAGATTCTGGGTTAATAACTGGACCCAAATCACTCTTTGGATCAAATCCACTACCAGTAGTTAATAATTTAGCATCCTTGATAACATCTTGAACCCATTCTTTGGTTTTACCAACAGTAACCAAAACTGAAATAGCCATACATCTTTGACCAGCAGCACCAAAAGCAGCACCATTAACGGCATTAACAAAACTTTGTTTATGAGCATCTGGTAAAACAACCAAATGATTCTTGGCACCCAAGTTGGCTTGAACTCTCTTACCTAAAGCAGAACCTCTTTCGTAAATGTATTTACCCGCTTTGTCACCACCAACAAAAGTCAAAGCTTTGATTCTTGGATCTTCAATCAATTTGTTAACAGTATCATGTTTACCGTGAACAATGTTCAACACACCAGGTGGAACACCAGCTTTTGCAGCCAATTCACAAATAATCATACTTGCTCCTGGAACTCTTTCGGATGGTTTAATAACAGCAGTGTTACCAGTAACCAAAACCAAAGGTAAAGACCAAAGTGGAACCATAGCTGGGAAATTGAATGGACAAATGGATCCAATAACACCCAATGGTTCTCTAATCATTTTGGTTTCCATATCAGTAGAAACTTCCAAAGTCTCACCTTTTAAATCATTGGTAATATTACATGCGGCTTCAGCAACTTGTAAACCTCTAGTAACATCTCCTTGAGCATCAACAAATGTTTTACCTTGTTCCAAAACAATGACACTAGCAATTCTGTCCATATTTTCACGCAATAATTGAACAAATTTAAAAGCAATACCTTGACGTTTGATGATACTGGTATCTCTCCATTTTGGGAATGCCTTGTGTGCAGATTCAATAGCTTCTTCTAATTCTTCAGGGGTAGATTGAGGAACTTTGGAAACAACATAATTAGTAGCAGGATCATGAATATTATACCAAGTGTCAGATTCTGATTTGATAAATTCATTGTTAATAAAAGATGGAGTAACGTATGGTTCAGTGGATGGAGTGGTGTGTTCAGTTGGGAAACTGGAGGTTGTGGAAGATAAAGTAACGATTGATTTGTTTCTGATAGCCATAGTAGTTAAGGATGAAATTCTTGACTTGTTTTTTAAAAGAACTCTAGACAACATTATTGATGTAGAAAGATAAAAAAAGATATAACAAAGAAGTTCTTAGTTAGAAAAATAAAGAAATGAAAAAAAAAAAATTATCAATTCCAAAAAAAATGTCAATCAAAGAGATATTAGTTGGTGTTTATATAGTTTATTTTTTTTTGTGGGTTGGTTGCTTGGTGTCAATTAACCTTTGAATGTGAAATTATAGGATATCGAAATCCTATTTTTTTTTTTCACTCCTGTATAATAAAAAAATTGCCATAATTTTTTTTTTTTTTCGATTTGCTTTTTTTTTGTGGGGGACCAAAGCATACATAGCCATGGATAACTATGGCGAGGAGGGGAGGGCCGAGGAGTGGTGAAGTATCAAAAGAAAATACCGAATAGAACGAATTGTCATTCAAATACTGAAACCCCACTTAAGATAATCTTCAATCTCTAATAACCGAAATACCCTTGCTTCAAAGTACAGCAAATATCCTTTTACTAATTCTCCTTGTTGATACTTTTTTTTTGTTACTGCATCTACAGTTATCGTATTACTCTGAATCACTAATCTAAAGTAGTGTACTTTGTGCCCTTTCTTTTTTCTTCTAATTCGATTGTTTTTGTATGTCACATGGGGCTGGATTCCCGCTAAGTAAAAAAAAAAAAGATTTTTCTCTTTCTACACGTACTGAGTCGAACCGAGCTAAAGTTTTTTCTTATCGCGACTCCTGGAATATCCTCTAACGGAATATCCTTTAGCGGACTATCTTTTCATCGCCTAAATCGCACGAATCAAATCACGTCAAGATAGTATACGATGTAATACGACACAATACTTGTTTATATTTTTTTTTCACGTTGTATTATTCTCTTTTTTTTTTATATATATCAAATATCTATAAAAACTAAAAACTAAAAACTTCTAAATTTCTATGACTTAAAATGCTCATCATTCCACAAATCATAATACAAATCTAACAAACAACTTCCACTCCAAGCTTGAGTAGGACTAGAATCATTACAAAAATCACCATCTTTATTAGTCAACTCTGTTAATCCACTCCATGGACTTTCTTTAATCCATTTGATATGACCTTGTACTCTATCATTCAATAATGTCAAAATCTTAATATCTGGAATAGATTTCTTGGCCAAACAATGAAACAACAAGAAAGCTCTCAAGAAATACCCAGTATTCCATACCCATTCAGGACCTTGATGATAATTTCTACCCTTTGAAGTAGCAAAATCATCATTATCAATTGAATTTTGATAATTTGGACGATAATTCCAATCAGATGGATCAAGAGTTCTCATACCAACAGGTCCCCTGATGATCTTATCAGCATGATGAATGGCACCAAGTGCTAGGCTTGGATTAAACAATTCTGGAGCAACACACATGGAAATGGCAAAATTTGGACGTAATTGATAGTCTTCATATGGTTTACCAGAATTAAATAAATCCTTGTAAATTCCTCTACGATTAACTAAAGATGGATCAACGGCATATTTATCATCATCATTTGGATCTTCAGGAACATAATAATGTTTTTCAAAATTGGCTTGTAACAATTTTTCCCATTCAACCAAAGTAATTTTAGAACCATCGGGTTTTTCAACTTCAGTGTAATCAAATGCTCCTTTTTTATTCAATTGGTTCACGAATCTTAAAGCTGATTTTAATAAACCTTGCAATTCAATGGCAGATCCATCTCTTGGAGTTCCTGGAATACCTCTATTATGAGCCTTTTCACTTTCTCCCATCTTATCCATCCAAGTACCACAATTGAATTGATTACCACCATAGACGAAACCAGTATCCCAATTGATTCCTGCTTCGACATTAAAACCTTCATCTCTCATTTGACTATCTAAATTAGGCCCAGCATTGGCTTCACGATATTTGATACCTTTAGTATGACGAGCCAATATTTCATAAATGATCTCCCTAACACTAGATTTATAACTAAAGGCATTTGGATCATCCCATGGAATATAGGTATCATCTAATGGAAATCTACGAGTAACTTTTTCATCCAAAATGGCTATACCATTTGGTGCATATGTAACATATTCTTGGATGGCTTGTAAAAAGAACCATGCAGCATCTCTAGCATTATATCTTGGATTTCTACCGGCATCTAATAAATTAGGAATCAACCCATGTTTCAAAGTCTTGGCAAATCCAAGAATATGTTCTCTAGCATCATCAAATCTACCAGGAACAATCAATAAGCCTCTAAAGGCAATAAAGACATCACGTCCCCAACATCTCATGTAATCATTACTAAAATGAGGCAACCCAGCAGCCATACAAGCAACTTGTTTATCAGGAACTAAAGAAGTATTATTCATGAATCCAACCATTTGGATCGAAGTCAATGCCAAACTTTGAACAAAATTGGTGGCATTTTGTAATTTTGGATCAAATTGTCTAATTGCTCTAAATCTAGCTGCTTCATAGGCAATACCAACAATTAAGGCAAAATAATGAGGTCTCAAGAAATAAGGAGCCTTCTTGATTGCATCAAATCTTGTTTTTAACCAATCCTGAAATTTACCCAATTTTGGTGACTTTTCAACATATTTATCCAAACGATTAACAATGTAATCCAAAGCCCATTCACCATCTCTCAAATGATTACAAATAGGATGACCCAAGTTGTTGGACCAGATGACGTGCTTCAATGCCGTGTTCCAACCTTCCAAACCAGCATATTGTAATCTTCCATAATTTGGAATATCATAAACATCTTCCTTGCCGGCACTGGCATCTAATTCTTCAGTTGATGCTTTGTATAATAATGCATTCAAATCATACAAATCTAAATCAACAGATGCTTCAATAGCCCCTTCTTTGACATAGTTATCCAAAGTAACATTAACCCCAGGAATTTCAGTGGAAAATACAGAGATAGATCCTGGAATAAAAGTATCCGCATTTACACTGACGATGGAGTCTCCTTTATTAGTGTATTCAACAGATGGAGCTTCAATGTCTTCAACTTTAACTGGGATACCTGTGAGAATCTTGTCTGAGTTAACATAATCTCCAACCTTCTTTAAAGTGTAACTAAATTCATGCTTAACCTTAGTTCCTCCCAATATAGTAGGAGCAATTCCTTCATATCCTTCATGATTAGAAAATCTACTTCTAGCAATTAAGAATTTACCCTTCCCAGTACGAGCATTATAACGTTGAATAGTAATGTACTGTCCAGAATGATGAATATACATTTCATGGTCACGGACAATATCTTCACTTTCTTGAACTAACTCATTTCTGATCTTATGCAACTTGGCCTTAATTGCACCAATACCGTTGGTATCATTCAAATCATATAATCTCCTTTCGCTGACAACATTCAACAACTTTGGGAAACACTCATCATAACCATAAACTGAACCAATAGCAGAACTGCAGAAGGCAACCAAGGCAGCATTTGGTAAAGTATCCTCAACAGTTCTCTTTTGGGCTGGCATTTCATTATCATGTGTACAATCCATGAAAATAGCATGTGGTGGTTGACTAGTCAAAACCTTTGGAATCTCCAATTCAGTGTAACCATCCACATATTTATTCTTAACTGGTTCATGATCAGCTGGGTATGAGAAATCATCCAAAGGTAACCATGTTAACGACCCAATTGGTCTACCACCATGTTTATGAACTAATCTAGATAATTCACCCACGTTCCAAGCTTGCATGGCTTCCCTGATCAAAGAATTAATACCAAATCTTTCAACAAAAATTTTGTCCATTTCTTCCGATCCAGAGAACAATTCCGCAATGACATACAAGTTAGGATTCACTTTTCTAGCTTCATCCAATAACCTTTCACCAACATGTAAAGGAGTACTATGGCAATTATCAATTCTGAAACCATTGAATGCCTTGGCTGATAATTTAGAATATTCAATCATTCTATCCCAAGTTTCTGGTGAATCCTCATATTTGTCACCATATCTCAATTTTACACAATCTCCCCAAACAATAATTTCTCTACGAATATAAGCTCTTGATTGATCAGAAGCAAAATCAACTAATGGGTTACCACCCCAAATCCAACCGTTGTTGGCCAATGCCTGTGATTTACCTGATTTGTCAGTGAATCTTGTAAAATAAGGTTCAATCAATGGGTTCTCGTCTGTAACCTCTCCTAATTTTGGACCATTGTCAGCTAATCTCAAGTATTTGATTCTATCACCCAATTGTTCTTTAATAGTTTTAATATCCTCATCATATGTAGAATACAATGCAGCATTTATTTCATCGACAATTTCTTCAGCTTTTTGAGCAATAGTTTCAAAATCGATATTGATATCATATATGGCAAGTAAAATTCCTAATAAAAGGTCAATTTGTAGGTTGTTGGCAAATCTATCACCAATGATAACTTTGTCATGGGCATTGGCAATTTTCAAGACGAAACTAGCCAATTGCTTCAAGTCATTGATATCAACATCATTTGGAATATGGATACCGTTAATTTCATTTTTATTCTTTGTAAATGAAGTTTCCAAATCTTCAACTATTTGTCGCTTGTTAAAGACATAATATTCCCATAATCTTAATTTATCCAATACATGAGTATTAATCCCTTCCAAAACAATTTGTAAATCATTCTCGGACTTGATATCTGTTGGTAATCCCAAGTTTTTCAAATTTTTAGAAAATTCCAACAATTCACCATCCAATTCAATGGCAGGGATTAAATGAGGAGCAGTGGTAGCATTATACCCGGAATCTGGGAATTCTCTTAACCAAGCGGAGTTATTGGCGGTATGATTCCACACAACATCAGTTAATGATAACAAATCATTATCATTCAAAACCTTGTGGATTTGTTTAGTTGCCAATTTTTGATCTTTGAAAATCTCTGGATCAAATCTTAATTGGTCATATATGGAATAAGGTGAATCTGATTCCCCACGCTCTTGCAACGGAGTGAAATGGATCATGTTGTATCCCTTGCTTCTGACATTCTTAAAAAATTTATCCCAATTTTCATATGGTCCAATCCATTTTGAAACAACGGTTTCGACACTAATATTATTGAAAGGTACAAATTTCCATTGATTGTTAAATTTGGTGACACAATGAAATAATATTTTTTGGTGGTTTGAGGCTTATCATTTTCATCATTATAAGTGATATAGTAATCATATGCACCTGGTTTGTAGATTGGAAGGTTGAATTTTATATCTTTGTGAAATGAGGTATTAATTGCAGTTTTGAAGTAAGTGTTTCTATCAAAATCTTGTTCATACTTAGGTGGGACATTGGTATGGAATACCCCTTTTCTTGATACTTTACTTGCTGCGTTCAATTCAAATTTTACATTGAACAATAAATCTCCTGGCTTGTAGTTCTTTGGCAATTCAAATGCAGGTAAAATCAATACCCCGTTATTTATGTCTTCATTGTTAACAGGTTCTCCTAGATTTGATAATCGGAATAAAATTGTATGGGCTTCCGTATCTTGTCCTGACATTTCTTTGATATTGGGAATTCAATGGTTCTTATCTAATTAAAACGTACAAGAAATCCTAATTGTCGTCGATGGGTAGATTTTCAATTCAAACAGATATAAAAAAAAAGAAAAACTGAAAAAAAAAAAGAAAAGTCTAAGAAATATGATTTAATTTATATAACTGAAATGTATGAAAATTCTCAATAATTAAAGAAAAGCAATGGTAAAGTAATTCCTAAATTTTTTTTTAGATTTCTCTTTTCTCATTGGGGATATCCCACCCATATGTAAGTGAATAATAAATTAGTAATTTTAGGGAGAGAATTTCGACAATATGCGACTCTCTCTCTCAGGAATGCATAACTTTTGTGGTCGACACAAGGTGGGGAGAAGGTGGGCAAGATACCGCGACATCAATTAAAACTTAGTTGCTGTTTCACTCCCCTCCCCGCCCTCTTTGCTCTCGCCCGTATCGTCCAATTTTTTTTTTTTGTTTTTAGCTTTCTTTTCTAGAACAGAGAATAATAAATTTTCCGCCCTCACAAGAATGCTGAATTAATGGCACAAAATACAGTACAGTACAGTACAGCTTGGAGCAATGACGTAGTTGACTGGTCTCATACAGAAACTTTCGATGTAAACCATAGAGAATGGTTATGACATTATTTGGCAAGCCCAAGTGATGCAATATGTTTATTGAACCAGCTTTTGGAGTATCTAGCTCCCTCAATCAGTTTGTTTATTCATCAAAATTAAAGAGTCAAAGGAAAATTTCCCGAATATTGCGATTAATTCCATCGGATGTGTTGGGCTAAATCTAATTATCGGTGATAATCGGTCAATCTAAAAATAGTAAATCCTTTAACTCTATATGTTCATGATATAATAGGACATATTTCGGTAAACGTGGATATGAAAATGCATCATCAGTTGTTGCTAAAGATTTGGGGCATACACGACAATTACTAATTTTTCTCTTTTTTTTTCTTTTCTTGATAAATTCGTCTTAAAATGGCATAAAAATATTCTTGCTAGGCAACTGTGAAAGAATTTTTTTTTTACAAGCTTAACTGAAAATTGCATTAATCCAAACAGGTATGCCAATAAATTACTTGGACTGAGAACACTTGGCTAACCTTAAGTGAATTAGAGTCTAAAATATAATACATTTATCTCACCCTGAAAGTTAACCATATTACGATTTTCGAAAAACTGCTAAATATTGGATTATTTGGCAGTAGTTCTTTATAGCTTCCATAGGGTTATTAAAAAAATCCACAGTGAATCGTATCAGTCAAATAATTTATGTTGTTCCACACTGTGAGCCTTATTTTAGTCGTACAGTGTTTATTAGTAATCACCAGTTTTTATTTCACGCGAATGTGATTTAAGTCTTTTTTTTTTCCCTCTCTCTTAATTTTCAGACTTATCATTTACTTCGACTACTAATATTTACAACGATGACTTCAAGCCCATTTGAAATAGTCTTTGCAGTTCCTTTAGAATGTGGATCATGTGTTGATTCAGTAGCAAATGTATTGAAAAAATTAAATGGTGTTCAAAAATTTGACATCAATTTGAAGGAAAACCTTGTCACAACTGAAGGTTCTTTACCACCAAGTGAAATTGCCAAAGCAATCCAGAGCACAGGAAGAGATGCAATAGTCAGAGGAACAGGAAGACCTAACTCAGCAGCTGTATGCATTTTGGAATCTTTTGATGACAAAGACTTTGAACATCCAGTCAAGGGATTGGCAAGAATTGTTGGTGTGGCTCCAAATGATCTATTCATCGACTTAACCGTCAATGGTTTACCAAAGGGGAGATACTATCCATCTATCAGAAAATCGGGAAATTTATCGGAAGGAGCATTATCTACTGGTGACAGTTTCTATGATCTACAACCAATTGAAGTGAATGAAGCATCCAATCATGAAACCACCATTAATTCTATTGGAGCCAAGGTCGTGAATGACAAAGAGTTGTATTCTGGTCAAGCATTCCTTCACGCAGCATTGAGTGTTAACGAATTGATTGGTAGAAGTATCATCTTATCCAAATTGAAGGACCAAGTTAGTCCTGACTCAATTTGTGGGGTTATTGCTAGATCAGCGGGTGCTTGGGAAAATGATAAACAAATTTGTAGTTGTAGTGGTAAAACTGTTTGGGAAGAAAGAACAGATGCTAAATCCAAAGGAATTGCTGTATAGAGATTAAGTACTGAGTAGAATGTAGAATGGCATTTATTCGTGTTGCAAATACACAAATTAAACAAAAATCGCGACGTACTATGGCCAGGAAGTTTTAAAGATGTTGGTGTGATTTTTTATTTTGTTGGTCCGCAATAGTACCAGAAATTTCGCTAGTCATGATAGGTTGTAAAGTAGTGGTCCGAGAGGAAAGTAACAACAAAAAAAACGGCTTTGCTGAACAAAATATACCATCCAAATAGGTGGTCAGCAACAGAAGATCATGTTTAATTTTTCTGTAAGTTAGTGAATGATGTACCTTGGTTTGACGAGACTTACAAATACTGTATAGCCATTAACAATAGGTAATGCATAACTAGTTTTCTTTTAATTAATGTCTTCCTCTGATAATTTTGATGTGTACACATAATAGAGTTGTTGAGAAAACTATACATGCGCACGCCTGCAGCCATACATTTATGCACACACAGACCATGAGAGAAAGCGAGGTCAAAAAAAAAAAAATTAGGTAGTGAGAGAAAAATAAGAATACGATAACTTTCAAATCAACAAACCCTTTGTTATACATCGTCCCGTACACTTTACCATTAGCAGAATATATACCATTTCTACTTTCTTTTTTTTTTTTGCTCAGATATTCAAAGTCTTCCATTATATAAAAACCCGCTTATTTATTGTTGAAAAGGGGTTAGAGACGTTTAAATAACTCCATCTTCCTCATGAATTCGAGCGGCAGATCACACATAATTTCATTGTTGAAAGAGCAAACTGATGTCATTAGTCAGAAAAAGACCATTAAGTTAAACTCACTCAATGTTAATGTTAAACCATCAGAGATCGTTGAAGTCATATTTGAGTTCTTAAATAGTTTTGATCCACCCTTGGTACTAGAGAAATTATCACTACAAAATAATCAATTTATGGAATTACCGTCTAACTTCTACCGAATTGCATCACACTTGAAATATCTTGACTTGCACCAAAATTCAATTTCCTATATCCCACATGATTTTTTTGACAAATTTAAATGCTTGGAGATTTTGGATTTGGCATCAAACAGACTAGAAACATTGCCCGAATCTTTATCACGGCTAACCACTTTAAAGGTTATATCAATAAAGGATAATAATTTCAAATATTTGTCACCACAACTAGGTGAATTACCTAATTTGAATTTGGTTGAAGTGACAGGAAACCCATTATTACTCCCGTCAAATGAGATCATACGTGCATTTCAGAAGCAAAAACCCGACTTGGATTGGGTGGGAGAATTGAAGAATTATTTGATTGTCAACAGAGTTTTGCTCTATCTGAAAATCGAGGAGATGACGTTCTCATCTGCTTCATCTTCCACTTTCACCGCAACAGATGAAATTTCTCTGCATCTTACTACCACTAGTACTCCGCCAAGTATAAGAAGGGCACAAACTATCAATGATGTGCCAGTGTCAAGAACCAAGTCATTAAATGTTTCATCGGGATCCACAATAGGCAATCCAAATACCACGACAACAACAACAACAGCCACTGCCGCCTCATCAACAACAGTAACGACTGCACCATCATTATCCCCGCTAGCAACTCAAACGTTCTCGTCAACAGTGTCGTCAAAGGCATCACGTAGAATGGGGTTAATCATTAAGAAATCAGACGAAGGAGGCATTCAACCAAAAGAAGGATTACATAATGGTATGTCTAATTCCGAAAAGATACTGACGAATGATGGAAATTTTCATACGTTAGACTTGAACACCACAGAAACACAACCTTCTCCACTTCCAGCAACTGTACCAACAACAACAATTTCAACTGCATCGACATCTACCAATAAACCTACAACTATGAAGCAAAACACCCCACCACTGTCACGTTCAAGGTCCAATACACTTAGGGAGATTGATAGAATGTTAGAAAAGAGTGAAAGCGTTGATACAGAACATAAGTCAAATGCATATTTCAAACGTTTGTCCACATTACAGGAAATCCCGGCCGATGAGTCTAATAACAATAATGAATCACATAAGCTTACCTTGGACCCAAAACAAATACAATCAGCTAGTTCAATTTCAAATGTACCAAGCCCAATTGAAGGGTCTCCTACCAAAACACATCACCATTCTGTTAAAACCCACACTCACCCAACCATAATCAAAGTTTCACGAAAAGTTCTTTTTTCATTCAGTGAATTGCATTCGTCAATTCGAAGATTTACATCTTTTTGCACTGATAAAAAGGTGACTATGAAGATGGTTTCCTTTCTCTACAGTACGAAATCTAATATTGATTCTTTAGTGGAGAATCTTGAATTGATGGAGGAATCAGGAAGCAATTCTGAGCAAATTGTACATGCCCTTCACAACTGCATTGGATCATTTAGATCAATAATGAAGTTACTTCATGAGAATATCAGCGTGTTTGTGACGAATATTGATGTTTGCTTTGTTAGAATGGTTTATCTTTCACTTTATGGATCATTTAATGAATTGCAAAATGCATATTTAATTCTAGTATCGAAACCAAACGTTAAAACCCCAACAGATGCCAAGCAGATACTTTCCATCAATACATCAGTTAAGGATACATTTGAGGAAGTTGATGAAAAACTTTACAATGCTATCGAATCCGCTCCTTCAAGCACCCAAGTAATTTTTGCAGAATTACATAAAGCGATCAACAAGGGAGCAACTACAGCAAATGGCGGAGCTATTCATCCAAGTGTGGCATCCAAGATAAAAGAGTTGACTAATTGTTGCTCGTCAACATTGGAAGTTATAAAAAGATTAAATACCAAACTCATAACCATTAGCAATAATCCATCAATCACTACCAAAAAATTGTTTGCAGAGGACATCAATCAATTTATCAAGAATATGGTCAGTACACTTTCAGCTGTGAAAGCAATTGTCAAGGATATCAATATTCTCGACGATATTCGTGCATCAATGTCTAACTTGACAAAAATAGCTAAAGAGGTTACTTATCTTTTAGAGCTTTCTTCTTACAAATCATTATTGCCAGATTCATCAGCCAATGCTAATCCCCAACATCCTCAACTTATGTCAATTCCCAGCGTATCGAATTTATTCACACCGGTTGCGGCGCACGCTCCAACATTGCCAATTAGTGCTCAATCAAGTATTCGTAATCCAATGAACAGTGCCACTAACTCGTTAATTCTGCCCCCAAATACAACTTCCCATGCAAATATTAATGCACTAGACAATTCTGTTGGTAATGGATCCATTAGTCTTGGCCCGTTGACCGCGCCGCAATCTAGTGGGCAAATATATGCTAAGAATGGAATGAACCCATTTGATGGATTAATTATGGCCAAGAATACTGAAAATCATTAATGTTCTTGATTATTTCATATATATGTATATGTATACTTTGTATTAGTTTATAAAAAGAAAAGAATTTGTTGATTCAGAAGCAACATTGCTGTCAAAAATATTCTCTATTATGCATTCGGGGCATGAATCCCGGGTGTACAGCGCGAATTTGATATCTCTGAAAAAATTTTTTCTTCTCTTGCCTATTTCGCTATTTTCCGCCGTATGGTTTTGCATGCATTTCCGTCCCTATTCATCGTTTGTTGAAAAGTAAGCAGAAAAATAAAAAAAAAGTTTTCACAATATAGATAAAAAAAAGGATCCATTTAAAAAAGAAGTCGATTCCCTCCAAACCAGTAAAAGTTGATTTTTTTAAAAAAGTAATTTCTTATTAATTACTTACTTTCCATCTATCGTTCACGAAACATCTTTTCTCCATATTGTTTGTACAACGTTAGAATTTGATTTTTTTTCATTTTGTTGATTTTACGTTTTTATCTTATAGAGTCATAGATCAATCTCATCACATTATAGACAATCACTTATACACCCCACACTTACACATCTATATATATATATATTAACATAATTTTTATTTAAAAATGACTATTGAATTAGAAGAACCACCACTTACTCAAGATAACAAACAAGTTGCCAAAGATCTTTTTGCAGGTACCATGGGAGGTATTGCTCAAGTTTTAGTTGGTCAACCATTTGATCTTGTTAAAGTTAGACTACAATCTGCACCAGAAGGAACTTATAATGGTGCTATTGATGTTATTAAGAAAACAATAGCCAATGAAGGACCATTTGGATTTTATAAAGGTACTTTAACTCCATTATTAGGTGTTGGTGCATGTGTTTCTGTTCAATTCTCCGTTAATGAATTCATGAAACGTTATTACGATAAGAAGTTAAATGGTCAACCATTAACAATTTTTGATTATTTCAATTGTGGTGCTGTTGCTGGTTTTGCCAATGGTTTCTTGACTAGTCCAATTGAACATATTCGTATTAGATTACAAAGTCAAACTGGAGAAACTAAACTTTATAATGGTCCATTAGATTGTGCTAAAAAAATTTATCAAGAAAATGGAATTAGAGGTATTTATAAAGGTTTAGGTCCTACATTGATTAGAGAATCTATTGGGTTGGGTATTTATTTCTCCACTTATGAAGCATTGATTTCTCGTGAATTAAAATCTAATTCTAAATTAACAAGAAATGATATTCCTGCTTGGAAATTATGTATGTTTGGTGGATTATCTGGTTATACTTTATGGATTGGTATTTATCCTATTGATGTTATTAAATCCAAGTTACAAACTGATGGTGTCAAGAATGGTAAATATAGCAATGCTTTGGGTGTTGCAAAAGATGTTCTTCGTACCCAAGGTATCAAAGGTTTATACAAAGGTTTCATGCCAACTATATTGAGAGCTGCCCCTGCAAACGGTGCAACTTTTGCTGTTTTTGAAATCACAATGAGACTTTTAGGATAGATGTAGATGTACATGAATAATTACAGAGAATTATAGAATTTTTTTTTTATTGCACTTTACTATACATGTACACATTGCAGATAAAAACAAAATTAAATTATCTCTATTTATTGTCATTAATCAAAAAGGATCGTACTTCTATGTATTTATATTCTATTCTCGTTTGTTTAGATTGTGTATTCCCTCGTGATGTAGTTCAAAATCGTGTCCTACACCTTCCTGGAAACTTCCAAACGTATTGGGTGCCTGTATTATTTCTGGTGGTGTATCGTCTTCATAATCTTGTGGCCGTATCACTCTAATGAATTCCATGAAATCTTGCATATATTCGCCATTGAATTCATAACTATCTGTTCCTTGAAGTTCAACTTCTTCCCAGAAGTTTTCCAGTTCTATTACTGTCGTATTAGATTCTTCTCCATTATGTGGGGATACCTGTGACTCAAGGTGTTGAATTTTTAATTCATTTTGGAGTTGAGCTTGTTTCTCTCTTTCTCTTCTGTTGAAATCTTTATCAATTCTTAAATGCATACCTGGTATTAAGTCAATTAAATACAAAAACACCAATGACATAATGAAAACATAAGCACTGGTAACAACAACGCCCAATAATTGATATCCAAATTGTTTCCAATGACCAGCTACCCAACCACCTTCAGAATTATATAATTGATTAGCAAATATACCAGTAAGCAAAGATCCTACAATACCTGGAATACCATGAATTGCGAATAAATCCAATGCATCATCAATATTAAAAAAATACTTCAATCTGGTTGCTAAATTACCAGAGACTGCACCCACAACACCAAACACTATACCTTTCCAGAATTCAGCATTCGATGAGACATATCCTCCTCCAGGAGTGAAAATAACCAATCCTGCCATTATACCTGATGAGAATGAAATCATGGAAAATTTTCTCTTCTCCACAAAGTTGGATTTTGATTCATGATATCTTTTGTTGATTGAAACTCCAGTACGTGATATAGTTGGCTTTAGTGCATGTGGCATATTAGTTTCCACATTGTAATCTTCTGGTTTGATAGAAACGGCTTCACCTTCCAAAGGTACTGACGAGAAAAAGTAGTCAATAACTGTCCAAATGATTGCACTTGTACATGCTGCAATCAAAGTGTTTAAAATAATATATAATGAATTAAAGGAAAATTTGAAATCACACCCGGCAATGAACCCAATCCATCCAAAAAATACGAGAAAAGTTCCAAGTAAAATATGGCCCGTATTGGCATTTCTATAATTGTAAAGTAATTTGGGGTTTCTTGGACCCAAAATATAGGAGTATGCTAAACATGTAAATCCACTGACAATGTGAATACAATTACCACCGGCAAAGTCCAAAACTGGTATTCTATTCAAATCAACGGATAACCAACCATTTACATTCCAAAACCAATAAGTCACTGGGTTATAAATAATAGTAGACCAGATAAATACAAATAGTAACATGGGTAAAATTCTACCTCTCTCTGCCACACAACCTGGAAATGTGAATGATGCACACACTAATTTGAAACACAAATTGAATAAAACATGAGCCCCTGCTAAAATGTGACCTCTAGTATTGGTAAATTGGGCCGTGGATGTATTTTTAAACTGTCTCAACACTACATAGTTCAAATTCCCTATGAAGTGGTTGGATGCTTCTGAATAGCATAGTGAGTATCCCCATATAAACCAGTCTATAACAATCATCGGAGTCAACAACAACGGTATAGCAAACATGGTCAATGAGGATCTTCTTTGAGTCAACCCCGAATAAAAAAATGCTATACCGATGATAATCAAGGGTAATAAACCAGTACAGCATAGCATATAGAGGGTATTTATGCTTGAACGCAAGTCAACCATCGTCGTACTATCTGGTTCAGCCATGGCAACTATAGAAAGAAAATGGTAAATTGAAATCGAAGGGACTCTTTACTTGTTAATTTTTTTTTTCTTTTGAGATGATTGAATATATTTCAGGCTAAACGGGTGTAGTGTGGAGACTGAGTAATAATCGCGGTAATTTGTCTTGCGGTAGATGATTGGTTGATAAGGTTTGTAGATAGATGCAAGGCGAGATCACTGCTTTAGTTTTCTGGTTTAAAAAATAAAAATTACTAGCGAAAAAATAAAGAAAAATAAATTCTTTTCTTCATTGTTTAAATTAATCTCAAATTGCCCAGTTTTCTTTTTTTTTTTTTCTAAGTTGTTTCTGTATGTACTGCAGATAATTAATTTGATAGCAATTGATCTTTCATACAATAGAATCATAAATATTGTATGGTAAAATCAGTGGAGGTCATGTGACCTAATGTGAATCACGTGAAGTTGAAAATGTATTTATTGAAACAAGGATTTCCTTGCTTAATTAAATATAAAACAACCAGAGGACTAATTAAGACATGTTTCTCCTATTTTGTATTATACATAACGCAAACGGATAAGTCAGTGTTAAATATGAATTACGAGATTATCCGAACACACACCGGTTCAATTCAACCCCACATTATATATCTCTGGGGAAGCATGAAGTTTTTTTTTGTCTTTGAATTAATACAAAAGTTGTTGGGTTTTTAACTAAAAAGAGTTACAGTGGTTAAAATCCCCTTAATGTGATTCCATGACCGGGAAAACGTGGAATTCTTTTCCGATACACACCGGTCTTCACACAAAAATAGCTTAGAATACACCTGTACACCAATAATCACGCGCTAATAATAAATTACATTTCATAGTTACAAGCCCAATCTTTCCAAGAAGTTCCTTTTTTGTAATAATTCTTCTCTCCTCCTCCCATGCACTCATGAATTTGTCATGATTAATAAGCTTGGAAGTTTCCTCTTGTTTAATTTAAGGTATTTTAATCCATTACAAATGTTGATTCGTTGCAATCATTTCTTTTTAACATCACAAAAATAAAATTTTTCTCTCTTTTCTTTGGGGTTCCATTTTACATTCAGTCAGTTAGTGTGTTAAAGAAGAAGATACGAATCAGAGTGAGAGAAAAAAAAAATCAAGACATACACACACCCATCAATTTTTCCCCCACATAAAAAACTCCGAATTAATTCAATTTCCGAACCTTAAAAATACGTTCCTTTGTTAAGAATTTTTTGAATTAGAAGTTGTGTTTTTAAATCAACATCATTTCTTCGTCTTCGCATCGTTACATTCATATTTGTTTTCAAACATTTGCTTTTTTATTATTATTATTATTATTTTTTTTTCTTTTCTCCTCCTCCTTCTCAAGTCATTTCCCCATATTCACTTACCTCCCCACCATTTACCATGACCAAAAAACTAACTGTACAAGAGAAACAGAATAGAAGACCTGCTGTTCGAGCCTGTGTGTTTTGTCACCAAAAACATCTACAGTGTTCCAACGAGAGACCATGCAAAAACTGTGTGAAACGAGATATAGGTCATGAGTGTCGTGATATTGTTCGAAAACGAGTACAATATTTAACTGGGAATGGGAAAGGTTCATCAACCAAATTAAAGACACCAAGGAAGAAACAAAAATCTACCCCTATTGCTGAAGTAAGTCCATCAGTTGCATCTACCACCTCGCCTTATCTTACTGATGTAAGTCTCAAACAAGAATTTCGCACTCCAACTGAAATTTCCATGGTTGATCCATTGCCTCAACAACCATTATCAATGTCACCATTGAATCCTCAAAACTCGAATACTTTAACGAACAATTTTAATTCAAATACAACCAACCAACAAATCAAAGATATTCTAGAGCTACCTCCACACGTAAACACCTTGATGAATGGGTCGGGAATTAATACCAATGTTAGCTTGACGCCAGAAACCTTTATGGTTCCAGATCATTTACAATTCCATCCAGCCACCATGTTGAATACCACCAATGATGTATTGAACAAGTTACTCACAGACCAGTTTGAAACTGAATCATTGATAAGTGCTAATAACAGTACCAATGCTAACCACAATGACAACTTTATATCACAGAATAGTAATGATGATCCAGAGACTTCTAACCTTCATAATAGGCATAAATTTAGTTCAAATTACTTAAATGAAGAGTATTTAATGTTGGGAGATATCTTGTTACATTCCAAACCCGTGAGTCCATCACCTTCTAACACTAGTGCATCAGAACATAATACAAATAATTTATCACCAACGAATTTTGGATTTATACTGAATATTGATTTTGAAGGATTCAATCAACCCAAAAAGAAAGTTGCAAAAAAATTGAAAGAATCTCGCCCGTTCATATCCTTGGGTTATACAGATGATTCAACTTTACGATTAAATCATGCACCTGAATCTAATGGTCTGACAGAGGATTTGTTGGACCATAACAAAGGGGAGTCGAAAAAGAATCAAGGAAATGGTAATCCAATCATTAATTTTGGTACCAAATATGTAAAAACTATGTATCCCCATTTATAACCAATGGTTTATACCAATCGGTAAAAGACATTTACAGTTACCAGATTATAAACTATGAGTATCCTGATTCATATCATGCCCTAACAAAGTTCTTAAAGGAGAGATTTGGTGGTAATGATTTGTCAGTTGAGGAGAGAAAGGAAAAAAGATCAAAGTTGTTAGTTATTTTGAAGTTAATTGCCAGTTATAGACCAACCTTTATTGCTGCACACAAATCACTTTTGAAACCACAAGATTTGTTGTTTCTTGAAATGAGTCTTCAGAGATCCTTATTGGACTATAAAAAATTGGTTGAATTAAGTTCATCACCTTCAATAATGTGGAGAAGAACAGGTGAAATAATTTACATCACTGAAGAAATGGGGTTATTACTTGGATATCTGCCGATTGAAATACTAGAGAAACGATTTTTTTATTTTCTTTGATGCCAGATGAAGAAATCCTCAAATATTTTAAATTCTTCAAAAATATAGCTGTTAACGATTTGCAGTCGCTGATTTCCATCAAGGTTAAGTTGATCAATAAAGAAGGGAAATTGGTTGAATTCTGTTCAGTGTACACCATAAAAAGAGATATTTTCGATATTCCAATGTTGATTGTCGGACAATTTCTTCCAGTTATGTAGGAACAATTATTTATTATTTATTATTTATTATTTATTTATTCTATTTATTGATATTCTTATCTATTCATACACCAAAGTGTAGGATTTTATCAAGTGTCCTTGCGTTGCGCACAGTGTCTCTAATTTGTATATTTTTCCACCAATTCAGGGTCTTCATCTTCCAATCTTCTTAATAAATAATCAATCTCAACCTTTTTGGTCAATGGAATAATCCAATCTTTGTATAATTTAGCAATAACGTCTGGTTTAACTTTACTTTGAATATTTTGACCAAACTTTAAAGATGGATCAACACCATATCCTTCAGCTTTTACAATCAATCTTTCCAAAATCTTAGCTTCAACAGCACTATTTGTAATAGAATTATCAATCCCTTTAACATCTTTATTTAAAATCAATTTAATATATAATGCTTTATCACTTTGATATTTGGCTTCAGCAACAAATTTCCCGAAATGAATACGTCTTGAAATAGCTTGTAAACATTCAATGTCACATGTAGATGCTGATCCTAAGTTTTCCTTTTGATCTCCTTCTTTACAACTAACTTGAGGAACAATTTCCTTTACATAAAAATTCATTATATCTGAATTAACATTGATTTCATCAGAATATTTCCCTAATATTTGAGGATAGTTGATAGGTGGTAAGATTGGTGTCTTTAATTGGTCTGGGAAAAAGGGTGTTTCATCAGGTGCTTCGTATCTTCTAATTTGTGAATGAGCAACCTCCATTTGTAACAATGCCCATTCTAAAAAAGTCCCATCAAAATTAGGAATTTGATACTTATTTTTTTCATAAACTGATGGTGAACTCCAGAATTGGGAACGCTCTATTAAATCAAAAACAATTGTATCTTCCATTCTAACCAATGCTTGACGAATGTTGGCCAAATCAAGCACAGTCTCTGGTTTCATAAAATCCATGGCTATGGGTCCTTCTTGTTTAAAGTATGGGATAAATGGGAACGTCGAGAATTTTTTATTTTTTTTTTCATCTCTCTTTTCTTCTTTTTTCACGCTCTGTTATCGCGGTACGAATCAATATTTTTTTTTTTACTGTTTTCGTTGGAACAAATTTAAGCCTTGAAATTATGAGATACCAAAGGTTAAATATTCAGCAAAAGTAGTATTCAAAGGAAATATTGTCGTTGTTATGTCAATAGTCTGTAAACAATTAGAAAATCTAAAATTTGAACTTATTTCATTTTGTCATAATTTATCCAGTTGCAATCAGAAACACATACATTACATCTTAAAGGTCAGCATTTTTTCTGAAAATCACAGTGTGGTAATCCCGAGCATTATATGTAGCTACCAGTCTGGCTGCATATTTTCAAAAGTTGAACAAGTCTTCCACATTGGTGTATTTCAAAAATATTGGATGGATCTGAATTCCTATTTTTTGCTGAAATCAATGACCTTGTCAATCGCGACAGTGTTAAATTCAATGGCGTTGTACTTTAAACCGTGAATTCTACACTCAAATATCCAAGAACATAATCAAAGAGAAAGAAAGAAAAAAAGAACACAGAAGGAGGAATGTTGGATATGTCTAAAAGTTTAGAAATTTATTCTGATATTGAAATCGATTCATTAACTTGAGAGAATAATAATGGAGATTTCAAGCAAGTGGGTCATGGGTATGATTTACATGTATTTCTTCAATGGATGCCACATCACTCAAATAAATACTATTAAAATTCCTTGATAAAATTAGTGATCAGTAAATGAAATTGGAGTATTCATAGGATCATATATCCAATTCGACTCACTTACGCTTATACGTAAAGATTATTATGTGAAATACTTGTACATTAAATTATATATTCTTTGAGCTTAATCTAGGGAGAAAGATTGCGAATAAGGTGTGACTATTCACAAGGTTCCCTTCACCTATGCACATTTCCTGATGCAAACCATAGTTAACACTAATAGCTTTGACTAATTATTATGGCTTATGGATATTAGACTATTCCTCAAAGAAATTATATCCACTACTATTAATTAAGTTACCTACTAAGCTGACGTCTTATATTAGCAAGCCGCATAATAAGGCATTCACTGTTATTCATGAAATTGTTAAGAGGTTTTATTTTAAATTGTTATAAATTTATAAACTTTACTTAAACTCTTACAGATCTTGAAGTGTTACTCTCTCTTCTCAATACCTATGCCTTCCTCTACATACCTTTATGTTTATTAATCGTTTTTCTAAGCACACTAACATAGCAGCATCTTATTTTATTTAATAAATACGGACATGACGGGGTATAGCTCCTGACACTGTCGGTCCCACTAGGGGGACCTGCTTCCGCACCCACCAGGGACGGAGAAGTGACCGGGCCGTATCTGGGCTCGCCCGGCTCCTCTGTCCCCTTCCTCGGGGACTTGCTCCCACACCCACCCCTATCGGGCGGGGAGCGACTGGGCCCCATTTTGGGGGCCGGCCCAGCCCTACAACGCAGGTCCCCCTCGTCTTTGGGGGACCGCGTAACCCCTGGCCCAAGGGGGGAGGAAACGGGTATTACAAGAGGGCAGGTCACAAGCCCTCCATACCCGGTCCTCTATTCTACAATTTTACTATCGGGAAATAATAGAGTAACGTTCCTAACCCGATAGTATAGAAGGTAACTGTGACCGATTGTTACCTCCTACTGAAGAACCTTCACTAATCCACATTGTCCTTTTTATTTTTGTGTGGATCCTTTAAGAGGTTCAAGATAATGATCTGCCCAAATCACTATCTTCTTTGGAAGGTTCTCCTTCAATGCTTAGTATTAACAACAACATCAATGATTGGTTTGCTCTTGTAATTATATGTGACATATTTGTAATACCGCTTCGTCATTTATATCCTAATGGTTGTCAAGAATAATATGGGGCATTAATCATTTAGAATGATCGGACAATTTAGATAAGTTATTGATTCAGTTATATCTTTTTGTAATCTTTGGAATCAATTGTAGTATATTATTCTTGAGACAACCAATAATTATCATTTAAATTACTTGAAGTTAGTAAATGAACAAAAATTTGATGTTATTAGTATGATTGGTACTTACCGCTATAGTTATTTGATAGATTCATTCATAGAATGATGGAAACTTGTTGTTGATACTATGTAAACAAAAAGAAAGAAGGAAAAAAAAGTGTTGTAAAAAGAAAATATTTTGATAGAAAAACAATTTGGCTATTTATAGTTGTCTATTTGTGGGCATTTTTTTAGGCTGCAAAGTATGTATTTTATTTTTCGTCATGTTACACGACCATTTTGAAAGATTACAAATACAAACACAACGACAACTGTGTAATAGCTGAATATGTATCCAGATCAATCATATGCTACACAATTATAACAATTATAACCACAGAAATGCTGTAAAAATGTTTTACGACTCAATGGTCAACTCATTTATTTATTTCCATAGGTTCGAATTAAAGAATAAACATAGCGGATTAACAACAAATTACTATTGTAAAACAACACAATCAATCACAGAAAACACAAGAGGATTGCATCTTATAATGTAAATTAAGATGAAATTCAACCAATGTATATATAATAGTGTGTTTCATTGTCACATGTGTTAACTATAGGAACTACTGAAAGTTGATATTCATAATATCTATTCTACTTATGTGATAAATTTCACACTATTTCTAGCAATCGCTCCTTATGTTCATAGATGACTATTTTAGATCTTATTGGCCATTTATGGATATTATCTTAATTTCATTAATTTCCACATATTAATTGCTGTTACTAAGTTTAATTTTACATTATTTGCATTTCAAACTAATTGGTTGTTTCTATTTCATTGCAAATCTTCTTGATGATACGTCTCATAGTTGCAATTTTCTTCGACAATTTCTTGCAATTCAAACCCTTACTATTTTCATCAAATATTACCTTTTCTCATAATTTCATAAGTCCATTTACAATACTGATTATTGGTTTTATCTGACCCGATGGTTAATTAACATCCAGTAATTTATAATGTCATGGGTACAGTTACTTTATTTATGGTTGTGGAAGAATCAAATCCCTGGTTTTACATGCTGACACACTAGTTGATACCTTCTTCATCGACTAGTATATTATTCAATTTCATGATTACTTTCAAGCACTAATAATTTTACTACAGAGTAGTTGCTATCTGAATAAGAGTCTCTTACTATTATTGTTGTTGATATTAATCCTGTTATGTTTTTTATTCGGGCAGACTATACGACGTGTTTTATTCAGGAAATTTATCCCACTATTCCTATTATTTATTTCAATACATCTTCAATTATTTTATTTAGTCTTTACGAAGTTCTTGTTGCTCTTGTTTTAAGGCATTTGTCAGCCTATTCATCTTTCCTCCTTACAACCTGGTCAATTACTTTTTCAACCCCATTAGTTGACGCATTAATATTATTGCTTTAGCTCTTGTTTCAACTATTCCATCATATTTGTGTATATTAAAACTATATGTTTCTTTTTTGTTACTACCAATCGTTGTCTCAACCTAGACGTTAGTTTTTCGAAATATTCTTTCACTAGATTTAATAACTTTCCTCTTTTAACCTTGAATTTTAACTGTTAACTTTACTTATTTACCATAACTTCTGATTTTTGCTTTTATTCTGTGTTGTGAATTAATGTTTCACTAGAATTTGCTCAACAAACTTTCTTTCCTTATTTGCAGCCTTGTTTCTTTTGTAACTGAATCCTGGTATTACTGGCACCGTATTGTTAATTTTGAGTAAATCATATAAAGATTTCAAATCCATAAGAATTAAATTCCTCGAAGATAATAGAATAAATTACGTAGCAAGCTTGTACTTTATTAATGTATGGAGTTATTTCAACAACAAATTCTTGGTCAAGTTTTGAATCTTACATTACCTTTCTGCATTGCTTAACAGTTTGATAGTAAGAACTCATGGTGACAATATATGCCATTGTTATTCTAAACTTATGCTGGATGTAAAATTGATAAAAAAAGAGCTTTTCCTCTTCCGGTTTAAACATATTTTATATCAAATAATAGTAGAAATTATCACTGATATTCAAGAGACTCAACAAGATGACGAACAATATAATATCTTACAACTTCTCAAGTTCATCACTTGGTTTCATACATATAATTTTGTCACGATTGATCATCAAGTCATTTAGAATGATTGTCATGAACTCTCTGTCATGAGCATGCTCTACGCATGCCCGACGCTACTAAAGCGCACCGCTATTCCTGCCCGGCGCATGCCCGATGCTATTAAAGCGCCACGCTATTCATGCCCACCGCATGCCCGACGCTATTAAAGCGCCACGCTATTCATGCCCGGCGCATGCCCGACGCTTTTACAGCGCCACGCTATTTGAGCGCACCGCATACCCGACGCATACCCGACGCTTTTACAGCGCCACGCTATTTGAGCGCACCGCATACCCGACGCTACTAAAGCGCCACGCTATTCATGCCCACCACATGCCCGACGTCACTAAAGCGCACCGCTATTAGTTACATTTTGTACATTTTCCTTACAACTGTTCAACAATGTCGATTCTTGCTGCGGCCAACTATTATACTTACCGTGAATGAATTAATATTGGCTGTGGACGAAATAATATTGGCCGTGGACGATTCAACCTTGTATGGGGACTAGTCTGGATACAGTCAATCTTCTCTGCCGACTTATTTGGTGACAGTTAGAGGTGTCTAGGTCTTGTCTGAGACCTACTCTTATTCTTGTCGCGGTCAACATTAATTCTAGTTTGGGCCATATTGTGTGCATACCTTTCTGCCAGACTATATTTGGTTTATTCTCACCTGTATTAGCCAGGTGCTAAGCTATTTGAGCCCTAAGTCGCCCTGGACACAAGATCCTAGGATTAGCCCAACGCTGGCCAAATTTGTAGGGTGCTCGGCAGGTTCTACAACGTATCTCCTCCCATATTTGGGGGACAGCGTAGCACTCTGACCCATAAATTGTTCTCTATTATACAACAAAAACTATTGGGACAGGACAGGAACTTTATCCTGTCCCGATATTATAGAATACAACGGTGATCAATGGTTATATCCAACTGAATACCCATCAACTAATCCACATTGCCTTTTTTATTTTGCATGGATTTAAAGTATGTGATGAGTAAGTCCGAATTGTACTAAAAAAGATTATTTTAGTAGTAAAGAGGAGAAACTCGTGAGCAAAAACGATATAGTTGAAAAATGGAAATAGACATTAGATATCGTACTGAAAGTTACTAGAGCTTGATTTATGAGGTAGCATTAGTGAGATTTATTCGATATATCTAACAGTATTCAGCAAATAATGTTGCTGAGGTTGTGAATTGTTTGTGACTTAAACATTGGAACACAATTCAAATGACATTAGAAGCAGACAATGGGCTGGTGGAAAAGGTACCAAAAGATGTTTTGATGGAATTGTAATAGCTAAGTAAGTCTAGGTCAATTCAACAAGGTAAGATCGCTAGTACCAAATGACTTGTGGTTGGCAGCGTATGTGGAAATAATAATTTCTACAGGTGAATTAACTAGCTTTTTTGCAGTGCAATAGCATCCCTGGAGATACATCATTATAGTTAGACACAGTGGAGTGTATCAGATCCAACAACCTCCGAATATATATATATATATAATTTAGGTACTGTTACATAAAGGTAAATTTATAAATGAGACTGATTTCAGAAGCTAAGCGGCGGGCAGGTCAAATGATACAAGTCTTGTGATTATACATATCATTATATTTTAATGTTGAAACAAATTTAACTTCTTTAACATTTCCAAAAAAAATGACCTAGTTATATGGTTGATGGTATACCACCAATTGTCGTATTATCACCGGTGTAGATATCTTGAGATTGTATAAAAAGTATATTTAATAAACAAAGTATGTGTAGTTTACATAAAACGTTGAAATATTAAAAGATAAACCACAACAACAAAAAAACATCGTTTCATGATAACAATCTCAACAAATGAAACCGAGGACCAACACTTGGTTGGTGCCTTATTTTGGATTTAAATCAACAAAGACACAACTAATCCAATTACAGAAATGAAACTATTAGATGGAGAACCAGTGTGTATATCATTTCCACCATTTGTTGTAGTTGAAATTGGTATTGTTGAGCTTGAAGATGAAGATGAAGATGAAGTTGTAGTTGTAGTTGAAGTTGAACTTGAACTTGAACTTCCTGTAGATACACCCCCCATTGAACAAACAAAACTTTGAACATTCTCTGGTGTGTTGTATGATTCATCTCCAATAACACCACAGGATTTAGCACAGACAACAAGATCATTAAAGAATGCCAGTGACAATTTGCAAGCGCAAGGATAGTTGTCTTCTACAGTATCAACTCCACAAGTACTGGATAAAGTATAATAAGCATTTTCACAATTACTTTTAATACAGTTAGCTTCTGTATTTTTAAGATCACCAAATACCTTAGCAGAAGCAGAAGCAGAAGCAGAAGCGTAGATAAAAAATAATAAAATTGGTAAAAAGTTCATTTAAAGTTTGTAAAATTTGTAATCCGTTTAACTAGTATGTTGTATAAGAATATCATAGTCAACAAGCCTTCCTCGAGAGAGATAAATCAAGGTATTTATATATTCTCATGAAAAAATTATATAGCTCATAATTGAAGGATGATCAATAAACTTGTAACACGATCATTGTTATGACAAATCATCAAAGATATCATCATCACTCTAAATTTTTTTCTACTAAAATAATATATGGTGTTACAGGTCATATTGAGAGAGTAAACCCATTTACGAGATTGGTAGTTTATATATTTAGAAATTTGTTACTTAAGTGTTGTTTTTCTTGTGGGGGTGTTGGGTAGAAATTTCCCTATGAATCCCTAACGACGCTCTCTTTTTATTCTTTCTAAACAATAAATTGGATATAATCTTGGCTTTAAAGAAATAAATAATTATTGATTATGTGATAAGAGATCATGTAATAATTCAGGAATGTTTATTCATGTAACAACTGACCGTAGTTATCATGGCTATATAACAATCATGGTGATGCTTGCAAAAGTTGCAAATTCCCCTTAAGAAATGTCTCGAATCATGTAATATCAAGCCTTACATTTTGGATAAGATTTACGATACATATCAGATCCTAAGCCATTAGGTGAAGATCCAAAAAGACAAAATAATAATATTGCATGGGGTTAAACAAGTCATGTGTATTTGAAATATTGTTATCTGTAATAGCACTACTAGTGTCATGTTACACATGACCAAGATTTTAAGGGGAGCACTGGTACGTTTGAGCATGGGTAGCCCATAAATTCCTATTGGTTAAAGATAATGTATCTACTGTACATATATACTTGTGGCATTCCTTCTTTGATCATGAAAATTATTTGCTATATATCCCTTACCCTCTACATATTATATACTATCAGTCATTATCTACAGTAACTGCGCACTATTCGGCGGAAAGTACAATTTGACTGAAAAGAATTCTCTAAAAATAAATATAAACAAACCATAAACAAACCAAAAAGCAATGGCAGCAAAACGAAAATATAAGAACTATTCTCAAAAGCGATGCGGAAAGCTGTAAAATTGGCAGCTGAATCCATGGCTGTTTTTGGAAGCTATAATAACGCTTCCATTGCGAGGTTGAAAGGGGTTCCAGAGAGGACTCTCAGCAAACTGGTTCGAAGATTGAACCAGTTTGGAGAAGTAGAGAATGGTGACACCATGAACAAGTTATTGACTGAACAAGAAGAGGATTCAATAGTTGAATACATTGATTTTAAGCTAGATACGAGAATGACTGTAACAAGGGCTGATGTTCTTGCTCTAGGAAACAAAACTTTGCAGGTGAAAGATCCAAATCGAAGTGTGGGGAGTTCTTGGTTTAAAGGGTTCATGACCAGACACCCTGAATTCTATAATCGATGGAAGAATTGTCGTGCCGTTTCAAGAATACAAGAACGTCGTTATAAAAGAGTTAAAAGTTGGTTTGACTTGTCCCATGAGATTGTTGTTGAAGGTGGAATTTCAGATGATAATGTATACAATATGGATGAAACCAATATCCAATTTGGAGAAGATAGAAAAAACTGGACTATTCAAAGGCATGGAGAAACTGATGTCAAGGTATCAGAATCCGAATCAACCGAATCGGTGACTATTTTGGAAACCGTCAGCATGGCAGGTATTTTTTTTACAACCATATGAGATTATTAAAGGGTTGAACGTACAGGCCCAGTGATTTGAAAGAGGAATGTACCTAAATTTTGTTACAGATGCTTGCCAAAGTGGTGGACATCCAATAATATTGCAATTGATTGGTTGGAGAATGAATTTGTTCCACAAACCAGAGCTGGTGAGAATGGAGAGAAAGTGGTGCTTGTTTTGGATGGACATGGTTCCCATACCAACGATGAATTTCTTCAAAAGTGTTTGGTTAACAATATTCTTCCATTATTCATACCTCCACACACTTCACATTTTCTTCAACCGCTTGATCAGTCTTATTTTGCGAATTTGAAAAATATGTATCGGGATATCATTAATAAAAACATTCCAAACAAGAATTATAATAAAGTTGGACAAAGCTGACTTTATTTTCTATTATTATATGGCCAGAGAGAAAGCTTTCCTGTGTAGAATTATTTGTCAATCATGGAAGGTTGCTGGTTTAAAGCATCAAAACTATCAAGAAGTGCTTGATGAACCGAATATTATAAACCACACAAAAAATGAGAAGCAACAAGAGAAAGTTATACTGGCCGGTGATCAAACTTATGTCTACGAGTCACCAGTTAAGAGAGACAAAATTAAAGAGTTCAAGGAATTCTTATTTTCGTCGGAGAAGAATTTAAATTTAGGCATAGATTTGCTAATCGTGTCGTTAATATTGGCAAAGGCAAAGTGCGTTTTATATGAACAAATGCTTTATGAATCTAACATGACCTTGAAGCATCAAAAGGAAGAACATTCAAGGAAGACAAGTGGAGCTATTAAATCATCCAACGGTAATGATAGTATACGCTCACTTGTCTTCAATGACATCGAAAAAATTTTAGAAAATATTCTCAACAGAAATTTTGAAAAGGAACAAGCTGAAACGAAAAAAGAATTAAAAAAAATAAAGGGGTATTATTGGAAAGAGAAACTCCTGATCTTTTTCATGAACCTAATTAAAGGTACTCGGAAGACATTTTTTGAATATATTTGTGTAGATAAGTTAGTGTTTATATTTGTTTTTAGAGAGAATTTTTTTTGGTCAAATTGTACTTTCCGCCGAATAATGCGCAGTTACTGTAATATTAAGGAGATACACCTTAAGTTATCTTATTATAACATTAGTAGATGAATTTCACGTACCTATAATAAAAGAAATTTATAGATAACTTTTGTGGGAAGCTTATATCACTGAAAAAAAGCGGCCAATATTTGCACTTAAAAGTATTTGTTTAGATGTATATATGATTCATTTAGTGGATTACTTGGATGGACAATGAACGAGTGGTCCATTTATCGTTAAGGTGGGAGGGTGAAAGGGAAGGGAAAGGGAAGGGAAAGGGGTGAAATTATGCAACTATATGGAAATCTTAGGTGTTTTTAATTCTTTTCTTTTATCTTTAGGGGTAGCGCAGTAGTAACTCGTGTTTTGATCTTTAATCTTTACAGGTACAGTGTTTTTAATTGATGCACGTACATACAGTATGTTGTTCTTTGGTAAGATAACAAAAAAAATGCGTGTCTTAACCAACGAATATATCAAAAAAACTTTCATGATACTAAGTATTTCAATAATTTAGTTGAGGTATCTAATTTTAAACAAAACATATATTATGTAATCGCTTTTTATGTGGATTTATAATTATCCGTAAAATGTTATATAATATTTTAATGGTTACAAAAAGTGTTAAATAATAATTTGAACTTACATGTAAAGAGAAAGAGAGATCGAGTTAGTAAGCCTTCTTTAATTTTTCATATAATTAAAGTAGACTCACAAAGAAATGTCATCAAAATTATAGTAGTACTTGTTACTTTTGAAGAAGTTTCCCTATGTGTACACTTAGAGTGATTATATGTTCAATTGTATCTTACATAAACGTAGAATCTCACTAATTGGAGGTAGATATAATTCATTGTACAAGAACAATATTGGTATTTCATGTTTTTCTGAACGTATGTATTAAGCTATTGATAAACTATGTATTTGGATCATACGATTTTTTTTTTCTCTTCTTTTATTCTCGCTTTTGGGATTACAATACTGTAGAGAAGAAATATGGTATAATGTGTTAATAATAAATTATTGTTTGACCCCCCGACAACTTGATCAAACATTGTACATTTATCTTTAAATACACATCTTTTTTTTTTTATGTTTTTGTACAATAATGTTTAATTATACTAAACTCTAGTTTCTTGTTTTACACCAAACTAACATCACTAAGAAATCAAATAATTTAAATTAAACAAATAACTTGTTCTACTGCAACTCACGTGGGGCAGACAGATGATTATTACATAATCTGTAAGTGAACATGTAAAATGCTTCCTTTTTGATATTATAAAACAGACAAGGTTGAATATTTAGTTTTTTATGCTTTGTGGTTAAAGACACAAAATTTCGTTCAATAGTTATTGTTGTTATATATGTACATGTATATACATCAAAAGGGGTATTATTCAAGGGATAAATCATTGTTATCCAATAAATAATAAAAAAAATAATAACATTTTATCGATTTTATTCTCGTAAGCGGAGATACAAGAGATCTGAGGAATTTGTCGAAGAGAAGATTTAATAAAATATAGGGGTGAGGGAGAAAGAATAAAAAAAAATAAATAATTATCAAGAATTTCTGTAGTACAATTATGTTTCCCGGGAGACCAGAATGATCAAAAAGGGAGAAGGCTGCGAGTGTTAGTTTATCAATTATTATATATCATCATAGTTGTTAAATAATGTAAAGAGTTTTCACGGATTTGATATTCATGTAGTTACATTAAAATTTTACTTAGCTTCGGCGGGAGTATCCTTACTTGGCAATGTTTTACATATTGAACGAATAAATAAGTAACAAAAAAAAGACGTTTTCTATTGAATCTAGATTCTTACTTGTTGTCTTTGTTGCTGTTGTTCTTAATCTTGTTCCTGTTCCTGTTCCTGTTGTTACTGCTGTTGTTATACCTAATTTGTTTGTATTCAAAGAGTACCTTGCCTAATGCACAGTTAATCTCTCTTCTTCTTTTGACATGCAACTTTTGTGTAGATTAAACGTCGTCTACAACAACCTCTTAAGACCCCCGCGCATAGAGGCGTCAATATCATTGGTAATAAACAAAAATAAAAATTACTTTGATTTTGTCTTATTGTTTAAACAGTTGAAAAAATTGCTTCCAAAAAGATTAGTTTAGATCACTAAAATGGGCCAGATTCAAATGTGGCTAATGAGACATTTAGAGAATCTGAAATGAATTAAAATTATTCACTTAAACTCATACAAAACGGTGGGGGAAAATAAGTGGGGAACTAATTAATAGCAATATTAAGAATTGCAAAAAAAAACAAATGTCACAAAACCAGAATGCTCCAAAAAAGGTTCTTTACAACCGATGGATATAAGGATCTTAATGAAGCTATTGTTTAACTAGTAGGTTTTTTTTTGTTTTCTTGAATAGGGAAAATTTAATTGATTGTTATATTTAATTTTTTAACCTACAATATTAGTTCTTTATTAAAATGTAAATTCTAAATCGTAATGATATTAAAAGACAAATCTGAAAGAATTTAACTTTCCTTGTTATGTAACGCAAAATCTAAAAAACAAAAATTAAAATATTTGAGGACGAATTGTAAAATAATAAAAAAACAAAAAACAAAAATTAATTAGAATAAAAAAAAAATATTACCCTGTTTGAGTTTATTAGTCGCCAATACATTTACGATATGATCTTTCTAATTGCCCCCACTCACTGCGTTTTCATCAAGATCTTTAAACCAGAAGATCTCAGAAAAAAAAAAAAGAAATAATTTAGATCCAATACATCCCTCTGTACATATATGCAACTGGCATTCCGTCATCATGAATAACAGCAACTTCTTCTTCCCTTTTGTGTCCTTTCTTATACTTTCATTTTCAATTTCATTTTCGTTTTCAATTTCAATTTCAATTTCAATTTCAATTTCATTTTCGCCATGGGATGCCCCGTTCTATCTTGTCTTTGTCTCCTATTTTTTAGTTATGGGACAAAGCACAAGGTTGCATTCATTATTGTCACTAAGTTAATTGTAAAGAAAATTGTTGTTTTAGTGATATTTTAGCAATTAATATTAAGTACAAGCAGCAATACTACGAAATAATGCTGGTTATTGAATAGCAAATACAAAAATGTATTAAAGTTAATGAAACAATTATAGCTAAATATCACAAATAAGGAGAGGCAAATCAACAATAAGCAATGCTCACATACCACCTGTAACTGTTGTTTTATAAGTATGTCGGTCAACAATAATGGTGAGGCTGATTAGAGGGGGCTGAGCGAGAGGCGGGAGAGGAATGATGTATTAATTAGAATCATTTGTAATAAAGATTCTGCAGTCACGGGGCTAACAAAAATATTTTTCTTTTTTGTCCCTTTTAATTTAATATCGAGTCTGAGTTACTTGTAAAGATTCGAAAGTTCTTCTTAGTACCAACTTTACATTTAAATGATCGAAATTAAAAAAGAAGTTGAACCTAAAATAAATAAATAAGCAAGAGTAAAATCAAGATATTTCATGGAGCAAAAATATTCTTTTTTTGATTATTGCACGCATTCCATGTTTTTTTTATTTTTTTTTTTCTCTTTCTTTCCCTGTTGAACCTAAATGCACGACTAAAACCTGTTTCCATAAGAAGGTAGAAAACAATACCTGGGGTCTTATTCTTGATTCAAATTCAGCCACCATTTGTAAAACCAGTTTAAAATTTAAAATTCCATAATTAGAATCCAATTATCAAAAAAATAATAATCCTCGTAAGTTGTTGAATTTCAAGATGTATATTAAAAACATTAACATATTTCATAATCAATGATATCCATTTTTTTTTAAAAAAAAATCAAATTACTGCAATTTGAGCAAATTTTGGATATATTCTTAGAAAAATTACATCATTTCATGGATGCAAATAGGAGAAATATCATTTCTCTACGGAGTAGGGAGGGTTGGGAAATACCGGGAAAGTAAAATTGTACAATTGCCATGATACAGTAATATGCATGTACATAAAAAAAAAAATCACGAAAGATTTTATCAGTTGCATAAACGATAAACGTTTGTAACAGTATTTAACACTTACTAATAAGAATAGATATCGTATCATTATCCATTTCCATATGACCACGACCACTGCCTTGAAAATAGTAAAGCTTGAATAAATATTCAAATTTCAAACTAAAAAGCAAAACCAAACATGGATTTGGAGCAGAGGGAGGAGAGAGGATGGAGATATTCACCCCAAGAAATATTCCCGGGGACACCTTTTGTCTATCTTAATATTACTTTGTTGAGAATGCTTATTATTGTATGGTGTTTTTCTTTTCAAATATTAAGGTGCAATTAACATTCCCATTTATTTGTTTATTCTTTCTATTATTTTTTAATAGTTTCTATTCGAATTGTAATTTGTACTATTGGTACTGTATGCTGGCGGTAGGGATGCGATAGCGCGAATACGATTTTATGCAACGTAAATACATTTTCCCAAAGTCATTGAATAAACTGTATAATACACACAGAGTATATGCAAGTGCCTTATTACGGGTTCGATTGAATATCCTCACGTTATGCAACTTCTAAAAAAAAGACCATGCGTTTAATAATTCTTTCTTTTTTAGTATCATTTCATGTTTATCTGAATTCGGGATTGTTCCCTTGTCTGATTTCCTTGCTAGTAAATGCAAGACTTAAAAATAAACTAAAAATGATATACTAAAATTTCCAGTAACTAAATCTTCAATGAATATGTATATTTTTCATGTTCATCTAAAATTTCTAAACAAACCAAAAGCATATCCATATACGTTGTCTCTTCAGTCGTGTACAGTATGCCATTGTTAAGTATTATCATTATAATGTTCTTAGGTAAATGAAAAATACAAGCTGACGTTCTCGCCAAAGAAACAAAAAAAATACACAAAACAATTAAAAATTATGCCTTTGGAACATGGCTGTAAAATATTTGATATAATCTTCATAATCTATATTAATTTATTAAACCAGAAACCATCACTCTTTTCTTTCTTTCTCTCATATATTCCACTTTTTGTCTATATGTATGCATGAAGTAAAAAAGAAAAACGCAACACGAAAACGGAAATATGACAAGAAATTTTATTAGACTTAAAAATCGTGATGAAATTAGATGATGCTTAAGTTGTCAAATTTAAATAAAACCGACGGAAAATAAAAGTAGGCTAGTAAACTTTACACTCAAACATTTTCCTAAAATTGGAGAAAATTTCAACACCAGAACAAGTTGATATTGCCGTATTGAGATGTACTATAACCTGAAAATTCTATGTTTTATCAGCTCACATTTTTTTAAAAATATATGGATCAATTTTAATTTTTCATTCTTAATTCGTGGATCTGCTAATAAATGACCAAAGAAATCAAAATGAGCTCATCATCGTATTCGCCACTCATCATTAGCAACAATATATGTCTTGCGCATAATATCTGAAGCAAAAGTTCTATGAATTTCAAGATTGTGAAATTTTGCATTTTATTTTTTTAATTCTTTTGGGGTTCATAACCAAAACATGGCTAATACTACATCTCTGAACGATTTCAGATTACGTATATAATTAAGGCGCCGATTAAAGCGGAAAGGGGGAAGGAGGGGAGAGAAAGGGGGCGTTACCTATTTAATTTGTAACACCAACTTTTGTTTAATCAAATTCAATTGAGTTAAATGACATCTTTGGATATATATCATCTAAAATCAAACAATATGGAAGTCGTAATATGTTCATTAACGCTGTCGTTATTTTGACTTATTATTCACATTTAATCGATAATCTATGAGATATCCATAATCAATTCATATAGATTAATAAGTTATTCTATCTTGAATCTCAGAATGAAAGTGAAATTATCAATTAATTTCATTATTTATATATTTTCGTCTAATTGGGTTAGAGCTTTCTTGTACTATTATTTTAATATTATTGTTAGTCAATATTGATTTAGTGTTCCCTGTAAATTCTTGAATATCGCAAACAAAGGAATACGTATCAGTGGTTCAAATCCCTTAAATTTTGTTATAATAAAAGAGTTTAGTTGCATCAGATTTGGAATTCGAAATTTGAAAAAATGAATTTTTTTTTCGTATCTGGTAATTTGCTTAACCTATGGTTGATATATTCAATACATACAACAAAAAGGAAGGTCACATAAACCCATAGATAGTATCCACTTTTTAACATTCTTGATTTTGTCTCTCCTAATTTGTAAAAAACCCAAAGTAATTTCATTTCTGTATCTGTATGGTATTCTAAAAAATATACATACATGTATTTCATTGAAAACCAGTGCTCACAATTATTGTACCCATGGTATTGTTGTCCTTCTTTACAAGCCAATTCATATATTCATATAATCAGGTATTGTTAAGCCTGTAATTGACCAAATCAAATGAGATTAATTGACCATGTGAGATTTTATTTGTCATTATTCATCAAATTCGTCCATTTTTAGCCTGGAGTGAGGAGAAACATATTTATCGGTTTTTTTCAAAAAAAAAGAACATCTAAGGGTTAGAAAATCAAAGCCACCAAAAAAAAGCCCAGTTTAAACTAATTGACAAGAAAATTTCCTTGTTACACAAAAGACCTTGTTTATTGAAGTTATGATATCATCCGACATAGATAATTATCAAGAAAAAGAAAGGAAGAGACGTCAGTTGATTGTATGTATTTCCTCCTTTTAGTTAGAATTGAACCTAGATCTGATGAATCGTTAAATCTCCAACTTCCTCGGCAAGTAAATACAAAAAAAAAAATCCGGAAATGTAACTCAAAATTGAACAAGTCTTTTTTTTTCTTCTCAAAAATTGCTGCGAAAAATCTTAAATGGTGCATTTATAAATTTAGTTGATACAGTAAGAATATAGACTCACATAACAATTATGTTGAAAAAAAAAATAGAAACAATTAGTCACAGTTAAAGCCCTCAAAAAGCAAATTAGAACTAAAAATAAAGCAAGCAAATATGAAATTCTTTTAGTGAATCTAAATGTTTTGAGTTAAATTAGGGTCAAAAAGGAAAAATCGAAAGGTTTTAGGTTGTAGTTAAGGTTGTTGTTGCTTTTTAGGCTAAATATCTTGCAACAGGGGTTAAAAAAATTGTATAATAAGGGTTTTCTTTCTTTTTTCTGTTATTTCAACAGAATCGTGTACTTGTGCTTAGTTGCTTTATATTTTCAATAATTCTAGGAAATATTCTTTTAAAGGGCTTAATAATGATAATAATAATAATAAAATATTGTAGATTAAAGTACATATCACAATAATGTTCACCCTTCCCTTGAGAATTTTGTAAAAAGTGATGATGCATAAGCGAATAAATTTATGTGTGTTATGTAATAATATTTCCTGCATTATGACCTTTATTCGTATTTGTGTTGCATTTGTTTTTATTTTTAATCTACTTTCAATTGAAAAGGTGATTCTTTTTTATTTTAATGTTGATAGTGAAAAGTAAAAAATATATCGGTGTACAAGTACTCCACATTCACACGCTCACTTATCAAATATCTATAGGCATATATATAAACTAAGAGAAATCCCACCTGTTGTGTTTTTTTTTCACTGAATTTTTATTACGATTTATATTTTTCCCCACTCAATATTTCTTTTTTTTTTGTTATATTAATTGGATTTGTTTGGTTATCAAATTTCAAAAATCTTTTTCAAAGTACATAAATTAAAGTGTTTAACTTCTGTGTTCCTGAATAATCTTGTTTTGATCCTTAAACCTTTATAATTAGTCCCATAGCTTATTATTTTCTATCGTGTTCGACCTCAATTTTCGATCGGTGATCTATTAACAAACCCCTAATCTCGATAGATTTATTTTTTTATATTTGGTCAAAGTTTTACCACACTACCAATTTAGTATAAAGTAAGCAAATCCCCCCCCACTACTTGAATTTTATCTTTAAGATTGGTTTCCTTACTCATCAAACGTTTCAATTTTTCGGTAACAGTATAATACCATATACACAGATACACAATTAAAATTTTTTTTTTTGGGCTTAGACTGTATTCCTTCGCAGTCACACAAACTCACACTACCATTTCTACACACACACATACAAACACACACACACACACATAAATAAATATATATATATTCTCAACCACCCACCCACCCACCTACAAACACACACACACACACACCTGCTACTGCTGTTCATTTTCTTCTTAAATATTTAACACTTTACGGAGAAGCAATCAGAAGCATCATTCATATCAAATACCATTGTCACTGTGTTTGTTAATAAAGAAACATACCACTTCCCACGACAGATCGGTCCCAAATATATATAAATATATATATATATCCCTCAAATCTTCAAGAACCAAAGAACACCCACACTTTTTTTTTCCTTTAAGTTCCAGTTTCCATTTACATACCACTTGGTCCTATCTTTTTTTTTTCTTTTTAGTTGATAATTAATTACTATTCTTGTTTGCTGAGTTTCTTTATCGCTATTATGGTTGGTTATAATTTAATAGATTCAAATTCAATCAATTCAACTCAACTATTGGATTGTGAAAATCCCCTTCCAAATCCTAATCTGCATTTATACCATCAATATCATTTTATTCAACAACAACAACATTTTCAATACTTACAAAATGCCCTTGCTAATACAATGATTACACCACAATCGCAATCACAACCTCAAGCACAACCACAACAACAGCAACAACAAGAATATGAACAACTAAAATCACATCAAGAGCTGCCTTATCATCCTAATTCTGCTGTGTTTAAACCAAACTACATGCAGGACGTATTGTTGAATGAAACTTGTATTATAAATTCTCCTTTAAATTCAATGGATGGTTCAGCTTGCACTACAACAAAGACAACACCATTGATGCATCCAATCACAGTACATGAATTTGATCAATTATCAGGTAATAAATACCTTCATCAACTTCAACAATACCATCTCCCTCATGATCCGCTTGTTTCAATTGTTGCTTCTACTAGCGCTGGAAGTATTTCCACTGATAAAGAAGAAAAAGAATCAATTTTACAATCTCCTCTGTCTCCAATGACAACTAATGAACACCAACAACATCATGAAGATTATTTAAATTTTGTTACATCATTTTCAATCCATCCTCAATCTGCAAGTTCGTTGGTATTTAGAAATCATCATCATATTAGTCCTGCCGTCAGACATGCCTCGTATGATTTGGGCTGTTCTTCCTCATCTTCTGTTGATAATATTACTGTTACACCAGAATCTTCTCCAAGTATTAGAAAGGGATTATTTGAAAATATGTCTACCAAATTTCCTATTATACCATCATCACCTACTTTTCCTGCTGCTTTGAATTTATCTCATGGTAATATTGCACCTCGAAAAATGTCTAAACAAAGTGGCCCAACTTTACAACCACCATTTGAAATTAAGAAAATGACAACCATCAATAACAATAACAATAACACCACCAACACCACCAACAACAGTCACAACATCAATACCCCAGTTGCTGGTTTCAGTAAATCCAAATCTTTATCAAGAAAGAATCTTACTAATCCAATAGCTCAAGGCCAAGAATCAATGAAAAAGAAATTATTGGCAAGATATTCTACTCGTTTAATAAAAAGAATGAGACTTTCTGAAAGTGATACCAAATGTCGTAAACATTGTGATGATGGATTTACTAATTACTTAGAACTTATTAATCATTATGATGATAATGGATTATATTTATATTTAGCAGCCAGAAATTTTATTTGTCCTGTTGAAGAATGTCCAATGAATATAATTGGATTTGAAAAAAGAGCCGATTTAAGACATCATGTTCATTCAGATCATTTAACTCATGGTTTAGTAAGTGCTCAATATTCAAAATATTCTGATGAAATTCAAAAATATTTATTTGTTTGTGATGAACCAAGTTGTGGTAAAGGATTTTATAGAAGTGACACTTTAACTAGACATGTTAAATTGGTTCATAAACGAACAAGTAATTTTGCAAGAAAAAGAAGAAGGGTTAGTAATCCCAAATAAGGATCATTTATGATTTATTGTTGGTTTTTGTTTTTTTTTTTTTTTGTTTGTTAAAATTCATTTGGTTTAGTTGTTTTGATTCTGAGTTTGAATTTGAATTTGATTTCGATTTTTAGGGCCAACAGGATTTGGGCTTATATTTGGGGTTATTTTTATTTTGTTTGAATTAGCAATAAAAGTTTTTTTTTCCCTTTCTTCATGTTGATAAAGTTATTATAAAAGTAGGATTATGGTGATGAATACATTATAGCTGAAGAAATAACCCCAATAATTGATTTCATGATTTTTTTTTTTTATTATTATTATTATTTTTATTATTTCATTTATATTTCATTCAAATGTAGTGTCTTGTTTTTAACACAACAACTTCGTATCATTCAGTTCAGATAAATATTCTTATTTAGTTTTTTTTTTTTAGCTTCTTTTATAGATTTGATAATTAGAATATTTTGGTTAATTATTTAGAAACATATAATTTCTTCATTCAAGCACGTGGAGGTTTATCCCGTGATACATTTGTTGCAAAACAAAAAATCTCAACGCGTGTTGAAAAAAATATTGCAAGTAGTGTACGCGCTAAAAGGAGAAAAACATAAAAAAGATACAATGAGCTCAACCCAAGTCGTAGAACACTATCGCCAACAAGGGGAGAACGAAAATATTTAGAAAAAAAAAAAAAAAACTTACAACATCAGTTCAACATCATTTATCATTGTCATTGATTTGCTATTATCAAGATGAGTTCATCGGAAGCCACTCCTTCATTGGAAATAATTGATGGTTCGGAAACTAGTTACGATTTTTCATTTGATAGTAATAAAGAGAAATATTTTATTAAGAGTGAAAAACAACAAGTTGATATTGAAAAAACTAGTAATAGATTTAAATATTTATTAGGATTGACAAGTTTGTTTCGTCATTTTATTGAAGCCAAAGCAAATAAAGATCCATTATTTCGTAAAATTGTTGATGATTTACATGATTCAGAATCTAAACCCAGTAAAAAAGGATCTGATGCAAGTAAAAGAAGAAGAAAAACTGAAAAAGAAGAAGATGCCGAATTATTAAATGATGAAAGATCAACTAGTTCATTCTTTGAATTTACCGAAAGTCCAGGTTATGTTCAAGGCCAATTAAGACCTTATCAAATTCAAGGTTTAAATTGGTTAATTTCTTTATTTGAAAATAATTTATCAGGAATTTTAGCTGATGAAATGGGATTAGGTAAAACTTTACAAACTATTTCATTTTTAGGTTATTTAAGGTATATGAGAGGTATAAATGGTCCCCATCTTGTTGTAACTCCTAAATCAACTTTAGAAAATTGGCAACGTGAATTTAATCGTTGGATTCCTGATATAAAAGTTTTGATCTTACAAGGTGATAAAGATGAAAGAGCAGAATTAATTAAATCTAAAGTTTTGACATGTGAATTTGATGTTATTATTGCAAGTTATGAAATTGTCATTAGAGAAAAATCTACCCTTAAGAAATTTGATTGGGAATATATTATTATTGATGAAGCCCATAGAATTAAAAATGAGGAATCCTTGTTATCACAAATCATTAGAATGTTCCATTCAAAAAATAGATTATTGATTACTGGTACCCCATTACAAAATAATTTACGTGAATTATGGGCTTTACTTAATTTCATTTTACCTGATGTTTTTGCCGATAATGAATCCTTTGACGAATGGTTTCAAAAAGAAGATCAAGAAGAAGAAGATCAAGATAAAGTTGTTTCTCAATTACATAAAGTTTTGAAACCATTTTTACTAAGAAGAATTAAAGCAGATGTGGAAAAATCATTGTTACCTAAAAAAGAATTGAATGTCTACGTTAAAATGGCACCAATGCAAAAAAATTTATATAAGAAAATTCTAGAGAAAGATATTGATGCTGTCAATGGAGCTAATGGTAAAAAAGAATCTAAAACAAGATTATTAAACATTGTCATGCAATTAAGAAAATGTTGTAATCATCCTTATCTATTTGAAGGTGTTGAACCAGGTCCACCTTATACCACTGATGAACATTTGGTATTTAATTCTCAAAAGATGCTTATTTTGGATCAAATGTTGAAAAAATTCCAACAAGAGGGTTCAAGAGTATTGATTTTTTCACAAATGAGTAGAATGTTGGATATTTTAGAAGACTATTGTTATTTCCGTGGTTATCAATATTGTCGAATTGATGGACAAACTGACCATTCTGACAGAATAAATGCCATTGATGAATATAATAAACCAGGAAGTGAAAAATTTGTGTTTTTATTAACTACAAGAGCTGGTGGACTTGGTATTAATTTAACCACAGCTGATATCGTTGTTTTGTTTGATTCTGATTGGAATCCCCAAGCAGATTTACAAGCTATGGATCGTGCTCATAGAATAGGTCAAACTAAGCAAGTTAAGGTTTTCCGATTCATTACTGAAAATGCCATTGAAGAAAAAGTTTTGGAAAGAGCTGCTCAGAAATTAAGATTAGATCAATTGGTTATTCAGCAAGGTAGAAATACTGGTGGATTAGATGGTCAACAAAGCAATAAAGCAGCATCAAAAAATGATTTGTTAGATTTGATTCAATTTGGTGCTGCTGATATGTTTCAAAAAGCTGGATCATCATCAAGTGAAGGAGAAGCAAGCGTAGATATTGAAGATATTTTAAAGAGATCTGAAGAAAAAACTCAAGAATTGAATGAAAAATATGCTAAATTAAATTTAAATGCTTTACAAAATTTTAGTAATGATGATTCAGTTTATAATTGGAATGGGGAAGATTTCAAAAAGAAAGAATTGGGAATCCGATTACCTGTGATTGAACTTGGTAAGAGAGAACGTAAAGAAAATTATTCAGTTGATACATACTATAGAGATGTATTCAATGCCGGTAGTAACAAATCATCATCAACCACGAGTAGATCAGGACCAAGACCACCTAAACAATTGAATATTTATGACCATCAATTTTATCCTGCTAAAGTTCCTGAATTATATGAATTGGAAAAAAATTACTATAGAAAACAAATCAATTATAAAGTACCATTGAAATCTGGTGATAAGAATACCCTGCAAGAAGAACTAGAAAAGGAACAACGTTTGGAACAAGAAGAGATTGACAATTCTCGTCCATTAACTGATGAGGAAAGAATATTGAAGGAAGAATTAATGAAAGAAGGTTTTAGTAATTGGAATAGAAGAGATTTCCATCATTTTATCCTGGTGTGTTCCAAGTATGGACGTAACTCAATTAGATTAATTTCCCAAGAATTTGAAGATAAAACTGAAGATGAACTACGTCAATATGCACAAGCATTTTGGAAGAATTATAAAGAAATTGATGGATATGAACGTTATATTAATCAAATTGAACAAGGTGAGGAAAAAATCATTAAACTTAAAGTACAAAAGGAAGCATTAAGAAGAAAATTATCTCAATATAAATATCCCTTACAAGAATTAGTATTGAAATATCCTCCAGCTGCCACGAACAAACGTGTTTTTAGTGATGAAGAAGATAGATTTTTATTGGTGCAATTATATAAATTTGGACTTGATCTGCCTGATGTTTATGACAACATGAGAGAAGCTATTCGTCAATCACCTTTATTCCAATTTGATTTTTTCTTCCAAACAAGGAATTCAGGTGAATTATCTAGAAGATGTACAACTTTATTGGGTTGTGTTTTGAAAGAAATAAATCCAGAGAATAATATTAATTACGGAACATCATCATCAATTAATGGTAAACGTTCAAAAGATGCCACACCTGAACCTAAAAACAAAAAACAGAAGAAATAATAATAATAAAAAATAGCGAAAAATTGCTTGTGTCTACTATTAAGCAGAATAAATATATTTCTGGTTTAGGAGTATAAAATTCTATAGGAGACCAATTAAATAAATTAATAAAACAATATTGTTGTATTATTTATGAATTTAAAAGTTGTTTGATATAATCTTCAAACTGTAGTGGATTAATCATTGAAGTAAATCTCGCTACTACTTCACCATTTTTATTAACAATAAATTTTTCAAAATTCCAACGAATTCCTTTAAATCCTAATGGTCCATGTTGAACATTCTTTAAATATCGATATAAATCGGATACTTCCGGATCTTTTAATTCACCATTAACTTTAATTTTTTTCATTATTGGGAAAGTTACACCAAATTTTTTATGACAATATTCAACAATTTGTTCATCATTAAATGGTTCTTGATTACCAAATTGATTACATGGAAATCCTATAATTTCTAAACCTTGATCATTATATTTATCATATAAATACTGTAGTTCTTTATATTGAGGTGTAAAACCACAAAATGTGGCAACATTAACTATTACAATCACTTTATTTCTAAATTTTGTAAAATCAATAATATTCTTATTGGCATCGGGTAGTTTGAATGAATATATCATTGGTTGTAAATTATCATTAGTCATTTTTTGCAAAGATATGAAATAATAATAAAAAAAAAAGAAGCCTGAAAAACCAAGTTAAATTAAAATGATGATATTGATTATATAAAGATTAAAAGTGTTATTATTAGGATTATCTAATAACTATTATTGTACAGTATATGATACAGTTTGCTTTCTTTCCCCAGGGTCGTTTGTTGTATGTACGGAGTTCAATTCTTTTTTTTTATGTCTCTCTGTCTCACCTTGAAGCTTTTGGCTATCGAAGTATTTTTTTTTTGTTTGGTTAGGGTTTGGTTTGATTGACAAAGCCGTTATTCGTGTGGACAAAAAAATTAACAAAAAAACAAGCGCAAGTTGGTATGGAGTATTTTCAGTAGACTTTTTTATAATATACTGTCAATTCTACTAGTCAATTTAGACAACATTCCATTATTACAAATCGACGATTTCACGAATCATAATTAATTAATCATTCGATTTTTTTTTAGAATCGTTCAAATTGGCCACCTTGGAGATATTTCTATTTAACATTTACCACATCTTTCCTTAAGATCGTTTTTCCCAACTATATTTTATGATTTCCTGGGAATCTTTGCAACCCCTCGTGAACGCAAATCACGTGGCACTCAAAGAAAAAGTTCCCACATTTCTTTTTGACTTTTTCATCATTTGAAAACTGATTTATCATTGGAAATAAATTATAAATTAAACCAGAATCTTTCAAAGTTTTATGATTTATGTCCTTCTGATTTGATTTTCCCCATTATTGCTGTAGAAAGGTAATTTTTTTATTCCTGTCCTGTCATTTAAGACGGGGAACAAAAATAAAAAAACAAAACCAAAACAAAGAGATTGTTCGTCCTAGTTTTTTGGAGTTAGAAAAATTTTCATTTTTACATACAAAAACAGTAATGAAAAAAAAGAAAAGAATAAAGGACGAAACGAAACGAAACGAAAAAAAAAATTAGCCGAAATAACTTACTTCCCTTCAACTAAACCAACGTCTGTCATTAGTTTGTTGCAAAGGAAAGAAGAGTATAAAAATCTTCCACTAAATACTTAACATTTATCATCAAACGATATATCTTTACCAATTCTAATCACTTTGGAAATAAAACTGATAATTACCTTCATTTTAAGTATCCCACATTTTCAGATTCAGTTTTTTTTTTTTTTTTGTTCAGTACTTTAATCCAAGTGTTTAACTAATATCTTCTATTGCTTATAATTTGTATTACAAAGACGATAGTAAGACGTATTATATTTGATTAGTAAATTTTTCTTCAGTGGTATTTTGTTTTATTTCAGTTTAATTTTGGTATCATCGATTTGCATTTTCTTGAAAAATAAATAATGAGTGACATTTATGTTATAGTTCATATTGCAACTACTTGTGATGATTCAACCACATATGTGACTAAGGACTCATCTGAGTTGATTGAACTTGCTTGGGAGACTTTGAATACATCAACATTGGAAATTTTATCCCGTGAGTCAATTTTAGTTCGTCCCATAAATACTCCTATTACTCCTTACTGTTCAAAACTTCATAAGATATCTTGGGAACATGTCAAAAATGCTGGTTCATTCAAAGAAGCTATTGTAAAATTTGATCAATATATTAAAGATGAAATAGTTAACAAAGGCAAAGAATTTTCTCTTGTCATGTATGATACATCTAAGTTAAGAGTGCAATTGTCGCGCGAGGCTAGGGATAAATCTGTGGTGTTACCTTCATATTTGCAGCATCCAAGAGTATTTGATATATCGAAAGAGTATTACAATTGGCAATCTACTCATCCAGAAGCATTATCATATCCTGCAACTTCATTATCCAATATTATCACTGCATTGGGTCTTGAGATTGAAAATATTTCTGAGTATAATGATTTGCCAAATTTTTCATCATCTACTCCTCCACCAAGAACTCCAGTTGATGATCCAAACTCTCTGGGTCTGGAGAATATACCTAATGGGAAAACCATTGTTGATTTGCATACAATGATTGTTAAACAATTGATCAAGAAATCAATTCCAATTGAAGATCATCCTACTGTGCTTACGAAACCATATGACTCTGGACAAGACATTACCGTGTTTTCTGTTGAACGTTCTAAGGTACTCTATCTTTCAAATTTACCTAATGACACTACTCAATCCGAGTTGGAATCTTGGTTTACCCAATATGGTGGAAGACCTGGTGGATTCTGGACATTTAAAAACGGTGAAGAACCTAATAACAATAACAATAGCAATAACAATAGCAATAACAATAACAATGGCAAATTTATTGCATCATCAAAGACTGGGATTTCTGGATTTGTGGCATTTGCAACCCACGATGAAGCGGCTGATTGTTTGGCTTTGAACGGAAGAGTGTTGGGAGATCGTGCCATTGAAGTCCAACCATCAAGCAGCAAAGTTTTTGATATTGCTATGGATAAGTTGTTATTAACTCTGTTTCCATTGTCCAAGAACAAACCAAGACCTGGAGATTGGACCTGTCTTTCATGTGGGTTTTCTAATTTCCAAAGAAGAACACATTGCTTTAGATGTTCGTTTTCGGCGGTTGCTTTCCAGGATCTTTATAATCATTCAAACAATAGCAATCCGAACAATTTAGGTCGTAGAACATCAAACCAGAACACAAATCTTGTCAACCAACAACAGCAAATGCAACAACTGCTGTCACAAATTCAAAGCCAGCATCAACAACAACAACAACAGCAACAGCAACAACAGCAACAACAACAGCAATCACAGCAACAACAACAACCACAACAACAGCAACCACAACAACAACAAGTTGACAAAATTTCATCCAGTAACAACAATTTATCTTATAATGGATTGAATGATGGTGCTGGTGGGTTACAGAATTATTCAAATGACTCCAACGTCAATGTAAATTCTTCCCACAATCAACATCACAATAATGGCAATAATAATATTAATGCAAACAACAACCAGGGCCGTGGTCATTACAACAGTAATGTCCCATTTAGGGCTGGAGATTGGAAATGTGAAGTTTGTATGTACCACAACTTTGCTAAAAACTTGTGTTGTTTGAAATGTGGGGTGGCTAAGCCGATTATGAATAACCAACAATCTACTCCAATACAATCGGTCAATACAACAGCTGCGGCAATTGCTGCTGCTACCGCAAGCGGTCAACCATTGAACTTGAACAGTAATGCATTCATTGGACTTCAACAATCTCAAGTGCAACATCATTATAATCAACAGCGTGGCAGCAATAACAGCAACAGCAACAACAATAACATTGACAACAGTAACAATATTCATGGTGGTCATAATTTTAATTCATCGAATAACAATCAAAAGAATCAATACTACAACAGTAACAATAACTTACTTTCAGGGCTTGCTCAACAGAGCTCGGTTATGGCTCAACATGCATTAATGTATTCGCAACATCACCAACAAGGAGTTGGCTCAAATGGAGCAAATTCATTACAACACAAATTTCCAGGCAATCAGAATTCCACAAATATGTATTCCATGTATTCTAATTCGGGCCATAAATCTGTTGGAAATTTTTCCAATGGAGAAACTGCTGTAACTGGACCTGTTGTATTAAAAGAAACTTCTAGTCATCAATCCCCTGGATTAAATGGACAATCATTCAACTCATTGAATAACCAAATGAATTCATTGAATTTGAATTAATAAAAAAAAAAAAAAAAAAGAAAATCTGATTATAGACCTTGACTAAATTTGATTCATATGTACATGGTTTTTTGTAATTATTAATTTTGTTTGTTTTAATACTTAATTTTTGTTTTATAATTTTTAATTAGAAATTTTTGTTTATTCATTTATTTAACTTATTTATTATCAGTTATCCATAGTTTGTTATGTGAAAGGGGTTTCAAGGTGAGGAAATACAAGGAATGGTGCAATATAGGCCGGTTAGGTACCTTTTATACATGTTTAATTAAAAAAGAAAAAGAAAAAGAGAGAGAATGGAGTATTTACTTAGTGTATAGTAATGTATAATATTGTAAAAATTCATTCGTGCTTTTTTTGTATAAAATGCTGTGTTTATACAAATTGGTGCAAGTGGTAGCACTCATTGTAAAAAAAAGATGAAGTGCGCGCGTACTTTGAAAAATTAAAATGCCACGTAGGGCAAGTTTCTCAATTCATTCTGGTCTCGCGGGAAAGCAAAAATGAATAGCCAAATAACACGAAACAATGCGGTAAAAAGCTCAAAAAAAAAAAAAAAAACAAGTAAAGTTAACAACACGTTAGAGTATATCTTTGACGAGCCATAATCACCAATCAAAATGACTAACAACAAATATTCTGTCATATTGCCAACCTATAATGAAAAGAGAAACTTACCTATTTTAATCTACTTATTGAACAAAACATTCACTGAAAATAAATTGGATTGGGAAGTTATTATTGTTGATGATAATTCACCAGATGGTACTCAAGAAGTTGCCAAAAAATTAATTGATATTTTTGGATCAGAACATATTCAATTGAGACCAAGAGCAGGTAAATTAGGTTTAGGTACTGCTTATGTCCATGGATTACAATTTGTCACTGGTAATTTTGTCATAATTATGGATGCAGATTTTAGTCATCATCCTGAAGCTATACCTGAATTTATCGCCAAACAAAAAACTGAAGATTTTGATATTGTCACTGGTACCAGATATGCTGGTGATGGTGGTGTTTATGGTTGGGATTTCAAAAGAAAATTAATCTCTAGAGGAGCAAACTTTTTGGCAAGTGTTGTTTTAAGACCTAATGTTAGTGATTTAACTGGTTCTTTCAGATTATACAAAACCGATGTTTTGAGAAAAATTATTGAAGTTACCAAATCCAAAGGTTATGTTTTCCAAATGGAAATGATGGTTAGAGCAAAAGCCATGGGTTTCACTGTTGGTGAAGTACCAATTAGTTTCGTTGATAGATTATATGGGGAATCCAAATTAGGTGGTGATGAAATTGTTCAATATGGTAAAGGTGTATGGACTTTGTTTACTAGTGTATAGGTACGATATTGTTTCATATAATTGTACATTGTTCTTGTATTGTTTCTGATATACATGTTGTATAAATAATTCCCCTGGTTTGATATCTGGAATGAATACACGTCTTTGAAAAATTCAAAGAAAACAAAAAAAAAAAGAGAACTAAAGCATAAGGTCTAGAATAAAACAAAAAATTTACTTTATTATTCTACCATATAACTATAAACCAGTAAATCATGGCAAAGGATACTTACTTGAAAAAAATTTTTGGTGAAGAATGTTTTAATAGGATTCGCTCAACCAAAGTGGTTATGATTGGAGCAGGAGGGATTGGTTGTGAGTTGCTTAAAGATTTAGTATTGACCGGATATGGAGAAATTCATATTGTTGATTTAGATACTATCACGTTATCCAATTTGAACCGTCAATTTTTATTTCGTCAAAAAGATATTGATAAATCAAAATCACTTACTGTTTGTAAAGCAGTAGAGTCATTTAATTATTTAGGAGTTAAGTTAGTTCCTCATCATGGAAACGTGATGGATGCAAAACAGTTTCCAATTGATTGGTGGAGTCAATTTAGTTTTATATTCAATGCATTAGATAATTTGGAGGCAAGAAGTTATGTCAATAGAATTGCTTTGTTTGTGAAAAAACCATTAATGGAAAGTGGAACCACGGGATATGCTGGACAAATTCAACCAATATATCCTTATTATAGTGAATGTTTTGATTGTCAGCCTAAAGAAACTCCAAAATCATTTCCAGTATGTACCATTAGATCAACACCATCCCAGCCTGTTCATTGTATAACTTGGGCTAAAGAATTCTTATTCCACCAATTATTTGATGAGAATGAATCGAATTCACTTAATGATGCAGTAGCCATTGAAAACGAAACAGATGTCGATGCCGAAAAAGAGAATTTGGTTAAAGAAGCAAATGAATTGATTGAATTGCGTTTTAAAATCATCAACTCCGATCTGGATGAGTTCATTAAAGACTTAATAACTAAGATTTTTAAAGTGGATATTGAACGATTGTTAGAAATTGAATCATTGTGGCAAAATAGATCCAAACCAGTTCCTTTAGACTTGTATACCTATGCAGATGACTTGCAATCATTATTGAATGATAAATTGAATGAATCTATATTGTCGGCTGATACTTCGGTTTGGTCTGTTTTGGAAAATATTTATGCATTATATAAATCGGGTGAGTCTATCCAAAAGAGATTAAAGTCCGGCAAAGAACTGTTTGTTTCATTCGACAAGGATGATGAAGATACGATGATTTTTGTCACAGCTGCTTCAAATTTGAGATCTTTTGTTTTTGGTATTCCCGTCAAATCTAAATTTGACATTAAACAAATTGCTGGGAATATCATTCCTGCCATCGCCACTACAAATGCTCTCATTGCCGGTTTTTCAAGTTTAGCAGGTACCGAGTATTACCAATACCAGAACGATATTAACAGTAACGATTTTACTACGATAGCAGGTAAAACATCATCTGTGTTCATAAGCATAAGACCAAACAAATACGTCACGGGAGTAAAGTTATCTGAACCAGATCCAAAATGTGCTAGTGATTCACTTACGTCGAGAGGAATCTTGCGCATTTCAAATGATGATTTGAATAAAATTACATTAGGACAACTTGTGGATAAGCTTGAACAAAAATATGGCTACAATAAAGAAGACATTTCGATCCAGATAGGTAACTCTAAATTGATCTACGACATTGATTTTGATGATCATTTAGATACAGTATTAGATAAAGTTCCAGGGATTTCCAATGCGGAAATTATGTTGGTTCAAGATGATGACGATCAATTAGAGAATTTACAATTGTATTTCAGTGTTGTTCATGGAGAATGCAACCTTGAGTTGCCAGATTTGAATTTGAGATCAAAAAAGATCTTTAAATCACCAGAAACCAAAGAAGAACTGGAAGGTTATCCTCTAAAAGAGATTGACGGTGGAATCATTGTTTTAGATGACAATGAATCAGATAGTGGAGTTATTGAAATCAGCGATAACGAAGAAGATATGGGGCCACCCAATAAGAAACAAAGAATATGACTCAAATAAAATAGAATAGGGTTAAACAGTGTATAGTATAAATGTTCTTATTATATGTTTTAGTTATAAGTTTATTTTGAACTCTGTTTTCTTTGATCGGACAAAACTACCAACGTTAGCGTGGGGACAACACAAGTTTAGACGGGCAAGTGAAACGGCATAATTTTTTTGTTTTTCCCTTGCTCACGTCCCTCAGGTTCCTTACACATTTTCAAGATTTCTTGGTGATTTGTTGAGCATCAATTCGTTTAATCATTTTATTATTTCTCCTGGTTTTTTTTTTCTGTCCTTGTCTTCTTTTTTTTGTTTCAGTTTGCCTTCCCTTTTATTCCATTTGAATTAATATTTATTAAATAAACTACTTACTCATTCGTTAAATATGTCTTGGCAAGCTTACACTGATAATTTAATTGCTAACGGTAAGGTTGATAAAGCAGCTTTATACTCTAGAGCAGGTGATTCATTATGGGCTCAATCTGGATCATTCCAATTACAACCAGCTGAAATCACCGAAATTGCCAAGGGTTTTGACAATGCTGAAGGTTTACAAACCAGTGGATTACATGTTCAAGGTCAAAAATACTTCTTGTTAAGAGCTGATGATAGATCAATTTATGGTAAACATGAAGCCGAAGGTGTTGTTTGTGTTCGTACCAAACAAGCCATTTTGATTGCCCATTATCCAAGTGGTGTTCAGCCTGGAGAAGCAACTACAATTGTCGAAAAATTGGCCGATTATTTGATTGGAGTTGGTTATTAGACGTTCAATTGATGTTGTCGTCTGTCATTACTTGTCGTTTGTTTTGTTTGTATCTAAATTTGACTTCTTGATGTTTTAGAGGCGACGAAAAGACGACCTAGCATCGTCATTTCATTATTTTATACACTTGATGTTTGGGGTGTTGAAATTGATTTTATTATTCTCAATATTTCAGTGACACCTTTTCATTGTGAGATTATTCGTTTACTTTGTTCTTTTGGGTATTTTTGTTTATAGCTTGAGCGTTTATTGAACACAATACAAGAGATAAATTTAGTTCAGCTATTTTAATTATCCGGTCATACCAATTGGTACTAAATCTGATCGATTTGCTGGTTATTGTGAAAGTGAAACAGTAGATTTAGATATTCCTCTCCCCCACTAAATTTAATGGGTTGGCAAAATCCTACACAATACACCACACCCAGTGTTAGCAACTAAGAAAAAAAAAAAAACAGAGACAGTCTATTGCGATCATTCAAGAGCAAAAAAAAAGAAGAAAAAAATTCAGTCCTGATCTGTGGAAAAAAAAAAAAATTACACTCAGGATGATGACCCCCTTATTTATTTATCCCACATTTCAATATAAATAGCATATAATCTAAGCAAAGTTCCTGTTCATAATTCCACCACCAGAATAGTACTACTTCTTTCTTGAATACTCTAGATTACAGTACTCTCCAAGTTCCGAATTTACACTCCTCAAACCCTGCTAAACTACGCGAAGCATCAATATAGCCAAATTACATTTATTCATTACAGTAGTATAAACGTTGCCTTTCTGTTAAAACTATATCATGACTTCAAAACTATTTCCAAGTAATAGCTTATTGTTATTAGGTCCTGTATTTTTAATAACAGCCGATTTCATTGTAACGAGGTTTTCCCAAAGTGGTGGTCCCAAAAAATTGGCTAATAATACCAAACAACATGCATCAAATTCTTTGGCTAGTTCGCTATATAACACAAGAACACTTAGACCAAGTTGGATACAAAATCAACTAGAAAAGGAATACTCGCTGTCTTCACCAAATTCAAAATAGTTATCACATCATTAATAAAAATAATCATGCTGGACATTGTTAACTACGTATAAGTTTCCTCGTTGAGCTTGAGCATGTATTTGTCATTCATTTATTTGTTTAATTCACCCGTCATTAATTTATCTGTTCAATTCACCTGTCATTCATTTATTTGTTTCATTAGTCCGTCATTTATTGCATTCATTCATTTTAAATTATTGTATATACACTCATTAGGTTTTATTAGAAAAGTGTTAAATAGAACGTTACTTCATTAGCCATGCTTTAATTGTAGAAGAAACTACAATCTGATACTCTTGTATCTAGATAAATTACATATACGTGTATTTGTCATGGACTCTTACTCCAATTGCAACCATCCAGGGATCTTTTTTTATTTTTTATATATTAATTTAGCAACCGCAAAAAAGTATTGAGTCCTGTATACAAACGATTTTATTCGCATAAAATTTCATTGGTTGAGAACCACTTAGAAATGAGACAAACCAATAGAAAAAATTACCAAACAAAAAAAAAAAAATTCCACTAACTTAACGCTAACTAATACTTCAACTACTTTCTTCCAAATATACCTATTCCTTATTTTCATTCCTTGAATCATATACAATAATGTTTTCAACTGTTAGACAGCAAGCAAGAGCATCCCGTCGCTCGATAGAACATACCTTCAAAAGATTCAACTCCTCACATCACCATCATCATGAACCAGAGTCTAAACCGGTAGAAATAACATTTGCCAAAATATTTGGTGTTGCAGCATTAGCAGGTGGATTTTTAGTTTACAAGAATAAGGATTCCACTGATAAACCATTATTTGCTTCTAAATACTTTGATGAAATCACTACAGGTGAACGTAATAATTTCAGAGACGAACTGTATGATAGAAAATATAAGGTTGGATTTCTTAAGACGTTTGACAGAGATAACAGTGGAATAGGTGAACAATTGAGAAAAGCCAGCACCATTTACGAATTGCCAAATTACAATTTGATCCCAGCACATTCTCCATTTGGATACCAATACGGTGTAGGAATTAGAACCCAAGAATTAGGACCAAGAAGGGAAAGAGAAAGACGTTTCTAGGCAAGAAATAATAGGTGTATATTGATTAATACAGAGTATATTTAATATTATTATTAGGTAACAGTAATATAGATATTGAAAAAAAAAAAGCTACGGTAGAAATATCGTATATTGCATAGAGGTATGATTTCAGTTGATATGTAGAAAGCTACAAGCAATTGAATTGCTTATTTCATTCATTTGTAATTATCTAAAGACCTTGATAGGTTTATTGTAGTAAGGTTTTTCCTTTAGATGACTGTCCGTATAATTGAATTTGTCTTGTCCCGTATATTTTATTTTTCATTTTTTTTTTTCCGTTTACTTCAATTTTCTCACCAAATTTAGTGGAAATTTTAAAATTGTTCAAAATCTCTGATTCCCCAAGTTTATTCATTTTTTTGTTCATTTGTTATCCTAACTTCTTCAATGAACCAATTGATATTCAAATCAATTAAAAACATCAAGCATAGTCGATTATTTTCAACCAGTTTAAGAACCATGTCTACTGAGTATAACGTTATTATTTACGATTTACCAAATGCTGATCGTTCCAAGGTCAGACCCCAACATGTTGCTGATATTCCTCAAAATGTCCCAAATCCAATTAGATCAGCAGGTGCTATCTATCAAGATGAATCCAAGACTAAATTTGCTGGAAGTGCATTCCATTTAGTGGCTGATTCCAAAGAAGAAGTAATTGAATTCTTAAAGAAAGATATTTATTACCGTGAAGGCGTTTGGGATATCAATAATGTTGTCATTCACCCAATTGGTGTGGCTGTTCGTTTGCCAAAGAAAATGGAAAATGTCGACAGCTCACTTTACAAAATTTAAGAATGTGTTTTCTGTGGAGTTTGTTTTATCATTAGAATGGCATATATAGAACAAGGAAAGTATACAGTTCAATAAAAAGAAAAAATATACATATAAAACAAGAAACTATTATTATTATTATTATTATTATTATTATTAAACAAAAGAAACATACTTTGAAAATAAAAAAAATACTCAAACTCTAACAAAAATTCTAACTAAAACGATAGGAGGTATCTTTGTTCATTAAAATCTATCAATAGATCTATGATCTTTGTTTACTCTTGAATAATCTAAAGCTATAGTTCTTTGGAACTCTAGCAAGATAGTAGAAACAGAATGTACAAATCACGTTGAATGCAGTGAAGGCAATATAAATACCGATATCTCTTCCTCTGGTTCCATAATTGGCATTGACTTCATGTAAGAAAACGTTCTTCGAACTCATAGTACAGAATGCACATTCCAGGGTACTGTTATTATCAACCAAATAACCACCAGCAACACTCATATATGGTGTCATATATTGTCCACAAGTATAACCCTGAGGTGGAGGAAATCTCAAATATTCCTTTTCAGCACAAACCACAGGAGAATTCACCAAACCAACTGAAAGCATGACCGAAATAAGATAAGTGAAAGGATTGAATCTGTACATGAAAATCCAGAACCCTGGTAAATCATCCTTCGACACCAAAACACCAGAAAATGCCAAACACATAATAAGAAGCAAAACAGCCAAATGAACAGCGTTTTCCCCGGATTCCATAAATGAAAGACACATCTGTCCCAAAGTGGAGGTGTAGATAAAGAACAAGACAAGTGCAAACCACATAAATGCACCTCTTTCATGAACAGTATCTGTTAAGGTGGCATTGTTGTAAAAACCCACAGGATAATACCAACAGAAGTAACAAAGTGTTCCACAAAGAATATTCCAAGGAATTTCTGCAGTAACCTGGGAACCAATAAATGCAAACCAACTGAATGTTTTGGAAGGTCTCTCTCTAGCTTCATACAAGTCCCTTTGACTAAGATGGGTTGGAATCAATTGTTGGACAAGGGTATGCACAATAGGGAAAAGCATGAACACGGAATATAGCTGGTTTTGAAGTGATTGAATGGAATTACTAGCTTTGAAGAAGGAGAAACCATTGAATAAACTTGATGCAATAACTAACAATAATTTGGAATAGATATATGTTGGAGTTCTCCAGTTTTGCTCAAATGCTCTTTTAGTAACCTCAACGTATTGACCCCAATAGGAAGAAGCATACGAGTCAAGTCTATTTGGATCATCATCATCTGGTTTCTTGACAAGTTCCTCCAGCATATAATCCAATTCTTGATTCATTTCTTTATATTCAGTAGAGTTTAACCAAACATCGTAGTAGTTTTGATTAGCCTTAGAACCCGGAGCGGCACCAATAACTTCCAACATCCATTCAGCAGGATTAGCATCTGGTGGACATTTTGGAGCCCCATATTTTTCAAAATAATTAATAAGAGTGGAAAAGTTCTTTCCCAAGTCACCAAAGTAGACAGTTTGACCGCCTTTTTGCAAGAACAACAATCTATCGAATTCAGCAAGAAGCATGGCTGAAGGTTGATGAATGGTACATAAGATTGCTTGTCCATTATCTGCCAATTTTCTAATCAATTTACAGACAGACCATGCGGTTTGTGAATCTAAACCAGAAGTTGGTTCATCTAAAAACACCAAAAGTTTTGGTCTAGCAACCAATTCAACACCAATAGATAATCTCTTTCTTTGTTCAACATTCAAACCTTCACCAGCAACACCAACAACTGCGTCGGAATACTTTTCCATTTCCAACAATTCAATGACATGGTCAACATATGCAATTTTTCCTTTCTTGGAATGCCTTTGGACTGACGTAAAAGGGCAGAAAATTCTAAAGCTTCTCTGACTGTTGATGTTTCCAAATGCAAATCCTGTTGTTGAACATAACCAATTGATCTTTGGAATGATGAATCCAATGGTTTCCCATCAACTAATCTTACTCCTTCGGTAACAACACCAGAAGTTAATCTATCAGATAAGGCATTTAACAAAGTAGTTTTACCTGCACCCGAAGCACCCATTAAAGCAGTTACCTGCCCTGGCTTAACCCATCCGTCAATTTTATTTAAAATAACTCGATCTTCAGATTTGATCTTTACTTGGTATGTTAAATTTCTCCAGAAGAAAATGTGGCCAGGATTTGACAATCGGGATTCATTTTTTTTAGAAATATCACTGGATGAATTTTCAAATTCTGTACTTTCTTTTCCAACTTCAACCGATTCAATATCCTTGTTTGCTTTTTTCATCTTTTTCAAGGCACGTTTTTGGAACAACAAGATCTCACCTTTTTGCATTGCCCCTTTGTTAATCTCACACAATAAGATGTAAGTACCAAAGAAGAACATCGTATAACCAATCATAATACCAAAGTTTCTCCATTTATGCAGGTTTTTGTAAACAAACGATTCATAAATATAAGTAGTACCGTTAACAAAATCTTGTCCAACAACACTACCAACCGGGGAACAAATTCTATTTGGACCAGAAGTAGGATAACTACCACCAGCTGGAACAAACTGAGCACAATCAAACAAACGATTATGGAATTCATTCGTCATTAATGATTCAAAGGCATATGCCAATGGGTTAATGTAGTTGATCCAACGGGACCATCCACGCATATCAGGAGTTGGGATAACAAATCCGGTGAAAATAGTCAATGCCAACAACAAAATAGCAGCAGGAGTCATTGCTTCTTCCAATCTTTTAGTGGCAGCACCGATTGTTCTAAAAATATGGGACATGACCAAAGTAGCAAAGAAATTAATTAAAAAATAAAAAAAGAAGTTACCTGGTTCTCGACGGAAGTTGATCATGAAATAATAAACCAAGTTGAACCCAATAGCAGAAATAAGTTTTGTTGGAAGTTCAGTAATAATAGACGCACAAGCATCAGCAGCTGGATGATATAATGCATACTTCTTGTGTTTTTCAACAATAGATCTGGCTTCATAAAGGGCAAAGATTTCCAAAATACAGGAGAAAGCATTGAATAAAACGGCAAAGAACAAAGCTGCAGTTCTATGATAAAATGACGATGTATCATTAGGTAAGTTATAGAAAATCGAAGATAAAATAAGTGCCATAATAATGTTTGCAAAAATTTGGAAAAGAGTCACACTTGGATTTCCCCTAATACGAAGATAATTTCTGTATGCAATGTATCGAACTTGCATAAAAAAACTCACAGTATATGGAGAAGCTGGTTTTAAATGGTTGGATTGACGAGCTTTATGAGCATCTGTTAAAGCTTTCTTTTCTTTGGTTTCATCACGGTCCTTCAAATGTTCATCAATATCTTCAAGCAATTTTTGTCTTTGTGGTGATTTTTGCCAACGATCGTAAAATTCTTCTGGCGTTCTTGGAACCATCGCTTCAAACCCAAATTTAACAACTCTTTCAGCTGGATTTGTCAAAGATGTCAAAAAATCGGCAGTGGTTTGTCTTTCTGGACATTCATACCCCATGTCAAGGAAATATTGTTTGGCTTCCTTAGCACTTCCGAAATAAATCTGATAACCTTCGTACATCAATACAACGTTGTCAAATAAATCATAAGCATCTTGTGAACATTGATAGATAGCAACTAATGGAGTGTTTCTAAGAATATCTGCACCTGCCTTCACTGCTTTGACAAATTCAAGTGCAGTTGCAGAATCCAACCCTCTGGTAGAGTTATCCCAACATTGAACTTTGGCATTGTTAAGAGTAATCTCCGCAATAGATACTCTTTTTCTTTCACCACCTGATATACCTCTAATGTAATCATCACCCACCTTGGTGTGTCTGGTATGAGACAAACCAAACAAAGCCATAACAACAGCAGCTATGTGTCTAGCATATTCTTCTCTGCCGACTCCCAAAGGTCTATTTTGTGGAGTTCTTGATCTAGCAGCAAATTCTAAAGTATCCCCAACAGTTAAATGTGGGAAATGGGTTTCAGTTTCAGCACAATACACAACTTCACCACGGAAATGGCGAGAAATATCTTTGCATGACAATGCATTGTATTTAAGAGTTGATTCCTTATCAATGTGAAAACCATATACTTGACAAGCAATTGTTTTTAAGAATGTAGAACAGCCAGCACCAGGACGTCCTAAAACAACAGTAGTTTCACCAGGTTTGAGTAACCCGTCCATTGGTTTCAAAATATCAAAAGTTGGATCAGAATGTCTCAATATTTGTTCTCTGACAAAGCGTCCAACATATTTTGGGATTGTGTTGACAAATGTACTTTGATAATCAGAATGGGTAGCCTTACCATATGCACGCAAATTTTTGTAAGCAACACTAATGTTGATAGGTTTGAAATATTCTGTGTCTGACATAACTAATTTATGGGCATTGCCTATCCAATAAGCAGCATTAAAATCTTCAGAATCTGGATTCAATTTTTCGTCAGCAAATTCACCATTTTCATCAATAGGAAGCATTCCAAAGTCCCCTTGATTTTCGTTGTTTTCATTTAATGAGTTTTGATGACTAGTATGCTTGTGTAACAGCAATTGCTGCATACTAGAATGGGATAAAGTTCTGGCTAATTCTTGCACCTCTTGTGCCACTCTACTGGTAAACCCATCATATGGATGAGCATTATCATTATTGTCGTTCCTGTCATTAGTTGACGGGGAATACGACATTGTATCTGGCTCGTTCATAATTTGTGGTATTGTAGTTATGAATGAAAAATGTGTATTAATTCTTAAGCAGCAAACGTTAACAAATAAATATTAAAAGCAAAAAAGAAAGACGGGATGAATGAAAAATTAGATATCATGACTGGCTTAAATAGGACGGCACTAAAAATAAAATCTTACATGGATGTGGGATTGTTTTCAACAAGAAATGATCTAAATGCAAGAAGTTGCATTTACCAGGCATCTTTTTTCTTTTTTTTTTTTCACTACTAATCTTTGTGTAACCGTTTTCAACAAGAAAGTCAATAAATCAGATGATTCAAATTTAGCAAGTGGTAGCGCGTCTAAAAAGATCTAGAGCAAAGAACTATTTCCATTTTTTTAAACTAAAAAGTACTTTTCTTGTACAAAAATTGTATATAGTACACATGTTGAGAATGTTTAGAAATGTTTGATGAGTTACACCACCAAGAATGCATAGGCTTTCTTGGTTTTCTCTACCTGGTGTAAGAACGTTGTGTAATCCAATTGCAACCAATCAAAAAGTTTAATTTCGGGTCTAATGTCCTTATTTTGTAGCACAAAACCCATTTCGGATTTAATGCCTTCCATATATAAAAAAAAAATAATGGATAGAGAAATGAAAAAGAACATGTCTTACACAGTACTGATTACGTTCGAATGCAGGTTTTGTCTTGGCCCTGAACTTTAAATTTAGATTGTAACGGAAAAACCTATCGAAGTGGACTTGTATTTCTCCCTTGTTTATTATTGAAGAGTATTTATTTGAGTGCTGTAGAGTCTGAACATTAATGGAGAAAATATAAGCCAGTCCCTATTGTTTCCTTTCATCCCCACCGTGTACCGCCAATTACGAGAGGCGGAATATCTGGCTACAATGGTGGTTATTGAATTAGCGAGTACTCAAAACGGTGCTTTTACAGATACAACTTGTACTGTAAAACTTTAAATCGCTGTTTAGTCTTAATTGCGAACTTTATACCGAGGATACCGTCTTGTAGTTATCGGATTACCTAATCTGCTTTAATCTCTTGTTTACTTTTTTTTTTGTCCTAATTTGTTTTCTTTTTAGTTATTGTTAATATTCTTGCCGCGAGATTCAATGGGGGTAGATTTAGCAAACGTTGAGTCGCAATGTTCTTAAATGCGAGACTGTGAACTATAAGCATCAACACAACAACCAAGGGTTACAAGACAAAAAAAAAGGTTAACGAGCAAGTGTTTTGAATATTTGGTCGATTAGTAATTCAAGCGATAACCTTTTAACGGATAAATTAATCTTCAAATCAAGAACGGGTGATGATGCAATAATTTGGCTCTTTAGATATCTACAGTTAAGCTAAGATTTTTTCTGACACACAGAAATTGACATGGGCTTCTTGCATCATATAATTAGAACAGTGTTATTATCGTCCCTGCAACTCAAACACGACTATGTACAGTATATGCCGAGGATCAAACAACACTCGCGATTTTTCACTAATTATTAAAGAAATCTGGAACTTGATTATTTCATCTGTTCAATTACTCGGAATAATTACTACATATTCGGAGATAATCGTTGAATTAGCGGAAGTCGGGAATACAAGAAACACATTGTAAATATACTACAGTGACACGTTTCTGTCACCTGTCACAACTGCAAGTTTCTAATTATGGTTATTTGTATGTGGTGTGTGGCTTTTTTGGTTCTTCATCATCGATTGCCAATGTTTGAGGTCCATTGGAATTAATGTGCTTGATCAAACTTAGGTCATGATTACGTGATCCAAGAAATCAGCTAACCTCAATGTTAGTTTGCTTATTGATTGTGAAATTCGGTTACTTTACGGCTTTGGTGCAAAAGTGTGACGTAGGTAAGATGAAGAAGAATGCTTTGTATAACATTTTAATAGAAATTTGAAGTATACCACGGCAAATTCTGTCTGCACTAGGAGTTCTGGGGTGGCATTCAAATGAAATCACCTAGCAGCATTAACACTAGCATGATAAGTAGTGAAGTTCGTATATCTTCCAGCTGAACATTTTTCAAGCGTTGAAATCAAATCACGACTACATGAGAAAATCCACATCGTTAGAGATGAATTATGCTGCGTATAACTGTAATATGTTATATTGTCAATGAGCTATAAACTATATGAAAATAATGATAGATAGACTTAGAAGGGCGTAAAGAATAAGAATAATTAATAAGAATAAGCGATCTTGTTATTTCAAAACTAGACCAATAAATATTGTACATCAAATAAAATCCAGATCCTCAATTATCATGAATATAGGTGTAATAGATTCCAATTCAAAACAGGGCAAAAAATAAGGCCTAATAAAATTGGATACTGTTCTAAATATCTTTTGGTGGAAGTCCGGCTGTGAATCTTGGGAAACGGAATTTGGATTTGTCATTATACAAGTCTTCTTCAAATTTTTCTTTATCTTCAGGACTCATGTTTTCTTTAACCAATTCTCGACGTTCTAATTCTGCAAAATATCTTCTAGCAATATTTCTATCTTCTTCAGCAATTAACAATGGTTCTAAATGAAATCTTGCCCAGTTTCTCTCTCTTGTGAGCTCTCTTTGTTCATTGACACCTTGGTAATATCTATAAAATCCAAAAGTCATCAAACCAGCAATCCCCCAGAAATATACTGATCCTCTGAATCCTCTAGAAGGAAGGTTTCTTTTCCATTGAATTGGTTCGTATCCTCCAACTGGTGGTAAGTCCTGCATCTTTGTCGGTATGTATGTGTATAGAAAATATTGATGTCTGAAGTAAGGTCTCTATCCCTGTTAGAACAGTCTGTTTCTCTCTTTTGGTTTTTCGTTTTCGTTTTCATTTTTTTTTGCTTATTCTGTGATTTTCATTGGCCTCACTAATTTTGCACACCAATCACGTTTTCCTGCATGTAAGTAGCACAGTGTTTATTTGTCTAATGGGTAATAGTTCGCATAGTTAATGTTTGTTACTATGTCCAATGTCGTTTTCACTCGTTAAATATCCTCTTGAGTGACATTATATGATACATCGTTCTTTATAACGAATTCACATGACTTACCAATAAATACATATAATCCATAATGTATATGTCAGCTCATATAAACGAATAGTAGAGAGAAAATAATCGAATCGTTTTTTTATTTTTAATTGTGGATTTCTTCAAAGTCACCGATAATTGAAGATCTAGCCAGAGAGAGAGAGAACGAGAAAAAAAAGGACTAAAATTTATATAAGCCATTGCCCACTTTTAATAAAGAGAATTAAAAACATATGAGGAGAGCAATAGGAGAGAATGACAAGGATGAGTTTTCATATCCCAAGTAATTTTTTTAGAATTTTAGTTCTCTTTTTTTAAAAAAGGAAATCTCTACAAAAATCACAACTCTTTGATTTCATCATAACAATCCTAGTTGGTTCAAATTCCATCCATACTTTAGTAATGTTCTCTCAAAGTGGTACCCAGACTCCAGTTCCTTCATCACAACATGGAAATCAACTGCAAAAAGTTCAATTCCACGAAGTTTTAGGCGAAACAGTCACTTGGGTTAATGAATGGTATCTGCCAAATTTAATCACTTCCTCCAATCCTGGAGAATCCAATGTTATAGTTAATCAACCAAGCTTGGAAGATGATAGTGCCACCCCAGCAATCAGTGATTCAATTAGGTTGAAAGGTTGGCATAAAACCAATATCAACCATAAACAAAGCAATAATGTCTTAAATCCGAACGATATATTGGATTTAAGTACATGGAAGTATTTTAAAACACCTATGGTTGATGAAACACAGATCCCATCCAATGGAACCGAAACTCCAATAAAAAAGAAGAACCTGTTGGGAGTGGTGTGCTTGGGGAAGTTATCAGTTTCTAAATTGAAGTCACGTTTATTTTTTTTATTCTATAGTTTGTTTTACAAAATTCTATTTATTTCAGGTTTGAATTCTCCTGGAGTTCTATGGTGCGGTCACCTTTTGATGGCTTTAGTTTAATGAAAGTTAATGATTCTCTAGCCAATGCAGTTTGCTTAATGAGCGCGTCAAGTTTATCAGCATCCCAAGACTGGTCCTTAGTTAATGTACTTACGTCGACATTCTCCTTGGCCATTTTCTGAAAATCACGTCTTACTGCTTGTAATTTATACATGCCTCTCGGGTCACCCAGTTGAGAATAACAAATAAGTAACGACCATTCCGGTAACGCATCATAGATTTTAGCTAACCTTTCATTTGTCCTATGGAATGCTTTAGACTGATCATAATCTAAATCACCACTGTAGTAATCCGGAGCAGTACCCCATCGAGAATTCAATTCCAAATCTCTTAGATTGAGAACACCAAATTTCTTATTAGGAATTTCTTTAAGGAAATTTTCCACCACTTCATCGTCATTTTTAGCAGTGATTTTAGTTAGTTTTAAGTCCTCTAAATCCAAATATGTCTCTCGTGAGTTTGGGTACCCAACCCAAAGTGATTTAAATTCACCCTGAAAATTAGGATTATGGGATAATCGCTGGAAAATCGAAACTTCTCCTACATTAATTCCAAATAATTTTCCATTATGGATTTTCATTTTAACTAAATCCAAACATGCTTGAGCATCTTCAACTGATGAATGGCCATGGCCATGATCTTCACCTGTCTGGATATCAGATTTCAAATACTGTTGAGCCAACCATCTTAATGATGGCTTACTTGGAGGTCCTCGGTTGTGCTCATATATAATAGATGTATCAACAACTTTCGAATGCATAATCTTCATAACATTCAAATCAGATTCCAACGAATGACCAATCAATATATCCTCACTAGAAACATGTTTGAGAAATAAATTCTGTATATCATGAATTGTTGTTTCCACATCTTCTAACATTTCTTTGGTGATACCCGAATATTTAGTAACATAATCAGTGATTTCCTCTTCTGGCTTGACCAATTCATCAAACACAACCTTACCCTGGAAATCAATCAATGAAATTCGAGTCAAGACGCTTTGCGTGCCTGCTTTACAAAACTCACAATCCAACGCATAAATATGTGAATTTTCTGATGGATCATGAGGTTGGGTTTCTTTCCAAGTGTCATCTGCTAATTTTCTAGGATAATTATGTTGAACCATTTGATCTTCTGATAATAAAAGATCTCGAATAGTGATTTTTTGTTTCTGCAGCTTTTCGAGGAGTAATTTCTTTTCATTCTTGTTTAGTTGAACATTTGTAATTGCTTGTAGTGGCAGGTGAATGGATTCTTTAGTGCCTGGTGTCAGTGATCTAATACAGGTTTCAAAGTTGTCATAAATAAATGATAATCCATCAACCTTTTTTAAATCTGCTATTGGCAATTGTTTTGATGATTTCGTAGTAGATGATGATCTCTCAATATCATTTTTGGATTTTTCATCGTCAACATGATTTTCCAATTGCAACCCAGGAACTAAACAAAAACAGACTGTAGGAATCTTTTCTGTATTACCAAGGAAACACCATTTTAATTTGTTTGACGGAGCCACATTGAAAATCTGAAGAATCAACAGCCTTATGTTTTTAAATGGAAATCTTTTACTATCGTCGACATCAACACTATCGCTTTCTTTAACTTTATCTGGATTTATATCAACTGTAGGAGGGTGATACAACTTCTTCAATTTACGTTTATGAATTTTTTCCTTCTTGGATGGTTGTTGCGTTAAGCTCGTAGTTTGAACAGATGATCTTCTTCTTTTCTCTGTGCCTCTCTTTTTGGGCTGCTGGTCATCTTCAACAAATGAATTCAATGAAACAGCAGAATCGCGTCTTGCTAAGTGCCCCTCATTATTTAGAAATTCTCTCACTTGTAACCTAGGATTCTTATCTCCTAATTCTTCCATATCTGCTTGACATATAGATAATCTTGAAGTACTTTTGGTTAGTGGATCATCGACATCTACTTCGACATTCATATCAATTGTGAACGATGATAGCAAATAAATGAAAAGAAAACAATCAATAATAAAATAAAAAAGCTATTATTTGAAACTCAATATAGAATAATCAACAGAAATAACGATAAGGACAATCAAACAAAAATAGGAAGCCTACCAGGCAATAATCAAAATGAGAAAATTTAGCTTGATATGTGAATGTATAACCCAATACAATCTGATTAAATTATCGAAATACTCCTGAGGGAGCAGCACTCATCTAGGAGGGGCTAGAAAATTTTCTGTACTCAATGTTGTAGCAGCCACGAGAGGCAGAAAAAAAAAATACATGAAAAGAAATTGTGCAACTGCGCACGTCGTTATTACCAACCTTATTTATTCAACTCAATATATTATCAGACAATGATAACTATAAAATGTTTATCTACTCAACAACGGAAGGTCGAACAATTTCTCTTAGAATATCATTTAGTGAAATCACATAACTGGTATCAATTTGAGTGACTTCAGATTTTCCTGGGTTTAACTTTTGTAAAACATCATCCACATCATAGAGGCCATGCAAGAACTTATCATAATTGCTGTCTAGCAACAGTAACTTAGATTCTTCTCTAATAACTTGATCTGTGTCTGGTAATATAAATGATTTTCCTTGCATAATTACTTTATTCCAAGAATCCCATGAACTAGGTATATACAAATTGACTTTTAACGATTTAAATTGTTCGGGAGTTGACTCATGTATTGGCTTGGGAACAAGGTTTGCAAGATTTGAAAAATCATTTATATGTTCAATGTTGATAACTTCATCAATGTTTGACAATTCCATGATGACGGCTTCATGTTTCATACTTAGATACCTTATTATCTGTTGTGTGAGTAAAAAATCTGGAGATAGCAGTAAATTTTCGATTTCTGAAGCATCGTAAAGTATAGTGATGGGTTTTGGACTAACATGTTGTATTGTATTAATTTCAGAAAGGAATTTTAAAATCTGCAATATTGTTGTAACGTTGGAATATTGTACTACAATATGGATATCGGTGTATCGCCTAATTAGGTTCTGAATATACAATTTGTAGATTAGGGCATTTGTTATCAAGTAAAGTTCAGTTGATTTGTTTGAATAATATCTAATTGACAGTATAGAACCCGATAACAAGCATATGACTAGCGATTTCATGGGTTTCTTTACCTTCAATCTTAAGTCTTCTAAAGTCATGCCTTGCTTGATTTGGATAGTGTTGATACTGGCTAGGGTATTTTTGAAGCAAAACAACAGAAAAAAAAAAGAGCGAAAAAAAAACATTGACAAATAATTATAGATATTCCCAACAACGCTTCCATACTTAGAGTAGAGTAGATTATAGTAGTAACTACAACCACTCACTAACACTTACGATAACAATTAATCCAAATTAAGATGGTAGATAGTACTAAGAATTTACAGGATAGAGATGGCGATGTAGCATATAATCAATATGTGAATAGTACAGATGTACCCAACGATCAAATCATCAATGCCATATTTCTGGAGAAGAAAACAGAGCATGCAGAGGATGCCATAGATTACGAAGATATAGATGAGTTAGCAGATGATGAGGATGACCTACCCATAGAAGAAAATTCTAATGGTAATGGGGTACTACTGCAACCTGGTACTGAGATTCATAACGACCATGCAAATGACAATGATAATGATGATGATGACGAGTTTAATAGGTTGTTTAGTGAGGGACAACGAGATATTCCTCATGAAAATGGCAATGAGAATGACATAGCAGCACAGTCCGCAGCGGATGATCAATTTGATGCGATATTTGGTACAGGTGATGAATTTCATGGACATGAACTGCATAATGATGTTTTGTTCAATGATTTGGACAATGGAACCATTTAATGGATGTTGATGAGAATGATGGATTGAATGATTTGGGAGAAATATTTGATGATGAAAACTCCAAGAAACATAAGTTAGAGGATGAAGAAAAACGAAAACTAAAGAAACAAAAGTTAGAGAAGATTATCAAGAAACTTGAAAGGGAACAAAAGAAGAGGAACATTAAACATTATTTTCCAACATATTCTAGGTATAAACCATTTAATTTCCACGAATTCTTCTCACCAACACCACAATATTTTCGATACCAAAGACCAGCCATTGCAATCAATAAGAATATAAAACCATTAATACCTGCCAAATTAAATCTTGAGGTTGAAGTTGATCAACGAAAATTATTCAAGATGAGAAACATTAGAACTGAACCAGGAAAGAATGTAACCAACATCACGCAGGCTGATTTGAACTTTATCGAAGATTTGGAAAAGAAAAGGTCATCTATTGCTTCATTTGTGAAGGAAATTGATTATGTAAAACGTGATTGGAGCAATTTTAACAAGTTTGGTGACTTTTCGAAGGATTTGATTTTATCGACTACCGATTGGGATGATGATGCTATAATTAATGCTGGTGACGATGGTTACAATGTGAAACCTATTAACGAAATTCTCCTTGACATTTCTCCAGAAAACGAAGAATATGATGAAGATATCTTTAATGGTCAGTTAGATACAAGTAATTTAATAAAACTTGATATGAATGACCCTAACTTATTATTTGTACCAAAAAAGAAATCCGATACCACCAAAGCAGTGATTCCCACAAATGATAAACTATTAGAATTGAAGTTTAACTTTTCCAACGATCAAGAGTATGAATTATTGCGGAAGAATTATAATACCAAGCAAAGATCTCAATTAAGTAACCTTAATATCGAACATTCAGTTCCTGCATTAAGATTACAAACACCATACTATAAAGTGAAACTAGCCACGGATGAAATGCGTTCATTCCATAGACCAGCATTCAATGTTAGACCTGGAACGCTTGTGAGTTTCTCAAAATTGAAAATAAGAAAAAGAAAGAAGGACAAAGGTAAATCTTTACAAGAAGTATTTGCCAAAACCACGGATTTGACAACTACCGATACTGCTAACTTGTTGGCGTTGGAATATTCAGAGCAATATCCACCTATTTTGTCAAACTTTGGTATGGGATCGAAATTGATTAATTATTACCGAAAGGAAAGGGCCAATGATACATCCCGACCAAAAGCGCAAGTAGGGAAACACATATATTGGGAGTTGAAGATAGGTCGCCATTTTGGAATTTTGGTGAAGTCGCGCCAGGTGATTTTGTGCCAACATTGTATAATAATATGGTCAGAGCTCCTATATTTAAGCATGAACCAAAGAATACTGACTTTTTGATGATCAGATCACAAGGTGCAGGGTCACATCAAAAGTTTTATTTGAGGGCAGTTAATTTCAATTTTGTAGTGGGAAATACATTCCCTGTGGAAGTTCCAGCACCTCATTCTAGAAAAGTGACGAACATTTCTAAAAATAGATTAAAAATGGTAGTCTTTAGAGTAATGAACAATCTTGGTGCACCACGTATCTCGGTAAAGGATGTTTCCAAACATTTCCCAGAACATACAGATATGCAAAATAGACAGAGATTAAAGGAATTTATGGAATATCAAAGACACGGGGATGATCAAGGATATTGGAAAGTTAGAGGGTTAAACGATGTTATTCCAGGGGAAGATGAAATTAGAACCATGATCACGCCAGAAGATGCGTCGTTAATGGACACCATGCAATTTGGGCAACAAGCAATAGAGGACACTGCAATGTTATTTGGCGATGAGGTCAAGCAGAGTTCAAAGAGCAAAAAAGAAGATAAGAAAGAGGAAAACATTGAAGAGCCCGATGGAACAATTGATGAAAATAGTATTAGCAAAAATAATAGTTCCACCACCAAGAAGGAAAAAACCAAAAAATCCAAAGAACAAGATGCTGAACTTGATGTTGAAGATGAATTGGCACCATGGAATTTGTCTCGAAATTTTGTTATTGCTAATCAAACAAAAACCATGTTACAACTTAATGGTGAAGGTGACCCAACAGGTATTGGTTTAGGGTTTTCCATGTTACGTGCCACCCAGAAGAATCCATTTAAACCATTATTTACTCCACCGCCAGAAAATGTTCCAAAGAGTAATGCAGCTGCTCACAATCAAAAGTTGTATGAACAAGAAATCAAAAGAATTTGGTACTCCCAAAGAAGTTCATTGGTTGATCATGGAGAAGGTTCTGATTTTAAACTTCAACAAATTTATGATGAATACAAGCCAAATGATCATGAACAGTTTGTTAAGAGCAAACTTGAAGCGGAAGATCAAAAAGTATTAAGAATCACCAGAAGAGTACGGGATGAAAATGGAATTGTTCAAAGAAGAGTAGAAACCATTAGTGATCCTAGGTTGATTCGTGCATATGTCAAACGTAAGAAGCAGATTGAAGATGAATTATTGAAGAATGCTGATGTGGATGAAATTTTACCTACAACCGATAAAGAATTAAACAAGATTCGTCGTAAAGCTTTGGAAGAAAAATTAGCCAATTTGGAAAAACGTGCCAAACAAAGTAGAGCAAAGAAACCACCTAAGGATCTGATTCATGCTGCAGCAGCTGCTGGTGCCACTATAATTGATGCCAACACAGTTATGTTACCTGATGGGTCATATGTTATTGGAGGTAAAGGTATTGGGAAAGGTAAAAGCAGAACTCGTCGTTGTAAGAATTGTGGTGCTTATGGTCATATTAGAACCAATGCCAAATGTCCACTTTATAAGAAAATGATGGGTGGTGCAGCAGGAGCAACAACAACAGCAACAGCTGCAACAGGAGCAGAAGAAGCATCTAATAATGCAGGTGATACAAATGCCTCCACAACGGATATGCATACAGCAGACACGGGTCCTGCTACAGTAGAGACTCAACCAATCATTGACGAACAACCAAAAAGTGTCGAAGTATAGGAGGTAGTTACAGAACAATGAGGGCTGAGATTTTGTACGTTTAGTATTAGTGTAGTAAAAGACAGGAACAATAATAAACGAGATAAAAATTTTACAGTGGCAGTTGTCACAATTCTAACTTGAAATGAAATATGTTACTAAGAATTAAACGAAACGCATATATTTCGAGTAAGTTTATTAAAAGAGAAATTGTTAAATATATGTAGGTGTTTCCATCTATTCAATTAGTTCTCGTACAGAAATGATGATAATTGATTCGCTTAATATTGGCCGCGGACGACTGAAAATTGTCCGTGGACAAAATAATACTGTCCGTGGACGAGTTAATATTGTCCGTGGACGAAATAATATTGGCCGTGGACGAAATAATATTGTCCGTGGACGAAATAATATTGGCCGTGGACGAGTTAAAATTGTCCGTGGACGAAATAATATTGGCCGTGGACGAAATAACATTAGCCGTGGACGAAATAATGTTGTCCGTGGACGAAATAATGTTGTCCGTGGACGAGTTAATATTGTCCGTGGACGACTTAAAATTGGCCGTGGACGAAATAATATTGGCCGTGGACGACTGAAAATTGTCAGTGGACGAATTAATATTGGCCGTGGACGACTGAGTATTGGCTGTGGACGATTCAACCTTGTCTGGGGACTAGTCTGGATACAGTCAATCTTCTCTGCCGACTTATTTGGTGACAGTTAGAGGTGTCTAGGTCATGTCTGAGACCTACTCTTATTCTTGTCGCGGCCAACATTAATTCTAGTTTGGGCCATATTGTGTGCATACCTTTCTGCCAGACTATATTTGGTTTATTCTCACCTGTATTAGCCAGGTGCTAAGCTATTTGAGCCCTAAGTCGCCCTGGACACAAGAAACTAGGTCCTAGGATTAGCCCAACGCTGGCCAAATTTGTAGGGTGCTCGGCAGGTTCTACAACGTATCTCCTCCCATATTTGGGGGACAGCGTAGCACTCTGACCCATAAATTGTTCTCTATTATACAACAAAAACTATTGGGACAGGACAGGAACTTTATCCTGTCCCGATATTATAGAATACAACGGTGATCAATGGTTATATCCAACTGAATACCCATCAACTAATCCAAATTGCCTTTTTTTTATTTTGCATGGATTTAAAGTATGTGATGAGTAAGTCCGAATTGTACTAAAAAAATGATTATTTTGTAGTAAAGAGGAGAAACTCGTGAGCAAAAACGATATAGTTGAAAAATGGAAATAGACATTAGATAGCGTACTGAAAGTTACTAGAGCTTGATTTATGAGGTAGCATTAGTGAGATTTATTCGATATATCTAACAGTATTCAGCAAATAATGTTGCTGAGGTTGTGAATTGTTTGTGACTTAAACATTGGAACACAATTCAAATGACATTAGAAGCTGACAATGGGCTGGTGGAAAAGGTACCAAAAGATGTTTTGATGGAATTGTAATAGCTAAGTAAGTCAAGGTCAATTCAACAAGGTAAGATCGCTAGTACCAAATGACTTGTGGTTGGCAGCGTATGTGGAAATAATAATTTCTACAGGTGAATTAACTAGCTTTTTTTTTTTGCAGTGCAATAGCATCCCTGGAGATACATCATTATAGTTAGACACAGTGGAGTGTATCAGATCCAACAACCTCCGAATATATATATATATATAATTTAGGTACTGTTACATAAAGGTAAATTTATAAATGAGACTGATTTAAGAAGCTAAGCCGCGGGCAGGTCAAATGATGCAAGTCTTGTGATTATACATATCATTATATTTCAATATTGAAACAAATTTAAGTCTTCTAAACGTGTCTAAAAAAAATGACCTAGCTATATGGTTGATGGACAATACCACCAAGTGGTATTATCACCGGTATAGATATCTTGAGATTGTATAAAAAAGTATATTTAATAAACAAAGTATGTGTAGTTTACATAAAACGTTGGAATATTAAAAAGATAAACCACAACAACAAAAAAAAACATCGTTTCATGATAACAACCTCAACAAATGAAACCGAGGACCAACACTTGGTTGGTGCCTTATTTTGGATTTAAATCAACAAAGGAACAAGTAAACGAATTAAAGAAATAAATTGACCAGAGGAAGCACCGTTGATTAGATCGCTCGCATCATCTGAACCATCTGAGCCATCTGAACCATCTGAACCATCTGAACCATCTGAACCATCTGAACCACCTGAATTTGTATTCTCTGATTTACAATAGTAATTATAATACTCCTGTACCGAGTCGAATGTATCATCTCCACCACAAGCTGCAATACAATTAAAAGCATCATGATAATATGATGCTGGCAAGTTACAAAAACATGCAAGGTTTTTTGTTATAGTATCAACTCCACAATTAACAAAAAAGTAATTAACAGAATCAGTACATGAACCTATCCTACAAGTTGAAGCTCTTTTTTTAGGAACACCCAATGAATTACCAGAACCAGAATTGAAACCAGAATCAGAACCAGAACCAGAAGCATAGGTGAAAAGTAATAGAATTGCAAAAAATTTCATTTAAGGGTTTTAAAATTTTGTTATTAGTTTGATTGATAAATTGTATTAGAATATGATATTCAACAAGAATACTCAGAGAGATATAAATCAAGGTATTTATATATTATCATTCACGTGTTTAAGAATATTATATAGTTAAAAATTTAAGGATTACCAATGACATTTTCAGGCAATTATTGTCATGACTGGTAATCTGAAATATAGTGAGTACCGTTAATTAATTTCTCTAGTAAAATAATAAATGGCGTTACAATTCAGCTTGAAATATAGAATAAACCCAATTACGAGATTGGTGATTCATATAATTAGAAGCTTATTACTTAAGCATTTTTTTTTTTAGGGTGTGGAGAGAAAGTCCCTATAAAACCCTAACGACGTTTTCTTTTTACCATTTCTAGATAATAAATTAGTTATAATAGCATTGATATTTTTAACGAAAGAATGTGATCATTCAAGATTATTTATTCATCTAACAGCTGACCGTAGTTATCCTGGTTATATAACAATCATGATGACATTTCCAAAAGTTGCAAATCCCACTTAAGAAGTGTCTCAAATCATGCAATACCAAGCCCTGGATTTTCGATGAGATTTACGATACCAGTCAGATTCTAAGCCATTAGGCAAGAATCAAAAAAAAATAATAATATCGCATGCAGTTAAACAAGTCATGTATATTTGAAATATTGTTATCTGTAATAGCACGACTACTATCAGGTGTTGCATCCCATGTCCTAGAGTATAAGGGGAGGACTGGTACGTTTGAACATGGGTAGGTCATTAGTCCCTATTGGTTGAAGATAATGTACAGTCCGTTTATTTTTTTCCGTCCCAATGGACAGAAATATTCACACAAGTGTAACAGAATTATTCGTACTTTTTATAGAGATATATTCATACTAAGGCGAACAATAATTTGAGAACTTATAGACCTATGCCACAAAGCTATTAGGTCATCAATAACTGAAGGATAACTTGTCTATGATCTAGTTAGTTCAATATGAAATTATGATTTTAATTATCTATATAAGATTATATGAAAACTAGTATAATAGTAGATAAAATGATGTATATACTAGGGAAGAGATGAAATAAATGGTAGTTTAGGTGTATAGTTCCGCCAGGAGCAATTCAAGAGAAAACTTTTCACTAATGAGATGTTCATTCTCCTCTAAATAACACTGGTTTGAGAATTATCGTGCGGATAAATTCTCAAACGCTAACATAATTGTCATAGTAGTGCCCATTAAATGTTCGAACTAACGTGACCATTTTAATTCATACTAAAAATGTATGGTATATGGTATGAAATAACTAGTATCTCGTAGTATGAACACTTTCTTTCCCATGGTATAAATCTTTTATTTCTATTAGAATGAAATAGTAAAATTTCTTAGTATGAAAGAACCTTGTCACACTAATATGAACAATTTATTAGGAATAGTATGAGTAAAAAATAAAAAAGCCTGTATTGTCGTTGCTATATCAACAGTGTGTAAACTATTAGAAACTTTAAAATTTGACCTGGTTTCATTTGGTGACAATTTATCCAGTTGCAATCCGAATCATACATTATTTCCGAAAGGTCAACTTTTCCTCATAGTCGCAGTGTAGTAATCTGAGGATTATACATGCATTACGCATTGCGGTATTTAAACTATTCCGAATAATCATATTAGTTTTCTAAATTTAAAAGAATTCGTAAATCAAGCAAGTTTGCTTCATAACGACTCTGGAAGAGCTACAAAAATTTATACAATGAAAAGCATATTACATAACGTTTCTCACAATTCCAGTGCTCAAATAATTTACTTTATTAGAAGCATTATCGATGAACTAGTAACCCACGATATAATTAGAACAAGTACGAGCTGCGGTGAAAGATATCCGACTTGAATGATATCTTCAGTAGTAATACACAGGAAAGTCACATATAACATTGGGCTCATTTCTGTTCACTTCATAGGCAATCCCCAAATCAATCCAAAACAGTAACCATGATTTGATTTTTGCTTTGATTAAAAGAAACAAAAAGAAGTTCTTTTGACAATATCATATATATACAATTGAAATTTGATTTTGTGGATTTTAGGTTAGGAGAAGCCACTTTATAGCTTATTAAGTTTCGATGATTGTAGTTTAATATTTAACTTTGCTAATTATGATTTCATAATCAAGTCGTACCCATATGTTACTATTTCAAGGACCAAATAAATATTAGTGGTCATTTTGAAAGCCCTAATGATAGACATACGAATCCCTGAACCATTTACTAATTGCAAAGACCATACAGGTAATAGAAACCTGATAGCAAAATTGGAGATAAACTAAAAAAAAAAATTGAATAAATTATCTCCACAATAGGAATTGGCACATCTCTGGGATTCAAAATCAAAGATAAAATGCAAAAAAAAAAAAGAAAATATAAAATCAATTCAGAAAACCCGTTCCATTAAACAATGCATTCTTGTGAAAACATAAAGTTATAGCTTGTATTGCATATCTGAACATATTGTAGGTAATTTATTATACCTTAATATACTTTTTCGGATAACTAAAACAATTAAATCCGTCCAATAATTTAAGTAAAACTTAAATCCAGGGTGAAAAATAAAAATAACACATGCATGTGGATTATATAATAGCAATAATTCTCAACTATTGTTTAAATATCCCAGGTTAAGTTTGTCAAAATTCCCTTTACAATTAGTAAATATCATTAAGAACATTTCAAAAATATCGTATACGAGCTTTTATTGATTTTTTATCTAGTGATTCATTTAATTAAGCTATCTACTATGTCAGAAAGGTATTGATAATTCAAGACATCCAAGAAATGATAACCTCCAAAGTTATCAACCTGATCATTACAAATTACATAGTAAAAAATGGCTTAGATAATGATGATTTAGGTTTTGTGTCGTCCAAGATAATAAACATTCCACTCGTGTTTTGTGGCTTCTAGAAACAAGTGAGTTTTTTTTAATTGTTCTTGGATCTAACCAATGGTAGCGCTAATGCAAAAAAAAAATTTCGTAAGTATAAGCAAGTCAATTAAAACGGTATTTGATAAATAATAATTAGGTGTGCAACGATGAATTATTTTTTTTTTCACGGCATTTTGTACCGACTGTTTCTGGATTTAAAGCCACCATCAATTGATACAGAGGTCCCCTCCCAAGTAGTTTGCTTTTGAGTTTGATCTTCTAAGCACCAGAAACATATGTGGATTACCAATGATTTCCTTAAAATTTTTCTACAATATATAGTAACCACAATTATCTTTGCAGAGAAGTTTTCCTTAATATTTCTTTTTTTAAAAAAAAACATCTTGAATTTTGATATTTAGCTCTATACAATTTTTGGCAACATTGACAACAATGAACAAAGATACTTCTGACAATTCATTATCTATGATAAAAGAAATAACTTCTGTTGAAATATCTTCTGTCCAAAAAGAAGAAAATAATATTGAACAACAATGTTCAATAGAAAATATTCACATATTTAAAGAGTCTGATGCTGGTGATGGTACTTCTAAAGAAGATCATTATTTGCATGGTGTCAAATTAGTTCTTTGCTTATTTGCTTTATCAAGTGCATTGTTTCTTTTCTCATTAGATCAAACTATTATTGCTACTATATTGACTACTGTTGCAACCAAATTCGATTCATTTAATAAAGTTGGTTGGCTTTCCAGTGCATTTATGTTAGGTATGGCAGTATTTATCCAACCGTTTGGTAAATTATCTATTATCCTTGGACGTAAATGGACAATGATAGTTGCTATAATTATTTTCCAAGGTGGATCATTGATGTGTGCTCTTGCAAATAGCATGAATGTTTTAATTGGTGGTAGAGTAATGGCTGGTGTTGGTGGTGCTGGTATCAATAGTGGTGTGTTTGTTATTGTGTCTGAAGTCATTCCTATTAACAAGCGTCCCATGGCATTAAGTCTCTTGGGAATAGTATTTGCAATTGCTTCTGTTTTAGGTCCAATTATTGGTGGTGCTTTCACATCAAATGTTACATGGAGATGGGCATTTTATTTAAATTTACCAATTGGCGGAATATCTTTGGTTATTTTCATTTTAACATTTAATCCACCAAGACCAAAAGTTAATATTAAGCAAGAATTATTAAAATTTGATTATTTTGGTACTTTTTTTGTTGATTAGTGGTTGGGTTATTTTTTTTGTTAGCTCTTACATTTGGTTCTTCTGATTTTGCTTGGGATTCATCAGCTGTTATATCTTGTTTTGTTATTGGTCCAGTATTGTTAATTGTTTTCTGCATTTGGAATTTTGGTTTTTCAAAAAATCAAATTATTGCTACTGAAGTAGTCAAAGTCCCGCAAGTTATTGCTTCTATTCTATCACTTTCTGGAATATTTTCTGCTTATATCATGACAATGATTTTTGGTTCAATATATTTTCAGATTATCAAAGGGTCAAGTCCTTTAGGTGCTGGTTTTCATTTACTTCCATTAGTAATCTCGGTTGCAACTTCGATATTATTTACTGCGGTGATGACACAAAAATTCAAATACTTGAAGCCATTTATCGTTCTTGCTGGGGTCGTTGGTGTAGTGGGTTGTGTATTGTTGACATTACTTGATGTTGATTCCCCTTTCAGTCAACAAGTTGGGTTTTTGATTCTTATGGGTGTACTGACTGGTTTAGTAATGCCACCATCATTATTAACTGCTCAAGTTAAAGCTCCAAAATCACCATCAGGTATGATCAATACCACCGTGTTAATTAATTTTCTGAGATCAATACTGTCTGCATTTGGGGCTATTTTAGGAGATGCTGTTTATTACGTGTCATTGAATAACGGGTTTAAAGATGCAGTAAAGAAAACCACCGATCCTACGATTTTGTCGGAATTACAGAAACTTAATATCCATAACTTAGTCGGGTCATCAGATACTTTAAAGTCTTTAAGTTCAGAGACTCAACATTTCGTGAAAATACAAATAATGCACGCTATTAGGAATGTATTTTATACTGCAATTGGGTTTGTGGCTATTTCTTGTATCGCTAGTCTCTTTGTTACCAATGAGATCTTACCCAAAGAAGTTGAAATAAATTCAAATCCTAAAGATCAAGAAAATCAATTATCAACAATACATCTAAAGATGAAATTATTGAATTAACTGATGAAGTCAGAAATTCCAATCTGGAACTGCTGGAATCAGTGTATTCATAATCCAAGGAAAAAACTTCCAAAAATCATAGAGATGTTGTTGAGGAACGGATTTCTTTATTTGCTCACACTTCAAAAACCATGAATTATGTATCTTAGTTTGTGTTGTTTTAATTTATATTACTTTATTTAGAATAAATAACCGAGTGATAATCTAATCGAGACCAAGCGCAGATGCGCCCACGATAATTGATACAGTGGTGGTGGATATTTTTCCGAATTAGGTAAGTCGATCCATTCCAGCAAAAAAAAAACTATCCAACTCGTCGAGGTATTAAATATGGACTAATTGACCCTATCGTACAAAAAAAAACTGAACTTCCATGACTTAACCGTATTAACAATGACAAAAGTATTCATTACAGGAGCTACTGGATTTATTGCTCAACATATCATCAAACTTTTATTAGCCAAAGGATATGAAGTTGTGGGAACTGTGCGATCAGTTTCTAAAGGTGAACAAATGAAATCAATGATGTTACCAACAGATAAATTCACCTATGAAATAGTTAAAGAACTTTCTTCTCCAAATGCATTTGATGAAGTTTTGGCAAAGCATAATGATATTAAATATTTATTTCATGCTGCTTCTCCATTAACATTCGAAACGGACGACCCTGAAAATGTTATTCTTCAACCAGCAATCAAAGGAACTGAAAACATCTTAAGAGCAGCTGCTAAATATTGTCCTAGTTTAAAACGTGTTGTTCTTACATCCTCAGATGCTGCTATGTATTCTAATGGAGATGAAACAAACCCGAAATTGTCTTTCAATGAAGGTAGTTGGAACAATACAAAATATGAAGATGCTTTAAAGGACAATGTCACTGCTTATTATGCATCGAAAGCATTTGCTGAAAAAGCTGCTTGGGAATTTATTTATAGTAGTAGACCACAATTTGATTTAGTACTGATCAATCCATCTTGGGTATTTGGTCCTAAAGCATATGATTTTGATCCAAAAAGATTCAATAGTTCAAATGAACTCATTGATGATGTACTTAAATTAAATCATGACTCAACAATTGATAACCTTGCTGGTGGGTTTATATCTATTAATGACATTGCTAAAGTTCAAGTATATGCTATTGAAACTGATGCATTAGTCAGTAAACGTTTGTTAATGACAAATGGATATTTTACAACACAATTATTATTGGATATTGTTAATAAAAATTTCCCAGAATTAAACTTACCAAAAGGAAATCCAGGAACTGAACAAGAAGGATTTAAGAAGTTGGCTAAAGTTAGTAACAGTGCCACTAAGAAACTTTTACCTTGGGAATTTGAATCGTTAGAAAGTATGGTCGTTTCTACAGTTAAACAAATAATAGAATCTAGATCAGCCGGATCTAATAAGTCAAAGTTATAATCATTAATAAACAATTGTATTTCGTAGATGTGTCTAATAAGTAGTGTATGTTCTGTAACAACATGAGTCTGTCTGCTGATAAAACAAAATAATGCGGATTTAGATTAACGCCATACATGGAATTAACAAACCAATGTATTCTTTAAAACTAACTCGATTACCATAACACCATATTCAAACAGACAAAAGGAATATAGATATTCATCTTACATGATAGTATATCTACATGCCACGCGTATTTCCGTGTAATATTTTAAACGTAATTAACCTCTTGGATGCAATTTTTAAGTCAACTCCGTGTCAACTCCGTGTCCACACGGAGTTTATTTATTTTCAGCCGTTTGTTTTAAAATCAGGGTACTTTAGCAACAAACCAAAATCTGTGACATTCAATTTTACAATCTCCCCTCCTTAGCAGAAAAACAACCACTTAGTTATATCAGATACCTGGTGGGTATAGGTTACCTTAATAGTGACATTCAAAAGATTCAGTATAGAGATATTTAACAATAGAATGTCATGTACAGTTATTGGAAAAGGAGAATTTTTTTTTTTTTTACACCACACGACAGATCTACAAATATAATACGATCATTGTTAACTTGCAGCATGACCGGATGTTAGTATTTAAATCAGGAACTATTTCCATCGTTGGAATTGTAAATTTTCTTTGATGTTTCTTGATTAGCTTTGATCTTTCAAAATTTTCTATAATTAATCAAAATTAATCAACATGTCTAATACCAAACCAATACTAACTGAGCCAAATAGACCAGTGCTAACTCAATCAACCGAACCAGCTTCAGCTTCAGTTTCAGCTTCAATTCCAGATGCAATTATAACCCAGGATCTGGATCTGGAACCACAAGAGAATCTCGAGAGACAAGAAACTAATCAAGACAATAAAAAATTTAAAGAATCTGATGCAGGTGATGGAACTAGAAGAGAAGAACATTATTTACATGGACCTCGATTGATATTTTGTTTTGTATCCTTGTTTTTGGTATTATTTATTTTTGCCTTGGATCAAACTATTGTTGTTACTATATTGACTACTGTGGGAACTAAATTTAATTCTTTTGCTCAAATTGGATGGCTTTCAAGTGGGTTTTTGTTGGCAATGGCAGTATTTATTCAACCATTTGGTAAATTATCTATTATAGTTGGTCGAAAATGGGCTATGACTGCATCAATTGTTTTATTTGAAGCTGGATCATTGATGTGTGCACTTTCAAATAGTATGGATGTTTTGATTGGAGGAAGAGTTCTTGCTGGTGTTGGTGGTGCTGGTATTAATAGTGGTGTATTTGTCATTGCATCAGAAGTTGTTCCAATTAACAAACGACCAATTGCATTGAGTATTTTTGGGGTAACTTTTGCTATTGCATCTGTTTTAGGTCCATTAATTGGTGGTGCCCTTACTTCTGATGTTTCATGGAGATGGGCATTCTATATAAATTTACCAATTGGTGGAGTTGCTCTAATTGTATTTTTACGAACATTTCGTCCTCCACGACCAAAAGTTGATATCAAGCATGAGTTGAAGCGATTTGATTACTTTGGAACTTTTTTACTTATATCAGGAAGTGTTGTTTTCTTGTTAGCTCTTACATTCGGAGCAGATACATTTCCCTGGGATTCAGCTGCAGTTATTTCTTGTTTTATTCTTGGCCCATTGTTGATAATTGCCTTTTGTGTATGGAATTTCAAATTTTCCAAGAATCAGATTATTGGTACTGAAGTTGTCAGAGTTCCACAAATTATTGCTTCTACTTTGCAACTTGCTGGTATGTTTTCTGCTTTTATTATGCTGATGTTATATGGGTCTATTTATTTCCAAATTATTCAAGGAAAATCACCTTTGGGAGCTGGTCTCCATTTGCTTCCAACTATTATTTCAGTTGTTATTTGTTCGGTATCTTCAGGGATTTTGGTACAAAAATTTAGATATGTTAAACCATACAGCATTGCATCTGGTATTCTTGGTCCAGTTGGTTGTGGAATTTTAACTTTACTTCAGGTTGATTCAACATTTTCTCAACAAGTTGGATTATTGATAATTTTAGGAGTCTCCACGGGTTTGGCAATGCAACCATCTATTTTATCAGCTCAAATAAAAGCTCCAAAAACCCCATCTGGTATGATTATGACCACTATTTTTATCAATTTTTTCCGATCAATTCTTTCTGCTACCGGTGCTGTGTTGGCAGATGCTGTGTATACTGCTTCATTGAGAAATATTTTTAAGAAAAATGTTGCTAAGGTCACTAATCCAATTATTCTACAAGATTTGCAACGTATAAATATTAATGAATTAATTTCATCTACTGAAGTTTTAAAGACTTTAAATCCCGAGACCCAGTATTTTATTAAAACTCAAATAATGGATGCAATAAGAAATGTTTTCTATACTACAATTGGATTTGCAGTTATTTCATTTTTGCATGCTTTTTTATTACTAATAAGAAACTACCAGCAGAAGTTGAAATAAGAGAAATCCCCAAAAAAGATGAAGAAGAGAAGATTGGAAATGATTCAATGGAATCTCTGTCCAATGATAACATAGAGAATAGTGTTGAGGGGCACCAAAGATAGTTTTACCATAGATAAGTTATTATAAGAAATCAATACAATAATAGTAATAATAATAATATTACAAAAAAAAAAGAAAAAGTAAAACCCAAGTGGTTAAGTCCAATATATCGTGGTTTTTTTTTGTTGGGGATTTTGGATATTCCTCTATAGCACACTCCCTAGTTTTATAGACAAGTTAGTAATCCATTACTATGATTACGTATTCATAGTAGGGTTTATAGTACTAAGTTCAAAACTTTCCCCCCAAGTACATTGTATATTTCATTGTAATCCACTACGTATTCTTTATAGACACACATATTCTTTCGCCATAGTAAATTTTTGTAACTTTCACCACGTTTGACCCATTACGTTTCCGAATTGTTTTATGAAATTCAATGACCATAAATATTTGTATCATTTTTGTAGTCGTGTACAACAAGAGAAAAAGAATTTTAAGTCTGTCAATTGACATACACACAGTAAGCACACTAGGATGATAAAAAAATTGTGCAGTACACGAAAAATAAATACAATCTGAAGATTATTGTTTCGTGTCTGGGGTATTATTGGATAAACTGCATATATTTGTAATCAAATCTTGCTTTGTTTTTACATATCCCCTCACTAAATATCATCATTTTGGGAAGATGAGATAAGAAACGTTGGACAAAATTATTGAATATGGTTTTAATAAGAATTTAACACATTTGTACTTACAATAAGATCTATTAAAAGGGGAAACTATCTGACACCGAGCTCAAATTTATCTGGACCAGGCTCAAGGCGCAAAACCGCTATTCGTTGTACCACCGTAGTACAATGTGGCGCAAAAAAAAAAATTTGTTTCGGAAAAAAAGACAAGCCAAGAAATTAAGCAAAATTAATGCGTGGTCACGATCTCTCTCACTCTCTCTCACCGAAAACGGTTATATAATTCACGTTTAATTTTATTTAAAAAAATTATTTTACTTCATGTTATATTAATAGTGCAATTTCTTTTTCATTGCTGACTTAAGTTTATTATACTACAGAATTTATTGCTTGTGGGATTCATTTTAAAAACGTTTTATACAATCAAAATAATATTTGGAATTGAAGAAATATTGTTCCTTTATACACCGTGACATCTAAATTATTATCATTCTATAAATATTAATTAGTAATTGAATTTCCTTAATATAAAGGATTTTAGAGATTCAGAATATTTCCGTTCAATAAATTTTTCATTTTATTTTTATTTGGAACTAATTTAACTTTTTTCCTAAGCTTCTTAAACTTTTAACAGCAAAATGCAATCAGATAAACCTCCTGTTGATTTACATGCTTCTCCATTATCTGACTTTGATCTTATTCAAACACTTAGTGATGCTTCACCTAGATCATTAGCAAGTCGCTTTTCTCCAGTTTCCACTAATGACTCACTACAGTCACTTGAACATCCACTTCCAACTCAACCTCAACCTCAACCTCAATCTCAAGATCAACAAGAAATATTTCCTGATTACTTTAATGATGCCGATCTTTTTAATCGAATTTTAGGTCAAAGTTCAGTATCTGTATTGCCACTGGACCAGTTAGATTCTAATTTTGCAACTCAAACATCACCGTATTCTGAATTTAGTGATTTCCTAATACCTGAACAATTTATTGTTCCCAAATTAAAAGTTGAAAAAACTAAAATTAAGAAGCAATCAATAGGTAGATCAAGACTAGCTTGTTTAGGATGTCGTACCAGAAAAACAAAATGTGATGAGATTAAACCTTCTTGTTCACGTTGTATTGAAAAAGGGTTAACTTGTAATTATACATTACAACTACAATTTAGAGAAGATTTGGAAGCGAAAGGTAAACGATTTGGAAGAGAAGGTATTAATGCAACTGGAATTGATAAATTAACCACTGATGCGTTGGTTAAAAAGGTAAAGATTCTCATTATCAATTAATCAAAAATGTTAATGATCTTAAATTTGTGAATTTTTTTGTTCATGATATTAATGAACTGGAACCTGAATATCAATTGTTTCATTCATTACAATCAACTGTAATACCACCTGATGTTATCAATGCTTCAGGAATTAAAGATGCAAATTCTTTAGGGTATGCCTTGAATTATTATATTCATTTCATTTCTCCAATTTTGAGTCCCGTGGGAAATAATTCAATCACATATAATCAAATTGAAAGTAATAATAATGAGGAAATATCCATAGTTATAGAAAAAGGATTAGATTTATCTTCATTAATGAAATACTCCCAAAAGAATAATGCAATTTTTTTCCTTATACTTTCATTAGGATCAATGTATTTATCCAAATTAAGTGGAGTCAGTGAACGAGCAGGATGGTTAAGAAAAGCCTTTCATTTTCAAGATTTAGGATTGGGGAAAATTCAACCAGAAATAGAAAGGCTTATTAAAGAAGCCGACACTGGAGCATCATTTGATACAGATTTATTAGTATGTTTGGTATTATTAATTTTATATGAATTTGCCAATGATTGTGATAGAAAATGGACTGTTTATTTGAAATTATGTAAAAAATTATTAACTTCTAAAAATTTCAAAATTCCAAAAGAAAGTTTAGAATATTCATTATTAAAATTTTGTCTTGAATTTCTTGATTATCAAGAATCAATGGGTAGAACAGCTTGTAAAGATGTTAATTTATTTTTCCTTGAATTAGAAGAACAAGAAGAAAATTCTACATCATCATCATTGGTGCAGAATCGTCAAGTTAATTTAGTTAGTTGGATGGGATGTGATCGACGTTTGATTCCTATTATATCTGATATTACTGATTTATCATTTGAAAGATTTAGACATTCTGTTACGGAGGCTGATTATTTGGCATTAAGTGAAGATATGTTACGTCGAATCAATGAAATGAAATTATCAATGGTTAGTAATATGTCATTTGAAGAATCAATGGAAACAGAAGAAATTTGTTTTTTTATAGCATGTGAAGTTAAACGATTATCTACTGAATTATACCTTCAATCATGTCTTATGTGTTTAACACCAGAGGATGATATAATTCATGATTTAGTTCATGAAATATTTAAACATTTGGAATATATTATAATAACTAATGATCTTCCATGGTCAAGTTTAATATGGCCAGTATTTATGGCAAGTTCTCAAATTTCATGTATTGATCCAAAATGTGAAGAATTAAGATATTTGGCATTATCAATATTGGATAGATTAGATTGTAATTCATTGGGTAATATAGGTAAAACTAGAAAAATTATTATTAATATTTGGAAAAAAAGAGATATTAGTAATTCTGATTTACAAAGTCTTGGTGTAATTAATAAAGATTCAAGAAAATTTAAAAGAAGAAAAAGATTAATGGGATTTATTAATGATTGGGAAAAATTTGTTGTTGAAGAGGATTATGCTATTGCATTAGCTTAAATCTTTTATATAGGTTTTTTTTTATTTACTGAATGTTTTTTTAATGAGTAATTAATTAATTAATTATTGTAATTATCAGATTCCCAGGAAGTATTCAATAAAGATAATCTTGTAAAAATTTTTCCATTTGTCTATTACCATACAGTTTTTACGAACTCATCACGAAAGGCCACCACTATGGTCGAAAAAAAAATACTTCATTACGAATCTGATCTCCTTATGGTACACAAGATTCTGACCAAGACCATAACTATTACCTCCTGATAATACAGTTAATAATCCTAGAAATTCCGACGGAAGAATACAACAGGACTCTAATAATGTACAGTAACCTGTACTTGTACACAGAATCATATCATATTCGCTAAAATTAGGAATTGTAAATTTCAGATCACGAGAGAAATCACGCTATTTTTTTTGAAATTTTCTGGTGTTGGAGTGTTACTCATTTTTTTTGCAATCAATTCTTGTAGCAATTTTAGGGGAGATAAACAAAAAAAAATCACGCTATTTTTTTTCAAGAATCAATGATTCGGTTTTTCCACACCCACCCCACCACGAATTTCGAGGTGGAGGCGACTGTCGTGTACCGTAAACATATTATTACATATGTGTGTAATGTACAGTACGTTTTTGCATCTTTAAGCAAGAAACCGTATCATTACATAAGAATATTATTAGAATGATACTTTGTTTATCAGGTCATTATTACAGCTGAAACAAAATTAATAATACTAACAAAAATAAGAAAAGCAAAATTGTAGAAAGTCAAAGTCATGTATAAAAGGGATAAAAAATCCTCTTCCCTTGTTCTCCAAATTCCTGTTAATTCTTTTTTTTTTATTATTATCACTATCATTAGTTTCTTAATCTAATTACCCTACTTTATATATTCTAAAAAACTAAATTCACAATGGCTGTCATTAAAACTCCAACTATTACTCCAGGTACCGCTTTAATCATTGGTGGTGTTTGTTATGGTTCATGGGCTATTTGGATGTCTAGAAACTACTTTAAAAACTCCAGTATTAGAAAATACTATGTTCAAACCGATAATGAATACTCAAGAGTTCACCCAATGCAAAAGATCCAATACGAAGGTAACTATGATGCTAAGTAGCTTGCTTGCAAAATCGCTATTCGTGTACTATCATTTTAAATTTGTTTCTTCTTTGGAACCAACTCCGGTTAGTTTTATTTTCAATCTATCTATTCAGTTCTAGTCAACTTCATGTGTGGTTAAAAAAAAACCCACTAGTTATTTATTTTTAATGTATATTGATATAAAAAAAAATACTTGTAATTATTAAAATTGTAGTTATTGTGGTATATCATCATCTTTACTAGTAATAAAATCACTAATATTATCATAAACATTGGTTGTACTAAATTTTTGTTTCATTTTTTCCATAATTTCTTGATTTGTTATTGGAATTAGTAGATTTTTAGAATGTAATTCTTCTATTGATAAATTAAATGGATATATACATGATTCAGATGGACATGATATAATCGATAGTTGATGTTGTAACAAATGTAGTTTTAAATCATTTTGACATAATGGACAAGATAATGGCATATCTTGGTGTTTAGTGGTTTTATCAAATATAATGAAAAGATGATCTCTTCGCAGGGCCAAAGATAAAAGCAAAAAAAAAAAAACTCCACACCAAAATATTTTGCTTTGCTTTGCTTTACTTGGCTTAGTTAGTTTAGCTCAGCGTGGTTTTTTTTTTTTTTTTTTTTTTGCTTTTGATGTTTGAAAATCTTTTGACCCCATCAGTATTTCATTTAAACATATATAGACAAAAATGAAAATATCACCAGAGACCGTACATAAATTACAACTGGATGCATCATCTATTCGAAATATTTGTATCTTGGCTCATGTTGATCATGGGAAAACATCATTGAGTGATTCTTTATTAGCTACAAATGGGATCATTTCCCAAAGAATGGCAGGTAAAGTTAGATACCTTGATTCAAGAGAAGATGAACAATTAAGAGGTATTACTATGGAATCATCAGCAATTTCATTATACTTTAAAGTTGTAAGATTACAAAAAGGTTCAGAAGAACCAGAAATTAAAGAACATTTGATCAATTTGATTGATTCTCCAGGACATATTGATTTTTCTTCGGAAGTTAGTACATCATCGAGATTATGTGATGGTGCTGTGGTTCTTGTTGATGTTGTTGAAGGGGTTTGTTCTCAAACAGTGAATGTTTTACGTCAATGTTGGATTGACAAATTAAAACCATTGTTGGTGGTCAACAAAATTGATAGATTAGTCACGGAATGGAAATTATCACCATTAGAAGCATATCAACACATTTCAAGAATTATTGAACAAGTTAACTCGGTCATTGGCTCTTTTTTTGCTGGTGATAGATTAGAAGATGATTTAAATTGGCGTGAATCTGGATCTATTGGTGAATTCATAGAGAAAAGTGATGAAGATTTATATTTTCATCCAGAAAAGAATAATGTTATATTTGCTTCTGCAATTGATGGTTGGGCATTTTCAGTCAATACATTTGCTAAAATTTATCTGAAAAAATTGGGATTTTCACAATTGGCATTATCAAAAACATTATGGGGAGATTATTATTTGGATATGAAAAATAAAAAAATTATTCCTGGAAAAAAATTGAAAAATACAAATTTAAAACCATTATTTGTCTCTTTAATTTTAGATCAAATATGGGCCGTATATGAAAATTGTGTTATTGAAAGAGATCAAGAGAAATTGGAAAAAATCATTGAAAAATTAGGTGCAAGAGTCACTCCTCGTGATTTACGATCCAAAGATTATAAAAATCTATTAAACTTGATTATGTCACAATGGATTCCATTAAGTCATGCTATTTTAGGTACCGTGATAGAATATTTACCAAGTCCTATTGTTGCTCAACGTGAAAGAATAGATAAAATTCTAGAAGAAACCATTTATAGTGCTGTTGAATCAGAACATGACAAATCAAAATTAGTTGATCCTTCTTTTGTTAAGGCAATGCAAGAATGTGATAGTTCAGATCCTGAACATCATACAATTGCCTATGTTTCGAAATTATTGTCCATTCCCAACGATGATTTACCCAAAGTTAACAGTTTGTCAGGTTCATTGACAGCCGAAGAAATTCAAGAACGTGGTAGAATTGCTAGAGAGTTGGCTAAAAAAGCATCTGAAGCAGCAGCCATGGCACAAGAATCCAAAAAGAATGAAGATGAATTTGTCATCAATCCTAAAAAAGATCCATTTGAATGGGAATTTGAAGAAGATGATTTTGAAACTGATGAAGTTGAAGAAGATGTCATTGAAGAATCTACAGAAACATTAGTTGGTTTTACTCGTATTTATTCCGGTACATTATTGAAAGGACAGAAATTGACCATCATTGGACCTAAATATGATCCTGCATTACCAAAGGACCATCCAACTAATATTGAACAAATTTCCAATGATATTGAAATCAGAGATTTGTTTTTAATTATGGGACGAGAATTGGTTCGTATGGAAAAAGTTCCTGCTGGTAATATTGTTGGTGTTGTTGGATTAGATAATGTTGTTTTGAAAAATGCCACTCTTTGTTCACAATTACCAGAAGATAAACCATATATTAATCTTGCATCAACATCTACATTGACTCATAACAAACCAATTATGAAAATTGCTGTGGAACCGACTAACCCAGTCAAGTTGGCTAAATTGGAGCGTGGTTTGGATTTATTAGCCAAAGCTGATCCAGTATTGGAATGGTATATTGATGATGAATCTGGAGAGTTGATTGTGTGTGTTGCTGGTGAATTGCATTTGGAAAGATGTCTTAAAGATTTGGAAGAGAGATTTGCCAAAGGTTGTGAAGTTACTGTTAAGGAACCAGTTATTCCATTTAGAGAAGGTTTGGCTGATGACAAGATAAATACCATGTATGAAGATAAGGAATCTACTGCTGCTACTGATGATGATGACAATGAAGATGAATTGGTTGATTTGGAATTTGAAATATCACCTTTACCAGAAGAAGTTACAGAATTTTTAATCAATCATGAATTATCAATTTCCGAAATTATCAACAATAAACACGAGACTGATGAATTTAAGAATGAATTTATGGAGAAGTTTACTTCAGTTATTGACAATTGCAAACTTGAATCCAATTTCCCAGATGCGAAATCATTTGTTGAAGGTATTATTTCTTTTGGTCCAAAACGTATTGGACCAAATATTTTTATTGAAGAGTATGGTTCAAGTCAATTTAGACATATTTTTCTGCCAATGTCCCGGAAACAAGATTCGAATATGAAAACAATATACTCAATGGTGTACAATTGACATTTAATGAGGGTCCATTGGCCTCAGAACCATTGCAAGGAACCATTGTCACATTGAAAAAAGCCATCAAAAATGAAATCAATGAAGATAAGATTGTCAATCCTGGAAGAATTATTGTACAAACTCGAGATTTAATTCATAAAAGATTTTTACAAAAATCCCCTCGTTTATTCCTTGCTATGTATACCTGTGAAATCCAAGCTGCTTCTGAAGTTTTGGGTAAAGTTTATGCTGTTGTACAAAGACGTGAAGGTACTATTATTTCCGAAGAAATGAAAGAAGGGACCCCATTTTTTACCATTGTTGCACGTATTCCTGTTATTGAAGCCTTTGGGTTCTCAGAAGATATTAGAAAAAAGACTTCTGGTGCTGCTAGTCCTCAATTGGTGTTTGATGGATATGATATGTTGGATATTGATCCATTTTGGGTTCCTCATACTGAAGAAGAATTGGAAGAATTGGGTGAATTTGCTGAAAGAGAGAATGTGGCTAGAAGATATATGAATAACATTAGAAGAAGAAAAGGGCTATTTGTTGATGAAAAAGTGGTTAAGAATGCAGAAAAACAAAGAACCTTAAAGAAAGATTAGAGAGATAAGTTATATAGTTATTATATCATTGGTGTAGATGTCTTTACGGGTAGGCGAAACAAATAAAAGAATAGTAACAAAAAAAATTATCACTAATCAAGGAATAAGAGTACTACATGTGTAAGAGGGAAAAAAAAAATTTTCTCTTAACCAATGCTTTGGTTAAGAGTTTAAAATCAAACCTACAAAAGAAAAAAAAAAAAATTAAAACTAAAACTAAAACTAAGAATCTTAAGAGAACAAGTCATTTTAGTTCTAATTGTCAGTTATATTCTAGAGGTTTTATTTTTATAATAATCATATAGTGATTCAAAATTAAGCAACAAACTGGTTCAGCATATTAAAGTCAACATAAACCATCAGTGCAACAACACACATATATTCACAAGCTTCAGTTTGATTTTCCTTCAATATCAGTCTTAATGCATATAATATAACTCCACATCATTAAGAGTATCTTACCGCCCTAGAACACAATAAATTTTTTAAAAAAGAAAAATTTAAATCCCTTATATAAACAAAATGGCAAAACTAACTAGGGAATCAAATCAATCTAATAATTCTACAAAGACTGAGGCTTCAAAGACTCCTACTACAACTACATTCACAGGAAATACATCACAGGGTTCATTTCAAGCTACTGTTTCAGCATCAATTATGAATGAAGGAAATACATCTAATATAAATAATGCCACAGGATTGAGTCCGAAGCAATTGTTTGAATTGGTTTCTAAAAATTATGAAACTTGGCTGCAGGCTATGGCAAAACAATTTGAAAATGATGTTGATGACAGTAATTACTCACCTTTTCCAAAAGAAGATACGAATATTGAAGAAATTAATGAAAAATCCAATCCTATTTTTAATTACAGTTTATTGGAAGCATTAGATGCTGCATCTAATGATATGAATGAACAACTTAGAGTAGCCACAAGTTCATCCTCATCAAATAATAGTACAACGAAATCAAGAGAAGGGAAAAGGAAAATTGTCGACCCAAGTACTCATGCATTATTGAATGAAAGAGAGATTGATTTTCTTCGACACAAGATCACACAAATTATTCAGAATAACAACGAAACAAGTGAAGGATTTAATTTATATGATACCAAAGATGAAGAAGGACTTCATGAAGGAAATTGTGGTTGTTGTGATGATGATCATGATGATGATGTAGAATATGATCAGGATGATTATGATTTAGAAGAAATTAATGGTGACGAAAATTACGCATATGATATTCCACCCACGCATCATATTGAGGTTGAATTGAATGCAGCCCAGATTGTCCTATCCATGAATCTGAAGGTTGTGATTGTCCTATTTTTTCACATCATGTACATGGAGGAATTGATGATGAGGATGATGATTATGATGAAGATGACGATCGGTATGCGCCTTCATGTGAATTTATGTTTGAATACGATCTGAGTGGGAAATTAATACCAACATATAACAATGTTGCAGAAAAATTACGAGAAATGGAAGCAAATGGAGGCAAATTTCCATTTAAAAAAAATCGACTGCAACTACCTTCAATAGAAGAACTACATGCTAGAGATGAAAACCAAAAGAAAGATAAAAAAAAACAAGAAAAGAAAAAGAAGAAGAAGAGCAAATCTGAATCGGGGTCGGGGTCAAGTTCTGTTATAACAAGGGCAGAAGATCTTGTAAATATTAGTCAGATTAAAGTTCCTCAACATGATTATAAGCTTGAACCATCTACTATTCCTAAAGATTATATTGGATATATACCCAGTGATCAATGTTGCTTGTTTTGTGAATATGAAGCTGTATTTGGTAGTAAACCCAAACAAATGATTAAATGGTATGAACAAAAGTTAATGCTGAAGAAAAACGAAGAGCAGAATTTAAGAGAAAATTACAAAATGCTAAACTGAAAGCTTTACGAAAACAAAAGATATGAGACAAAAGGTATACAACAACAACAACAAAACAAAATGTTGTAAAATCAGCTACTGCTCCAGCATTGTTGCAAAATAAAATAGATGAAGTTGATTAAACTAAAATTGATTATTACTGGGAATTATAGGTAATATATAAATATATATACTTTGTATATGTCTTGAAGAATAAATGTAACGAAGCTCTATTGACACATCTGATGAAAAAAAAAATCATAAATCACATAGATTCAAGTTAAAAGAAGAAATTATAGACCTTGTAGTACCATGGTTTACTGCTTAAGATTTGACGTTGTTCAGCTAATTCTTGTTTCAATAATTCTAAATCAACTTCTCTTCTACCAGTATCCAAATCGATATCTTTTAATTTAATCCAAAGTATATTCCAAGATTTTTGGAAAGTCTTGAATCCAACCCACATAACAATCATTAATGGCAAAGATAAACAATTTTGCCAAAAAGTAACTACATCAGCAGGTGAGCCAATTGGGAATATAGAGATCCAAATTTCTCCAAGGATAACAACACTCAACACAACAATACCTAACCAAGAACCAATGGTTCCTAAAGGAGATTTAAATATAATTTCATCGGTAGATCTTCCTTGAGCATTCAATGCCCATCTCCATCTTAAATGAACAACATTAATGGTAATCCAGGTAAAGAAAGAAGATAATGAACAAATAGAGAAAAACCATGTGAAAACAGCTCCTTCATTTTCATTAACCACAAGGAAACCTAATAAGCCAATAGCACTGGTGAATACAATTGCAACAAGTGGTCTACCATTTCTATCAATATAACCAAATGATTCTGGTAATAATCCTTGAACGGCTAAAGAAGCTAAAGTACGAGAACAACCATACACGGACGAATTACCAACGGAAATAACCGCAAGAACAATAACAGCATTCATGATATGTGGAACAACTTTAATACCACCTTGATTGATAGCAATAACAAATGGAGAAGCAGCAATACCTACCCCATCAAGTAAATCTTCATTAGTATATGGAACAAGACAACCAATAACAATAGCAGTTAAAATGTAAAAAATAAAGATCCTATAAAAAGTACTTTTAACAGCTTTTGGAATACTAATATTAGGTTGTTTGGTTTCAGCTGCTGCAAGTGCTACCAATTCGATACCACCAAATGAAAATGCTGCTGATACAAAACTACTAGCAACAGATTTTACACCATTACTAAAAGAACCTGGATCATGCCAATAACGTCCACCAATGTAACCTTGATCACCAACACCACAAGTGATACAAATTCCCAAAATGATGAATCCAACAACGGCTAAAACTTTAACCATTGATAAAACATACTCAACTTCACCATATCCTTTGACACCAAACAAGTTAATAATTACAATAACAACCCAGAATATAGCAACCCAAACGGCTGGATTTACCAGGGTATTCCAATATTGAACCGTCATGGCAGCTGCAATCAATTCTGAAGGAAATGAAATACACCAGGATGCAGCATATAAAATACCAAAAGTACCACCAAAAGATGGTTCAAGAAATCTGGAGAAATATGAATTAAATGAACCACTCACTGGGAATTGAACTGATAATTCTGCAAGTGAATTAATAACTGTTAACAACAGGATACCAACAATAAAAAACTCAAAAGTAATGCCCTGGACCATTAGTTAATGCATAACCACTTCCAACAAATAAACCAGTACCAATGGATCCACCAATGGCAATCATTTGTAAATGTCGACTTTTTAATTTTCTAGCCAATGGATGTCTAGCTGATGCAATAATGGATTTTTCAACGGGAGTTAATCCAGTAGTATCTATCCCATCATCTTCCAAATTTATAGGTTTGAATGAATTGAATAATTGTTTAAAGTAACCAGTATTACCTTCTTTTGAGTATGAAGATTCAAATGATGATGCGGTATCTGAAGGACCAACGTCATCAGAAGTAGAATTTCTGACTGCGGAACTTGATGTTAAATACTTTGTATCAACCTCCGTTTGTTTTTCAAAATCTTTTCCTGACATGATTGATTACAGGTAATAGAATTGTTATTAAATTCAATAAGTAAAATAAATAAAAACCGACAATGGAATTTACTTTCGTTTTTATAACCAAAAAGAAAAAGAAAAGAAATTGACGAAAATTAGGTCCATCCGATTCAGGGAAATGATAAAAAAAATTCGTTTCTGTTTGTTGTACGGCGATGGATTCAAAAAAAAAAAAAGATATAGATTTAGCACTGGAATTAATTAAATCATGTCCGATAGATAATTATTTATGCAAGTTAATACGCAAATAAGTGACACAAAATTTCCGCGACCAAAAAAAAAAATAATAATAAAACGCAAAAGATATGAAAGAAATTGCCTATTGAATTAAACATCATCTATTATAATGACGATTGTCTGATCACTATTACCGAGCGCCCTGAAGTTTATTGGAATGTAGGTAATTTAAATTATGGCCACAATGGAAAGGGCTTTTTTTATGGTTAAATTCAAATCTAGAATAATTAGTGCAGGATCAATGCTAAAAACCATGGAAATTCATTCAATCAGTTGATTTCTCCATTCAAGAATTTAAAGTATAGATTGGTGACTAGGTTAATTTATATATATTGATAAATTGTTGGTTTATTTGAACTGTTTTAATGTTTCTCCATACTTTGTAAATCTGGGATTTACCATTATAAAGTTCTATATGTTCAGGGTGAAAGCCACAACTACTAAATCTCTGCCACAGTTTTTTTTTTTTCGTTTTCCGCCTTTCCTTTGTAATATTGCGCAGAGTTCGATGTTGAATTTTGTGTCCTGTCTGGAATATTTTTCCGAAATTTTCCTTGAACATATAAAAATGGGGATTGTGGTTTGGAATATCTAGTGCTAAGTTTTTGGATAAGGTAATATTGATCATTCATGTCTGAGATAATTCTTTCAAATCCAACAGATCATAATTGATAATAAAATTATAGTTTATACTTTTAACATGTTACTCAATTTATTTGTATTCATTTCTTTATAACTTTGTTTGATTAAATCCAGAGGCTTTGATTTCTTATACAGTATTGATATTTCATTTTTAATGAGAATTTTTTTTTAACATTTCTTTTGTTTTTTAATTTATTATTTGTACTTTTTTTTGTGCCTCATCGGTAATTGCTCTACCTGTAGTTGATTCATTATTTCTGCAAGTTATAATTCTAGGTTTAGTCATTTTTTTAGTCTCACGGTATAATTCAAACGGCTTCAAATAAATTAACACCATACATTCCTTATCAATGAATAGTCTAAACAACTACTCCTATATAATGTTCATCAATTTTGAACCCCTATTATAATCCCTTCAAGGTGGTATATAATACTCAAATTGGGAGTTATCCCTTCACAATAAAGTAGTTTGTCTCAGAATTCTCCTTTGAAACTCTTCTTTGTTCTGTTTCTTGTACATATATATCACAATACTTGACTATCAATGTAAAACAAATCAATTATCGCTTTAAATTATAGTACCTTAGTAAATTGACAATTTCTGTGTTTTCTTGGTTTATTATTTGTATTACACAATAAAATTTACAATCTTTTACCCAGGTATATATGTATGAATACATGCATATGTACAATTGTTCTTGTTTTATAGACTTGCTGAAAAAACGAGTTCTTGTTCTGTTTCAGTCGTCCACGGATAAGATCGACTACTCCCCGGACAAGTCACCATACAAGGATTAGGGGGTATGCGACAAGAATAATACTTGGCACCTGCAAGAACTAGCATTGTTGAACAGTTGTAAGGTAAAAATACAAAATGTAACTAATAGCGTGGCGCTTTAATAACGTCGGGCAGGAATAGGATGGAGCATGCGTAGGGAAAGCGATGCACAGGCGAGAACAGAACAAATTAAAACCAAAGAAGGGTATCCCAGGGTAAATCACTCGTAACGCAACAAATTATGACATTCTATCTACTTCGTTGCAACTAAATCGTGGTAAAACCCTCTCCACAAAGGACATATATATTTGGACTATACATTGGATATAATTTGTGATTTTTGGATTAATATTAAACAGTGACTGGCTATGTATGTACAAAATCAGTTGAACTAAAAGAGCAGCTTAATATATAGTTATAGAATGTTTCTATGACATATGAGGTAATCTGCACCATATGGATATTTAGCTGTTAAATTTATGATTGCAATTATATAATCATAGCAACAATAGAAGTTGTTTATGGGATTGTTTATCATGCTCGGATAAAATTGCCTGCGATAAGCATGAACAGAGAGACTTGAAGTTTTCTATGATTAGACGACAAGATGCTTTGATAATAGTAAACTTCAAGACGAAAAAAATGTTCACTGATGAATGATCAATTGATTTAAGTAATAACGATCTATTAGTCTATGGAAAGTTTTCTTTGGTACTTCTTAGTCTTTAAGATGACAACAATACAATACTAAATCTTTCTATGAAGAAATCGACTTGGCCTGATTGGAGGTTTATAAGCATCCACAAAACTATTCAAATTAGTTTCCAAAATTTAATTTCTCATTCATTGATTGCTTGTAAATCCGACCGTGCTTCTTCTTCTTCTTCTTCTTCTTCTTCTGTATCATTAACTTTACTAACTGTACTAAATTTATTTTTACGCAAAAGAATAGCTACCTGAAGTAAATGGGTCTATAATATTGAATTGCCCAACGACAGGGTGTAAATTCTTGTATTCAGTCTCATTTTTATTGCAATTTCTTTAGTTCATAATCTATGTATAGTTTTGGCTATGAAGAACTTGAAATAGTATGGCAAATATCAAATTTCACCTCTATGAATTTGTCCAGGTACTGAGATCTCTGATGAAATTTTATATGGCGATTGATTTTGTCAACCAGATATAATTTGGCGCGTCAAAACTTCAAATATCAGTTTTACAAATGTTCAGTATGGGTCCATAAAATTTTAAATATTCGTACACAAAAATTTCAATACCACAATAGAGATGTTTCATTATAGCAACTAACACTTCCACTAAAGATATAGAGACTTTGAATACGGCAATTGAAACCTTGGTTATGAAGGTTAATATTTTAAACAATAATTAAGGTATTTATCTTAAATTGAGCGTGTCAATCAGGATTTAATTTCTCAATAAATTTTCAAATTCTCATTAAATTTTCAAATTCTCATTAAATGTAAGTCATTAAGATGCCTTCTAAAACACTTATCCTAAATGAGATAGTGAAGTATCAGATTCCAATTGTATACTAAATACAATTGACAGTTCAGAGTGTTTCATTCAACATGAATAAATATCAGCGTCTAATGCGTAATAAGCACTTAATATAAATAAAGCAAAATATAAAATTTTACAAAGATTGGTCTCAATAGAGGCGTATTTATACAAACTTATGATTCAGTTCTCAAAACTTTATATTTCAAATTCAGAATAACTCGTCCTAGTTCATTCTCTTCTGTTATCCACATTTTTACATTTCTACAGAAAATCTTAAGACAAACCCTCAAAAACTCAAAAACCGAAAAAATAAAAAAAAACAGCTAGATAGCGAAAAGCATAGGGAATGGTCAAGGTAGATTGCAAAAAAAAGAAAAAAAAAGAAATATTGGGGTAGAAAGGTATACACATAATATGACCCAGAATAGTATGAAAATAGGTCTCAAACATGTCCACGGCCAATATTAATTCGTCCACGGCCAATATTATTTCGTCCACGGACAATGTTATTTCGTCCACGGACAGTATTAATTCGTCCACGGCCAATATGAATTCGTCCACGGACAATGTTATTTCGTCCACGGACAGTATTAATTCGTCCACGGCCAATATGAATTCGTCCACGGCCAATATTATTTCGTCCACGGCCAATTTTCAGTCGTCCACGGCCAATATGAATTCGTCCACGGACAATCTCTTCGTCCACGGACAATATTAACTCGTCCACGGCCAATATTATTTCGTCCACGGCCAGTATTATTTCGTCCACGGCCAATTTTCAGTCGTCCACGGCCAATATGAATTCGTCCACGGACAATGTTATTTCGTCCACGGACAGTATTAATTCGTCCACGGCCAATATGAATTCGTCCACGGCCAATATTATTTCGTCCACGGCCAATTTTCAGTCGTCCACGGCCAATATGAATTCGTCCACGGACAATCTCTTTTCGTCCACGGACAATATTAACTCGTCCACGGCCAATATTATTTCGTCCACGGCCAATCTCTTTTCGTCCACGGACAATATTAACTCGTCCACGGCCAATATTATTTCGTCCACGGCCAGTATTATTTCGTCCACGGACAAACTCTTTTCGTCCACGGACAAACTCTTTTCGTCCACGGACAATATTATTTCGTCCACGGACAATATTAACTCGTCCACGGTAAGAATAATAGTTGGCCCCAGCAAGAATCGACATTGTTGAACAGCTTTAAGGAAAATGTACAAAATGTAACTAATAGCGTGACGCTCAAATACGGTAGGGGCAGCGGAGAGATCGCACTGCAGGAAAAAGCCCACCTTTTCTAAGGTGGTTCTTGAATCTTGAAACAGGTCACCATTCAAAACCAGTTTACACATGCTGCTCCCAAACCAAAAACCTAGTTACATTTCCAATAGCTCGTTTTATAGGAAGAAAATTTATATTTATTCCTTTGGTATTGAACATACTACAGAGTTACGTTCTGGTCATTATGCAATTTAGTTTAGATCATTGCCAGAGACAGGGAAGGATTAAGTGCGACGATAATACAGTCCTCAGTAGTCATGCAAACATTATTTTATTTCATTTTGTATCTAATTTCGGAGATTGCTCCACATAAAAGAAATTAAGTTAACCCCTTAAATCTTGATTTCAACCACAAATCAGTTTATTATTTTTCCAAAAAAAAAAAAAAAAAAAACTGTACTTAAACATGGCTAAATTTAATGACTTGCCTGACGAGATTATTGAGATAATTATTTATTACCTTCCCAGTGATGTTTTAGAACTGCTTCTTTCGATCGCAGGAATTAGAATGCATGCACAACGTGCATTGTACGCAACTATTGTAATTGGTGACAATAGGAAGAATTCTATTCCTACAAGAAAACCATTCGACCCAGAACCAAAACGCTTAAGATCACCTTCTGAATTATTGGATTTCATTGGTTCGAATAGACACATCACCCCCAGAAGATTATTGTTTGATGACCCAATGGATGCAATTGCTCTTGCTCAACAATATCCTCATATTTTAACAAATGTGAAAGTTGAACTTTCTTTTTGGTTTAGTGAATCTTTTTGGTTTCCAGAGTGGAAATTCTCCCAAGAATATAGAAAGTCTCCGTTTAAGGTTGATTCCATTATTACTCCAATTTATAGTGATATTGACGAGTATCTCGATTTAGAGTTAACTAAAGATGTAAAATCGTTTGCGTTTATGACTTACACCACTATTGATTTAAAGAGATTTTCCAATGTATTATTTCCTAATTTAACTAGTCTTTTAATTCGTCAACATTTGGATCCTAGTGATCTTAAAAACCTTCCAAAGTATTTAAAGAAATTAGATTGTGACATTAAACTTTCTGGGATGGAAAACGGCACGGATATAGTTCTACCTTTGAATTTACCAGAATCATTAACAGAGTTAGCTATGTCTATTGATGGAAGTGGTGAAAGTACTATACTTGATCTTTCACACTTGCCTATTCTTAATATATTATCAATATCTGGAATCGCATGGGATGCCGATACACCTTCAAACTTGGTAAGTAAATGGAAATTCCCTTCTCGTTTGAAATTTTTGAAAGTTGAATGGCTAGAAATGATTGTTGAAAAATTATCTTTAACATGTCCTGACTTAGTGAAGCTAACAATAGAAAATACTCTTGAATTGGCTGAAGATCGATTAAACAATCATTTAGACATTCCATCTAAAGTGGAGCTGTTGGAAATACCTTCTTGTCTTGTGAGTTGTGACAATACCAAATTATCCAAGAACCCTAACCATAAACCAGATTTAAAGTTTCCAACAGCGTTGCGTAATTTGAAATTGTTGGGTAATTTTCCTACTGGAAATACGGTGATCCTTGATTGTGAATCATGTAACCTAAATTCATTGCTTATCCATTGTATTCCAAACTTACTAGTTTTGGGAAATTTACTGTGTTTGACTTCATTGACATTAAATGCTTCCCCGGTGATTAATTATAATAATTTGCAATATCTAGAAAGTCTAAATGAACTAGTCATTCGAAAAGGTCTTAAGATAAGCGAATTTTTCTATAAATTACCCGATTCATTACTAAAGTTGGCCATATCTGAAAGTGGTGTAATTAAAGCACATATCCGGGCACCAAGACTCGTAGCCTTAAAGCTAAAAAGCAATGATTTTCAAGTTCTCAATGAACATACCCTAACATTACCACTGGGGCTACAGGTATTTGATCTTTCTGGAAATAGAATTTCCGAAATATCTTTAAGGTTTCCAAGCACATTAAAAGATCTTAATCTTTCTGGAAATAGACTTACCAGTATCAATGGACTTCCAAATAATTTAAAAACTATATTGTATGAAAAATTTACTCGGGCAAAACATGGAAGTTTCGACATTTCCTACTGGAATGGAATTGCTTTCATTGGATTACAATCAAATTCATGATGACTGGCTCCGCATTCTGAATATTCTGAACTGTTCCAGTTTAAAGGAATTGAACTTACTGGAGAATAAGCTTTCTACAATTATTCCAAATTTTTTTCCAATATCGTTGAAAACACTAAATATGTCTGATAATGCAATCACTTCGTTTGCTAGTTTGAAGAAATTGATTAATCTTGAAGAAATATATTTGATGCGGAATAAGTTACGTGGATCTTTTATACAATTCAGAGAAAGGACAAATTCGCTATTCAGCAATGCTATAAAATTGGTTGATCTCACAGGAATTCAATTGCAATCTTTTGAAGTTCAAATCTTGCTAGATGAATTGTCCGAAAAACCAAATTTTGAAAAATTAAACGTTGAATCTACTCTGAAACCAGAAAATGTATGTGATTCAGTATTCCATCCTAGAAACATTCGAAGGACAATTTAAGTTCTTGATGGATTACTGTATTCAAAATTGTACATATCGCGTGAGGTTGCAACCTCTAATACACGACCCCCTTGAATTGGGGAACACTCTTCGTATTTGAGTTCTCTTTTTTTCATCAATAAACAAACTTTAAAAAAAAAAAATAAAAAATTAAACTAACCACGAATCCAGTTTGTTCTAGTACTTGTACAACAATCTATAAGTATGGATGGAGATCCCGATCAGACGTATGAAATAGTCTTTAATGATTTTATTCCGTTATCATTTAGAGTAACTTTTACTATCCAACTAGGGTTATTATTGTGGTTGTTATTAAACTTAATTTTGTTTAACTTCACCAAGATCAACTTATTGAATTTGTTAAACTTGTCCTTTAGTCCTCATAACTATACACAATTAGATGAATCATCGAACAATTTGTCAACTGGGGAATTTTCAACTACAATTCCTGCTGAATTTAATGAAAATCAAAGATTAATCAATGGAATATGGCGACTTTTTAAAGTTGTTGCAATTGTTAGTATTGTTTGTTGGATAAGTTATAGAATAATTGATGGCAATGACTGGTTGAATATCTTGTACTATAGTTTACCATTGGTTTCGTTGGTATTTACTGTATACAAGATGTTTTACAAATCGTCACAATCATCAGGGCAATATAGAGTTTTTACTACCATTAAAAGAATATTGCAGGGAAAGATCAATAGTATATCTATGAGAACAAATGATATCTTGATAAGTGATAGTTTAGTCTCATATTCAAAGGTTTTGAATGATTTAGGATTGGTATTCTGGAATTATTGGTTCAACACAGACGTCGCATATAATTATCAATTAGAATTTATGATTTTATGTATTCCTACATGTATCAGAATCAAACAATGTTGGTATGAATATAAATCAACAGGTCAGAGACAACACTTGCTAAATTTGATCAAATATTCTACAGGGTTTGGTCCATTGTTAGTCAATGTTCTTATAAAGAGGACCTTGTTGAAGGCTAGTGATGACGAGAAGTCAAGTGGTTCTTTATTGATTACATTGACCAAATTAAACAACTGGTGGTATTTAGCACTGGCATTAAACTCTACATATTCATTTATTTGGGATATCAAAATGGATTGGAATTTAGAATTATTCAATGGTTTATTTGAGTTGAAGAATCCACTCTACAAGTTTCATATACTTCGAAGTCAAATCACATTTCCTAGAATTTTTTACTATTTTGCAATAATTTTTGACTTTTTTTTGAGATTTATCTGGGTATTGAAATTCTTCATCATTAATGAAAAACTTCAAGCTGAGCATGTCAAGTTGATACATGTGTTCTCAACATTCTTATTTGGATATGATGCTTATTCATTTGGTTACGCGGTGCTTGAATTACTAGAAATTCATAGACGTTGGATTTGGTGTTTCTTAAAATTAGAGTCCGATTGGGTCAAATTAAGCAAACAACAAACCGAAGAAGTTGAATTGGAAGATATACTTCTCAAACAAGGATAGTTTAAATTTTACATACTCATAAATTAAACTAAACAAAAGACTTTATAGACATGAGTATGTATTAATAAATAAAATAAAAAAAAAAAAAATAAATAAACTCTTAAAACTATCATATTTTATATTGAATAATTAATCGAATGTGACTTTATCACACCCTTATATTTCTCTTCTATTCTTTTTTTAATAATGACCTTTGTGATTTTCCACCCATTGATCAGCACTGTTTCTCCAAGCCAAATCTGACTTTGGACTGATTCTGCTCTCACTGGCCCATTTATTCTTGATTGGAGATTTTAATCCAAAGTATGTAACGGCAACTGATCCCATTACAAGCATAGCGGCAACACTTAATTTAGGAGCATGATGATGACCCATGATTTATAATTTGTTCTTGATTTTTCTTAGATAATGGATAAATGATTTTGTTGGTAATTTTTTTCTAGTCGAATTTGGTTGGTTGAAAAAAATTAATCCAAGAAGAGAGAGAGTTGGTTAGTTTTCGTCTCTTGTACACTACTTGAATTTAGTAAATAAAATTAAAACATTTAACCATTGGGAAACAGATTTGGGGATAGTATGTTGAGGGTACTTACAGAACCGATGTATAGCAACTATATTTTTGAATATTGTTACAATTGATGTTACTAATGATCTTTATTACTTGTATGGTGTAGCTCTTTACTATTTACATGATGTAGCTTTTTACTATTTACATGATGTAGCTATTCAAATAAACATAGTATTGATCAAACATATTATATGTTTACAGGAGAACAGTCAAAAGGCAGTTTTGGTTAGTATCGGGATAATATGACCACTTTGAGTATACGGTAATGTATGTCAATTAAGTTCTAACAACCATTACATTATTCAATCACGCGTTATTATATAAGCAGTCTTTAACTTGAGAATGTTCTTTTTTTTTCATCAAACGAAAAAATTTTTTTTTTCTTCTATCAAATTTCAATAACGAAAAGTTTTTTCAAGAGTAGAGTTCATTGAAGACATCAAGTGTTCTGGGGAAGTAAAATAAAAGAAGAATACTAATTTAAAAAAAAAATGTTAAGACTTCTGATCCAAAGAGCATGTGGTAAATCGCATATATCTAAAATATTCAGATCCACTCATGTGTATTCTTCAGTTCGTTCTTTAGCTTCATCAACTTCCACCAATGAAACCACCACTGCTACTGATCCTTCAACCAGTCGTAAATCAAATAGATTTTTGAAGACAACATACGAAACAGTAGATGATTATTCAAGCTACAAACATAATATATTCACTCATAGATTACCTGAATCTTCAGCAAAACAATCCCCACCATTAGTTGCCTTACATAATCGATTGAACTTGCCAGAATCCTTTAAGTTATCAACCTTGTCACAATGTCTTAATTTGATTAGTAATCCTGATGAATCTGATGGATTGGCTAATAACTATGGATTGAAAGTTTTGGGTAAATCATTTTTAACTTATTATGTAACTGAATATTTATTAGTGACCTATCCAAGATTACCAACAACTATTCATAATGCTGCTGTTGATTCATTAATGGGTGCTCAAGCATTACTGGAAATTGGTAAATCTTGGGGTATTGAAGTTGATTCTGTTAGTAAATTGGATAGATTTTTGGGTAAAGAATCCGAATTTATGAAATTTGGTAGATTGAGATATTTAAGTGAGAGTCAAAAATCCGATAACTATTACAGTAAAGGAAATGCTAAAGTTGATGGTATTCAAGAAGTCATAAATCAAGAAGGTATTACAACTCCTGAAGATTTGGCATACTCCACAGTTGTTATATCTGTTATTGGAGGATTATACACTCATTGTGGTGAAGCTGCAGCCAAAGAATTTATCAAAGACTATATATTATCCAGAAAGGTTCCATTAGACGAAATGTTCCAATTTAATAAACCAGTTAAGGAATTAGTTACATTATGCGATAAATTAGAATTTAAAGAACCTGTTGCTATTAGGCTAATTGCTGAAACAGGTAGATTATCTGCCCATCCACAATTCTTGGCTGGTGTTTTTGTTGGTAACGAAAAATTAGGTGAAGGTATTGGTGGCTCATTAAAGGAAGCCGAAGTAAGAGCTGCTATTAATGCATTGTTAAGCTACTACTTGTATTCTCCAATCAACGAAAATGGTGAACAAGTTAGTGTTCCAAGTGATAAAGATTATAAATTTGAAGGTATAATTGATATTGGTGATGTTGCTATTTAAACAAACCAAGAAGTATCTGTAAATACCACAAACTTGTATATTTTTTATTTTATTGTTATTGGATTAATTTATTGTAAATAGAAGAAAGTAACGAATATATTTCATCTACGAATAATCACATAGAAGCTACTTATTTGGCACAAGCACCATTGACAACATTTTTGGCACTAGCAGTACTTAATTTGTGGTAGCATCTGACTTGAGCTGGAACGTCATCCATATCTTTCAACTTCAAGGTAGCATCTTGTTGTTTCATCATATCCAAAAGACAACTGTATTTGGTGGCATCAGAAGAACAGTTGGTGGCATCATTGTATTCAATGAAATCAAAACCACATTGACTGGTTTCGACTTCAAATTCCTTGTTCAAACATTGGGTCAAAGAATCGTCTTCAATAGTTCTAATAAACAATTGTTTTTTGTTGTATTGGTAATAAACAGAGTTGTCGTAATCTCTCTTGAATTTACCAGATCTCTTAACTTCATGGTTATGGACATTAACAGCAACAATTTCACCATCATCCAGGATAGTGTTAACCACATCATAATGGGTAGTAATTTCTTTTTTACCAACTTCTTTTAATTTGTCTAAAACAAGTTCAGTTGGAGGTAAAATAGCGAAACCTTCTTCATCGTGCAACAAGTTGAAGGCCGAAACGGAAGTAGCTGCAATAGCCAAGGTAATTAAAGCTTTGAAAGAAACCATAATAACTTGTTTGATACTACAAAAGTAAAATTAAAAAAAAAAAACACGAAAGTAGAAAAAAAATAAGAAAAATTTTTAATGAGAAAAGTGCAATTTATTTAATGTATATTATAGTATCCCCTCAGGATGATGGATTAGATAAAATGTAAAGCAAAGATGGAAATGGGAAAAATTTTTATATACAAAATTAAATTAGACATTAAAAAAATCATCCAAGTCAAAATTAATTGTCCTGAATAACACTGTAAACAATAGAAGACGCAATTCAATAGTTTTGTCTTTATGCGAAATGGCTTAAATTAAAAAAGGAAACAATGCGTCATATTCCGAGTTGAAATTAAATTCTATGATTGGCTGAAAAATATTACAAATTTAGGGAGTAGACGGTCTGAAGGTGCCGTTCGTTCTTGTACAAGCATTGGTTGAACGGTTTTTTAGACATGTTTCTTTTTCGTTTTATTCATCAGTCTAAACCATTTAATGTACTAATTTATTGTCATCTCTTAGTTTTTATTACCCCGAAGTTATTTCTAAGATATCTTGGCAATAGGGCCAATCAGGTCCCTGGTTTAAAATTTTTTTTTTCTGGGTAAATTGATGAAAAAGCATTTTGCATCTACTGGATAATAAATACACATGTTCATACCTGTGACAATATTTATTGACTTTTATACATTATCAAATCCAAAGGATAATTAAATTCCTATTCAATCAAACCTTAAATTGTCTTCAAATTAAAATAAATTTCTACAAAGATTGCCTTTTGTGCAGTACTGTCTGATTTTTTTGATAAAATTTAGTACAAATACTGCACTAAATAATATTGGTTAACTACATACAAAATCGGAGTGGTTATTCATTAACCAACCACGCCAAATTTTTTTTAAAAAAAGCTACGAAGGATTACATCTAATCTATGAATTGATTTTACCGGCTAACTTAATAAACAAAATATTTATAAAAAAGTATTTAATTTATTTTAGTCATACTGTATTGAACCACTAGATTCATCAGATGAGTCAGAACGACAAATACTATGATCAATACAGATGAACTTCTCCTTGAAGGGTGCAATTTTCTATCAATGAAGTTAGTTTTAAAGTTGCCCACACTACGGTCAATTTCCGCTATGTTCAATAATTTTATCGGCGTAAAATATATACACGTGATACACACAACGTGATCAATGTCATGGGACATATTATAACTATGAAACCAAATTTCCTGTGGACTCCTAAAGCTCCAATAACTGAATATCTTAAAAGAAATAGACTACTAATTGAACTCAGGGCCTATGAAAAATATATAGTGTCACCTATCCAGTCGAAGCCGCTTACAATGTGTTGAAGATGATCACTTGTCGAATGGTCACTTCTAATGGAATGTCAATTATTGATATACCTTTAGAAGAACTCCTTGTGTATATGCTATAGCAAATAGTGTAGGGTAACCAGCCAAACAATGTCCTGTAAGCCAATCTGTCAAGATCAGTTATAACTGTTACCCCATACACTTAATCCGAGTCAAACAATTTTTTTTTTTTTATTGCAACATTTAAATTTTTTTTCAATTTTTCTCGCGCAGAGATTTTTTTTTTTTTTATCCTTGCATCGAACAATTAATCTCATCGATATAACTCCAGAGAGACTTCCTCTGTATTTCTCACAGCTGTTTCTTTCTTTCTTTCTTTCAGAGATACCCAACATCACTCATAAACTATTTACAACAACAACAAAACCACGATAATGTCCTTGAATATTCTCGTTATTGGTAACGGAGGTAGAGAACACGCAATTGTTTGGAGATTGTTACAATCACCAACCGTTGAACATATTTATGTTGCCCCAGGTAATGGTGGTACCATTAGTGAATCATCAAGTTCTAAAATTACCAATGTCCCAATTAGTTCATCTCCTAAAGATTTTGACAAATTGCAACAATTTGCCGTTGAACATAAAGTCAACTTGGTTATTCCAGGACCTGAACAACCTTTGGTTGATGGTATTGCTGATGTTTTTTACAATGTAGGTATTCCTGTTTTTGGTCCAAGTTCAAAGGCTGCTAAAATGGAAGGTTCAAAGGCTTTCTCCAAGGAATTCATGGATAAACATAATATTCCAACTGCTAGATTCCAAAATTTCACTGATGTCAATAAAGCCAAAGAACACATTGAAAGTATTGATTACAAAATTGTCTTGAAAGCAGATGGTATTGCTGCTGGTAAAGGTGTTTTGATTCCAGAAACCAAAGAAGAAGCCTTACAAGGATTAAATGAAATCATGGTTGATAAAAACTTTGGTGCTGCTGGTGATGAAATTGTCATTGAAGAATTTTTGGAAGGTGATGAATTAAGTATATTGACCATTACTGATGGTTACTCTTTCTACAATTTACCAGCTGCTCAAGATCATAAAAGAATTGGTGATGGCGATAAAGGTTTAAATACTGGTGGTATGGGTGCTTATGCTCCAGCTCCAATTGCTACTCAAGACGTTTTGAAGAAAATTAGCGACCAAATCATTAAACCAACCATTGATGGTATGAGAAAGGATGGATTCCCAATGTGTGGTATCTTGTTCACAGGTATTATGTTATCTCCAACTAAAGAACCAAAGGTTTTAGAATATAATGTCAGATTCGGTGACCCGGAAACCCAAACTGTTTTGCCATTATTATCAGATGATACTGATTTAGCTCAAGTGATGTTGGCAGCTGCTCAACATAGATTGGATTCTGTTACCATTGGCACTAAACCATTATACTCCACCACTGTTGTCATGGCTGCTGGTGGTTATCCAGAAGCTTACGGTAAAGGTGATGAAATTACTATTAAGAAACCATTACCAGAGGATACTTTTATCTTCCATGCTGGTACTGCTTTAAATGACAAAGGTAAGGTTGTTACCGCTGGTGGTAGAGTTATTGCTTCTACTGCTATTGCTGAAACTTTAAGACAATCAGTTGACAAAGCATATGTTGGCGTTAACGATCATGTTTCATTTAATAAGAAATATAACAGAAAAGATATTGCCCACCGTGCATTCCGTGATGCTGATAAAACTGCTTCTGCTGGTGGTGTTACATATGCTGATTCTGGTGTTTCTGTTGACAATGGTAACTTGTTTGTTGAAAACATTAAAGCTATGGTGAAATCTACTTCCAGAACTGGTGCTGATTCTGACATTGGTGGATTTGGTGGTTTATTTGATTTGAAAGCTGCTGGATACAATACTGATGAAACTTTATTAGTTGCTGCTACTGATGGTGTTGGTACCAAATTGAGAATTGCCCAAATAATGAATATTCACAATACCGTTGGTATCGATTTGGTTGCCATGAATGTTAATGATTTGGTTGTTCAAGGTGCTGAGCCATTAATGTTTTTGGATTATTTTGCTACTGGTAAATTAGACATTGAAATTGCTGCACAATTTGTCGAAGGTGTAGCCAATGGTTGTAAACAAGCTGGTTGTGCATTAGTTGGTGGAGAAACCTCAGAAATGCCAGGTATGTACGATGAAGGTCACTATGATACCAATGGTACTGCTGTTGGTGCTGTTTTAAAGAACAAGATTTTACCACAAATCAACACCATGAAATCACGAAATGTCTTGATTGGTTTAAGATCAGATGGTATTCATTCTAATGGTTTCTCATTGGTTCGTAAAATTATTGAAATCAGTGATTATGAATATCAATCTCCAGCTCCATGGAAACAAGGTTCTACAATTGGTGAAGAAGTCTTGGTTCCAACCAGAATTTACGTTAAACAATTATTACCAAGTATAAATCAAGGTTTATTATTAGGTTTAGCTCATATTACTGGTGGTGGTTTAGTTGAAAACATTCCACGTGCCTTGCCAAAACATTTACAAGCCAAGGTTGATATGAATAACTGGAAAGTTCCAGAAATTTTCAAATGGTTTGGTAAACAAGGTAAAGTTCCATACAATGATATCTTGAAAACTTTCAATTTGGGTATTGGTATGGTTTTGATTGTTGAAAAAGAAAATGTCGACAAAGTCTTGAAGAGTTTGGAAGAAGCTGGTGAAAAAGATGCAGTTATTATTGGGGAATTAGTTGAAAGAAAAGAAAATGAACCAGGATGTGTTGTTGACAACGTTGATGGGTTATATTAGACACGATGCTTATTTGTCGTTACTCTCTCACTGTATAAGAGTATAAATTAAAAACAGAAAGAAAACGAATAATATAAATGGATAATTAAAATAAATTAATAGCGTGTCTCTTGTAAGTTTTTTATATCTCTGCTTAATACAGTTTTTTTTTTCGCAGCAATTATGTGTTCCTTTTCTTCCATTATTTTTTTTACTTGACTGTTTTCCTTCTAGCACAAGATTACACTTATTGGTCAGAATTGTAATAATAATTCAAACTGTTGAAACTTTTTAATTTGCTTAATTTATTAAACTCATGGTTAAATGGTTATCCTGTTAGGTTTTATAGAAATTATTATTATTAATATTAGGATGTAAATTGTCCATGTAGTTTAATTCTCTATCTTTGCTATATTTTTCCCCTTTTTTTTTTCTCGTCCAACTTTTGGAAGAAAATGGTGCAATGTCATGTGTACATTGAAAATTAATTAGAATAAAATTTAAACCGTACCTCTCTCTTTCTGTTTCACACCTTACAGTAAACGCCATTGTATCTCTATTGTCATGATAAATTAAAAATTAAACAAACCCACAGTTTTTATGAGCCCTGCACATAATGTTACTATGGGTCGTTTACCCCGTCAATAAAGTTGATTCCGGATAGCAATAAGAAAGCTTAACTTGCTAGGGGTATAAGAAGAGGTTTATGTAGCCTAATATTTGTTGATAGAAAAGCAAATAAAGATTTTTATCTAGTGTAATTATTTGTTACAATTCATATATTATCTCTCTCTATTGCTCTTAGTAAAACATCTGGGAGAAATCTTTCATCTTTGACGGATAGGAATCCCCATTAGGAAATTTGTTCCCGCACTTGCAATTTTTTTGTTGATTTAAATATTTGGTAGTAGTTTTTGAAGAGTATTGTACCAAATAATTCTGACCATTCATCTCGCATATTTGTATGTTTATCACTATACAAAAGATATTGTGTAATGACAAAAATATTACCTTGATTACAAATTATCCTTAGCATTGTGAGAAGTTTAAAAAAGAAATTTTTTTTTTTGCAAGGAAGAAGAAAAAAAAAATTTATATATTGTATTATCAATATCATTGGAATTTTTTTTTTTTTTCACGTTTCCTTTAGTTTGCTTTGCTTTGCTTTTTGTTTTGTTTTACGATAACCTTTTTGAATTTTCACCTTCTTTATATTTGAGATATCCTCTAATTTAGGATGGGTTTGTTATCACTTGGTACACCTTTAAGCTGGGACGAGTCAAAGAAGCACAATGAGCATATTAGAACAAATGGGATTACTCAATTGATCAATATCTTTAACCAACATGGCAAAAGGGAAAATGACGTGTTTTTATGGGGTGATGAAGTTGAATATATGCTTGTGGATGTTAACGAAAGTGATTATACTGCAAAATTATCTATCGATAAGGACTATATTCTTGATGATTTAAATGATCCCGACAAGTTATTACCCTTGGCTGAAGCAAAAAATGTTAGTTATCATCCAGAATATGGTAGGTTTATGATTGAATCAACTCCTGCAAAACCTTATGATGGTAATTTATTCCTGGATTACTTGTACGTTGAACAGAATATGAAAGATAGACGTGATGTCTGTCAAGAAAATGTACCTGAATCAATCAAATTATTGACATTGACTACTTTCCCACGTATGGGATGTAATAATTTCACTTCTCCTCCTGCAAAACCAAATGGACCAGCATCTCAATCTTTGTTTTTACCTGATGAAATTATCAACCGTCATGCCAGGTTCCCTACATTGACTGCTAATATTAGAAGAAGAAAGGGCCACAAGGTTTCTATTAACTTGCCAATGTACCCGGATAAGTATACAAAGTTAATTGATGATTCCATTCCAAGAGATAGAAAGTTATTTGATAGTGATAAAGAACCATGGATTGGTGCATCGAAGCCCGGTCATGTATATATGGATTCCATGGGTTTCGGTATGGGGTCAAGTTGTTTACAAATTACTATGCAAACGAAAAATATCAGTGAAGCAAGATATCTTTATGATACTTTAGCTCCTCTTGCTCCTATAATGTTGAGTTTATCAGCTGCTGCACCTATTTTCAAAGGATTTTTGGTTGATCAAGATGTTCGTTGGAATGTTATCAGTGGAGCAGTTGATGATCGTACATTTATTGAAAAAGGTCAGGAACCATACCCAGGATATCATTTGTTTGGTGGTTTAGATATTGATGTCAATAATAACTTGACAATCAATAACCATAGAATTAATCAACAAGGGGATTTAGTAGACTTATACACCAAAGATGGAAAACCTATTCAAAAAGTTCCAAAATCAAGATATGATTCTGTGGATAATTACTTGAATGATAATGACTATGATACAAAATACTTTCAAGAGGGTTATAATGATTTGAATGCACCAATAAACGAAAAGGTCTATCAACGTTTGATTAATGAAGGTAAGTTAGATAAGGGCTTGGCTAATCATTTTGCTCATTTGTTTATCCGTGATCCATTGGTGATTTTCAGTGAAAGAATAGATCAAGATAATGAGTTGGAAAATGATCATTTTGAAAATATTCAAAGTACAAATTGGCAGACTTTAAGATTCAAACCTCCTGCTTTATACACAAAGGATACTGATTTACAAAATACACCTGGGTGGAGAGTAGAATTCAGACCAATGGAGATCCAATTGACTGATTTTGAAAATGCTGCATACTCGACATTTATAACTTTGCTATCTAAGGCTATCTTGAAATTTAAACCTAATTTCTATATCCCATTGCTGAAAGTTGAAGTAAATATGAAATTGGCACATAATGTGGATTCTGTTTTGAATGAAAAGTTTTGGTTTAAATCATTTGATTCATGGAACATAAACCCATCTGAATTTTCAGACTATGGATTTGAATGGTTTGATCGATTTATTAATGGTGACGATATTCAAAACGGTAATGGAATAGACATTAATGGAAGCTCCACTAATGGTTCCAATGGTCATGCTATTAATGGCACTAAATTACCAAGAGGTTGTGATGGTAAAACAGTTGAAGAAATCAATGATGTGGATGATCATGGAATTGACCAAAGATATTCCATATGTCAAATTATTAATGGAAGTGAACAATTCCCAGGGTTGATCAAATTAATTATCAAATTACTTGCAACCGAATTAATTCCACAAGCATTGACGACTTCATCCAGAGAGCAAATAGTCACTGACATCATTAGATTGAAAAACTATTTGTACTTGATAGCTGAAAGAGCCAGTGGTGAGATTCCAACTACTGCCCACTGGATTAGAAATATGGTTACCCATCATGAACAATATAAGCATGATTCAAAGGTTTCAGAAGCAATAAATTATGATTTAATTGAAGATTGTATTAACATTACGAATTTAAACGATAGACTGTTGATAGAAAGCTTTTTTGGACATAACTTAGCTGAATATTTATTGACCTCACATTAACAAATGTGATCCTATAGAGAGGGCGGAGGGGGGGATTGCAAGTACATAGTTATATTACTCATGTATTTGAGGATTGCCTTTCTTTTTTATTGATTGAGTTTATGATAAATAATAATAATAATTACTTGAATGCATATAGTCAAATACTAGTTATAACTAGCCACTAGAATTTATAATTTAATTTTAATTTTTTGTGATAACAAAACTCTATTGGTTATGAATATTATTTTTTTTTGGATGAAATTGGTGGTAAAAAAAAAAAGGTGTGCTTTTTTTGAATATGCAGGAACCAATCACGTGAGTCTAGAATTCCAGGTTTGCAGGCGGAAAATAATAATAAAAAATTCACGAAAAATGAAATATTGGTGATCGTCGAAACAAAGCGAGAGAGAAAGGAAGAATTATTCTTTTCCTGTCATCAACCCATTTTTTTTTCTTTTTCCATATACACATTGAAGGAAACTATAAACAAAAAAAAAGTTTAAAGATATTTCATATATAAATAAACAACGATACTATTAGTTTTGTTTCTGGAGATAAAACCCAATTCAATTTATAAACTCACAACTTTAGATTTTTTAATTTTAATTTTCATTTTGAATTTAGAAACCAGCAACTTTATTTTCTATCTATTCCACTGAAGTGTTCAAGTCTTATTCCTAAACAACATATTTAAAGGTTAACAATATGGGATTTTTAGATAATTTCAAGGCATTTGTCCACTCAATCACCACTGATGATCATTATGCTTCATATGATTCTCCATATAGAAATAGCTCCAGTGACGACACAGCCAATCCAGGAGGCTCCATTAATAATGGCTCTAGTATTCGATTAAATAACGACTTAAATGGTTCCCAATATTCATTAGATAATAGTTCTATAAGCGCAGGATTTTATAGACCAGGAATGAAGTCGTCTCAACAAGATTTACCTTTGCAGAATTTGAGTTCTGATGGACAGCCTCCGTTACCTTCAATAGATTCGTTATGGGATAGAATCGAATATTGGATTGAACAAGAGTATCCTGAATTGGAAGATAATTTAAATGATGGGGTAACTACTGCTGACTTGAATGAGTTCATTCAAGATTTGCAAGTTGGTAATTCAAAAAATTTGCCAGATGACTTTCGAGAATTTTACAAACGTCATGATGGTCAGTTAAGGGGTGGCAAACCTACAGGATTAATTATGGGATTAGTATTATTGGATTTAGAAGCTATTATTGAAGAAAAGATGTTGTGGACTAAAGTTGCTGAAAGATTGGAAACTCAATTTTACATGGCGCAGCATCAGCAAAGACAACAAAATATTTCAAAAGAAGGAAGTAGTAGTAACAGCAGCAATAATGGACCTATAAATAATACATTTATTGCAAATCAGAGGTCCATCCCTCCAAACTCTATTCAACCATATTATTATCATAAAGGTTGGGTAATTTTATTAAAGGACAATATTGGTAATCAAATTGCTATGGATCTTTCACCAGGGCCAAATGGTAAATGGGGTCAAATCATTTTATTTGGTCGTGACTTTGATACTAAATTAGTCATTGCTTCTAGTTTACAAGAGTTCATTTTTGGCTTTGTCACTGATTTAGAGCAAGGTAATTATCAAATTGATTCCAGCGAATACCAAGAACAATTGGGATATTTGTCAAACGATAGAAATGGTGATTTCATGATTGGTGATGAAGAAGAAGATCAAGGTGAATTGAGTTATTGGGATAAAGATGGACAAGAGTTTGGTAAGAATGTACTTAGAGGCAGATTGAATTATATTGAAGTGTTGAAGAGAAGAGCATTAAAGAAATATGGATTATCTGAAACTTTTGAAACCACTTTTGTCCCACAAAGACAGCCAAAGAAGCAACCAACCCCACAAAAAACTAATTCTGGTGCAAACACTCCAATATTGAGCCAATCAAGAAACGTCTCCACCGGTAATTTGAAAAAGACGGCCACCAATGGAAGCACTACCAAACCTAATTTTTCCAGTCCTTTGGCTAATGCCGACACATCATCTAGTTCATTTACAGTTCCAAAAGAAACCATAATTGACAAAAGCATCAATGTAAATAAAGAAGACAACGAAATAAAAAACGAACCACCAGTTAATCAAAAATCAAAGGTTCCAACTGACAAGAATGAAATCGAATTAGATGCCAACGAAGACAAACCAACACAAAAGAAAGAAGAAACAGAAACAACTTCTGAATCCAAGAGTGAAGTTGCCCCAGCTGATCATAATACCGAAGAGGATGCTGTCACTGAAGAAGAACCAACTGAAAGCGAAGCGAAGAAAGAAGCTGCTGTTAAAGAAGATGATACCAAAGAAATCACTGATGGTTTGAAAGAAGTCGAGTTGTAAAAAAAGAGAAATGAAAATAAACTAAAATGACATTTTACTTCGTCATATAAACTAAATACTAATTAGGTTTATAAGTTAACATAAATTACTGTATATTGCTTGAATTTTTTTTTTTATTTTTTTTACTAATTTTTCATCTTTTTCAGTTAAAAATGTACGTATATTCTTGAGAATTTCTTCCGTTCACGTGTTTTTGTTTTTAAAACCTTCTCTATCAAAAGCCTTCCGTTTTGTTTTGAATCACTAGTTAGACATCCTTACACATGGATTCATCTGGGTTTTGGGACCAACACCAAGGTCAGATCAATTCTGGCAGGTCTAATCATGAAGTTCAATCACAACGTGAATTATCACAAGACGAAATAAGGGAATCCATTTTTCTGGCAACAACAGCAGATCAAACTTTTAACCCAAATCATTTGATTCATGCTATTGATGAAGAAAATAGCAATTTTGGAAACCTTCGACAGGATGTAGGTTTTAATCAAGTGGATTTAGATGATGCTTCTGAAGAACGGGGCGATTCTCTAGAAGGAAACATGCGGATACGACAATCAGGGATAAGTCTTGATGACGATGTTTCTGAAGAAGATGAAGAGAATGACCAATATCAAATCATAGAGGATCAGAGTAATCGATCATCAAACATTAATGATATGAGTGGAGAAGATCATCCACAGCCAAGTTTGGAACAAATTCAACGGGTTTATTACCTAAAGGGACTACAAGAATTAGAAGCCTTACAGTTATTTGATTTATCCCCTTTGGCAAATTGGAAGTTAAGTTCATGGAAACAAGGATATGGGTTGAAACAATTACGTGATGACTCTCCTGATACATATTGGCAAAGTGATGGAAGTAATAGTGGGAATAATCATAGTAGCGGTGATAATAATTCAAATCAACAACAGCAACAACAACAACAAAATCCAAATAATAGTATGTTGTTGAATCAGTTATCAAACCCTCATTCAATAACAATACAATTTTCCAAGAAGGTTTCCCTTGAAAGGATATCCATATTTACTAATTATTCGTTGGATGAAAGTTATACCCCATCAAAAATTAAGATCATGGCTGGTAGTTCAGAAGGCTGGGATTTAATTGAGGTCTGCACGGTTAATTTTGATCAACCTATTGGATGGTCACATATAATATTTAATGGAATTAGAAATGACGGTGTCTTAAAGTGCTTCCTAATTAAGATTATCATTATAGCTAATCACCAAGAGGGTAAGGATTCTCATATTAGAGCTATTAGATGTTTTGGCAAAAAGCCAAATGTTTCAGGTATTGGAGGTGGTCTGTATATAACAAACGATGACAAGGGATTGCAATACAGTTTTTCTCATAATGATTCTGTACATCATTCTGAATTGCTCAGAGATTTAAGTTTAGCTACTGGTGGTGTGGGGTCAAGCAATATGTCCGGTCTTCTGTTGAATAATAGAACCGTTCTGGGTATAACTGATAGAGGACATACTTTAGAGGAAGAAGAAGAGGAAGAGCAGAACGATATAGATGACACAGATTATAGAGAGCCAGAAAGACCACAACAAGACGAAGACGAAGAAGCTGGAAGTAGTAGTGGCGGTACAAGCAGTAGAGAAACGCAAAAGATAATCAATAATGTTTCAAACATAATTGGATTTAATTCTGGTTTTCAAAGTCTAGAACTAAAAAGCATATCGTCAATTAGATAATGCAAACTATTTATAAGTAGTATTTTATTTGGCGTCAATTTTTAATGAGAAATCAATGGTTCCAACACCTTGATGAATAGAAGATGTAGAATAAATGTCAATATCATTACTCAAATAAGAGTTTAAGTTTTGTAATGTTAAACCACCAGAGCATTCCAAAAGGAAAGCTTTATTAGTTCCTTGATACTTTTTCTTTAATGATTGAGCAACTTGACGCAATTCTTCACCACTGAAGTTATCTAACATAATAACGTCAGCACCAGCATCAATGGCTTCTTGAGCATCTTTTTCATTACTAACTTCAACTTCGACTTTAACAGCAAATCCACATACAGATTTTGCTTTTGTAACAGCCTTGGTAATACTTCCAGTAGACATGATGTGATTATCTTTCAACATAACCATAGAACTCAAATCGTATCTATGAGTATCAACACCACCGACCAACATAGCATATTTTTCCAATTGTCTCAAACCTGGGGTAGTTTTTCTAGTACCGGCAATAATACCAGTATAGCCACTTTCATCAGCCAATTTTTTAGTCTTATAAGATTGAGTAGCAACACCTGAAGCACGGGATAACAAGTTCAAAGCAGTTCTTTCAGCCAATAAAATATTCGATGCTGATCCTTTAACTGTACAAACAACAATTTTTCCACCAGCACTAGCGATTTCACTTTCTGATATGTATTGACCCTCACTGAATTTCCATTTATGTTGTAAGTTACATTGGTGGAAAACCTCATTAACAAAAGGGACACCACAGATCACACCTGCCTGTTTCATATAAAGAGAACCTGTCTCCGGGGTATTACCAACAACAAACCCTCCAAAATCAAAAGATGGAACATCTTCAGTTAAATATTCGGTGATTTTTTGTTTCCAGTCACCACTGACTGGTAATAAATTTGCGTATTCTGAAGCCATATTGTTAGTCTAATGAGTATAATTGTCTATGGTAATATATCTGGGGAATAAAAGAATGTGAAAAAAAATAAAAAAAAAAGACTTTGTCGAATGGTTCGACAGATTTGTGGTCTAATTTTTTTTCTGTCTCACTGACTTCGGTTACAGTAGAACTTCCGGGCAGAATATTTATAATGAAGAGATATTATTCTCGCGATATCAAAAGCAAAGATCATCACAATACAACAATGGCCGTTGAAAACAGACCAAAATCAAAGATGATTCAGTCAGTATTAACATTACCATCAAGTTCAAAAAAGATAACGTGCTCGATATGTGATATGACTTACAACCCGAATATTCATGAAGATAAAACCTTGCATAATAAACACCATGCCAAGTTTATTAATGGAATACCGTGGAACATATCTAATGATACAGATGTATCCATTTTGGAAAACTTTATACTACTACAGAAAGCCTTGACAATAAAATCATCAAATAAGAAACTACGATCATTGTCTACAGGACATCCTATCAAATGTTCCATAATAACTATTAAAAAATCAAATAAAAAACACACTCAAAAGGTAGACACCGTGTTAGCTATGGTTAATCAAGAATTAAATGCTAGTCAAGATTCAGGGCAATGGAAGAAGTTAGAATTCGATAAAAGTAAGGCTTTTATTGTGATTATAGATGGCAAGGCAGTAGGGTTGTGTACGACCGATACCATTCAACCAAACCAAGGAAGATGGATGGTGCATAAAACTCAAGAAGTTGTACCCAAACAAATCAATAAGCATGCAATCATTGGAATTTCAAGAATTTGGGTTAGTAATAAATGGAGACAATATGGATTAGCAAAGAAACTTTTAAATTGTGTTTTGAAGAACTCGATTTATGGTGTGACTCTTTCAAAAAATCAGATAGCATTTAGTCAACCTAGTTTCAGTGGGGGAATGTTGGCCAAGTCATTCAATGGGATGATACATAAGAGTGGTGAAGTATTACTTCCTGTCTATATCGAATAGAATTCTTTTTTTGTTTGTTTGTTTGTTTGTTTGGATATATACACTATTGGCTTAATCGAATGGTATTTTATATATTTACAGTGCAGACGTTACTATGATTCTCTAAATATTTGTTGGCTACCAGCAGCTGTAACCAATCTCTCTACATACTCATAAACTGTTGCAGTAACACTACCACTGACTAAAACCTTCAAGAAACGTGGTAATGATCCCTTAAACAAGGACCATGGACCTTGCCTTAAGAATAATCTATAAGCAGTATTTAAGGAATCCCGATAGAGTTGCTTACCATTTTTCAGTTGTAAATGTGTCTTTATAACATCCAATGGTTGAGTTACCATGATGACAGCCATCGAAGATAAGAAATGTAAGCCGACCAGCTGTATCATTGTGTGCTTACCACCAAACCAATCGTTCAGTGCAGCATGTGGGTTAATCAATTGTCGTGTGGCATTGTAAGTAGCTAACCAGACCCATGAAACACCAATTTGTCTGAAAAAAGTAATGAATGTACCAGCAGTAAATGCTCTAATTCCCTTTAATTCATACATCTCCTTCACAGTTCCAAATAAAGTCAATGATGGTTGTTTATTGTACTGAAGTTTCAAAGCTTCGACTGGTTTATTCTTTGCTGAAGATCCAATAAATTTGACCTTTTGAGTCAAATATTGATTAATAACATCTTCTGATAAATAGGCATGGGGTGAGACGTATTGTCTCAAGAATATTGGCTTAGAAGGTTTATGATGGCCATGTGCCCCAGGGCTTACTTTGCCAGTAATATCATATCCTAAAGCTGAGCATCTGCTCAATTCATTAGCTAAAGTTTGGTTTTGAATCATGGTGATCTTGACATTTTCAAATGGAATTATCCATAATGTTTCAATAAACCCACTCATAACACCAGCTACCACTATTCTAGGGGCCGTCGTCTTGTTTGAATTGTGTTTAGTATCAATCGACATAAATCGTGTCAGCCAGTTGTATGCAATTACCCTAGTGGCATTCTTAACAACTGATCCCAAAACCAAGGCACTTCCACCTTTATATAACTGGGCTATAGAATTAGGATAATTCCCTGGTATCCCCCATTTTTTCAAAACTTTTTCATTATTCAACTGTTGTTGGGTCTTGATGAAATCAAATGGATATGTAACTGTTGCAGCGAATGCAGATGCTGTAGTTGCAGAAATCAAAGCACCAAGAAGACTATCACCGCCAAGGGTGGAAGTTGAGTTATTTTCCGGCATTGAATGTTAGTAGAATCACGTATGTCAACAAGCAAAGCAATCGAATAAATTGCTAAAGAAAAAAAAAAATTATACTTCACCTGTAAAGATTGGTTGCTTGATTGTGTGCGGTGCGAACAAGAATAAAAACAAGGAAATGCAGTAGAGAGAGAAAAAAAAACCATAATAATCAAAACAAACAAACTCAAACCAAAGAAAGTATATGCAAATTGAGTAAAGGATGGATCTGCCATTAGGTTTTGACAACAAGAAAAGTCTATCTCAACCTGTTACTCCAAAAAGAGCAACCTCATTATCACCCTCAGGTACATCGCCAGATCTCTCATATTCGCTACCAAATTCAGCACTTCGAAGAACACCAATTTTTAATATTCATTTACCTGCTCAAGAACTATTTCAGCAGGAAACCAACAAGCTACGATCACATCAATTACATAATGAAAGGGAGAGAAGTAGAACCAAACCATCTACACCAACCAATCGTGCTTCACTTACTCCAAGGAGAACCAAATCTTTGACTCCTAATATACGTTCAGAATCATTAACACCAAGATCAGGGTCAAAATCAGGAACAAGGACAGGAACAAGGACAGGAACAAGAATATCCTTGACACCAATGCAATCTCGACCTAGTAGTAGGAGACGATCATCAATTATAATCACAAATGATGGGGAAAAGCTATATAAGCCAGATTATCAGGGACCAATAACTTTAGACTATTTGAGATTTTTTTGTAAAGCCCTGATCCAATCTGAAGAAATGATCAAAACAAAAAAGCAAGAACTAAACAACCCATTCATAGACAGAGATACTAGTACACCTGATATTTATGTTGAGATGGATCTAGAACAAGATGACACCATAGAAGATGAGCAAGTGGATCCAGCCACCACTAATGAAACTCATGCAATTGAAAATTTTAATGACTCCTTACAAATACCAGAAGATTATGAACAATTGTTAGTGTCAGATACTGAAGCTAACACACTGGTCAAAGACGAGAAACCAGAAATTAGTTACGAATCCTTACCAACGGATGACACTGTTGAAAAACCTAAACCATTATCTTTCTTACAAAAGATATTGTTGACCAAAAAGAAACAAAGTTCGTTTTTGGGCAATGTTGAAAATGAAGAGAAACAAGATAGTATAATTCTAAAAGAGGAGACGCAAGCCATCGAAAACGTGGAGAATCAAATAGGATTGGGAGATATGGAGACTACTGGCGAGCGACATATTGATCAGTTTACAATTCAAAGCAATTCTCAAATTGATAACGAGGTGTTTCCGGCATGGACTAAAGATGAAAAGAAAATTGAACTGGATAATGACAAAAGCGAAGTGGCTTCATCAGACGAAGTACTTAAGATAGCTGATATGAATGTGGCTGAAGAACACAAAGTTGAAGATTCCAAACAAGAAGAGCAGATTTCAGAAAATCAGTTTGTATCAATAGATGAGCATCAGCAAGAAACTGATGAACAAACAGTATCAAAACACAGTGATCACGAGGTTGATTGGGATATTCCGGACTTAGGTTCTGATATCAGAGAAGATGAAAATATGCAACACCAACATCTGGAACCTGGAGAGGATCAAGAGCTTGGTTCAATTGATAATAATTCGCCACATTCAATTCACCCAAAGCCCGATTTGTTAAATGAGCCTAGTGCAACCAATATTACTCCCGAAGACAGTGTTGTGGATGCTGGCGGTAATACAGAAAAAACGCCAGATATCATAACTCCTTCTCATTCACATTCTTTAGATGAGCAACAAGCCTTGGAAGAATCTTCTTCATCTGGTGAGTTGTTTGTTGGAGAAGAATTAGGACAAGACAACGATGAAATCATACAAGAAGAATTCGTTCTAGAAGAAGAAGAAAAAGACGGTGTCAATGAATCTATTTTTGATGGTATTATTGATGGTATTATTGATGGACAGGAATCTCACACTAATGATCAGCAAATAAAGGAAAAAACCGATGGTCAAACAAGTCAATTGGCTTCATTGGAACGAATGATCCCACAAAAGCGTAAGACTCTAGACCCCCCTTCAGGTTTGGATGTTAACTTTCGTGATGTGTCTTACATTGTGAAATCAATTCAAGCTCAAAATTTTTTGGAAACTGAGATGCCACCACGAAAGAAATCCAAGAAGCCTAAAGCATTTTCAAAGGATCTTGTATTGTCTATCCAAGACAAATCGAATGGATTTCTTGATAACTTAATGGATGATTTGAAAAGTTATGCTCAACACCGAGGTTCAGATACGGTTGACATGAATGATGTATTATTGTATTTACACAGAATCAGGTTTGCTGATAGCCATGATTCTTCCAGTGAAGAAATCGAACGTATTTCTGTATTGGCGCAACGTTTCTTGCCGCTAGAGGATTTAATATCATTGGACAATGATCTTTATAATTCAGCATCTATGAATAAATAAATGTATCATTATTATGTAATCTTATTTTATATACAAGTTAAATTATACTACGTTGTGGTGAGTCCATTGGTTTCATGGTTGCTCCATTTTGGCAATCTTTCTTAATTCCATGATGGCTGTTGGGGTGACTCCTCTGAGTTTCATTGCTTGACCTAATGTTGAAGGTTGAACCACATTCAAAATAGAACAAACTTCATGGGAAATTTTCAAATTACCACTATTTGTATAGTTAAAGTTTTGAGGCAAGACGAATTTATCATAATCTTCGAATTTTTCAATGTTTCTACGTTCTCTGGTTCTAAAGGGCTCATAATCACTTTCCACGTCTATCTTGTTTCTTAACCTTGCGGAAATATTATCGAATGAGCTTGGAATTTTGTTTAAAAATTTTGACATGTGTGGTAACAAGTTATCTATCAGCATTCCTGGATAAGATAATAACTTCCATCCTGATATTTTAACATTATCTCTAGCATCTGATTCTATGCCTTCTAATGCTGGTGCCCAATATTTTCCAATTAATTTCAATTCACTCAAATTATTTTTGATTTCTTTGAATTGATTGTTTTCCTGTTTGTAATGTTCATATCTTTCTTTACCTACCACTCCCAATTGATAACCTCTTTCAGTTAATCTATCATCAGCATTATCTGAACGAACTGAAAATCTAAATTCAGAACGGGAAGTGAACATTCTATATGGTTCCTCAACACCTTTTGTAATTAAATCATCAATCATAATAGCCATTAATCCATCTGGACGTCTTAACTCCAATCCAGGTTTATCTTGATTAGATAAGCCGGCATTAATACCAGCAACACAACCTTGTGCTGCAGCTTCTTCATATCCTGTAGTCCCGTTTATTTGACCAGCAAGGTATAATCCATCAACTAATTTGGTTTCTAAGGTCATTTTTAATTCACGAGGATCAATGAAATCATATTCTACACCATACCCTGGTTGGGTCATAACAACATTCTCACAACCAGGCATTAATTTGACTAATTTTTCTTGAATTTCTTCTGGCATGGTACATGAAATACCATTTGGATAAATTAAATCTGTATCCAAACCTTCAGGTTCTAACCAAACAAAATGAAAATCTTTGTGAGGGAACTTGATAACTTTCGACTCAATACTTGGACAATATCTTGGACCCTTCACTGTTTCTCTGATATGAATGGATTTATCTAAATTATCAGCAATAATTTTATGAAATTCTGGATTGGTTTTAGTTTGATAACACTTCACGAGTTGATCTTCCAAGGCCACTGTATCACTCAAGTAGGACATGGGTTGTGGGGGAAAATCAGAAGGTTGCTCAAGTAATCCTTTAAAATTAATACTCTTTGCCGATAATCTTGGCGGTGTTCCAGTTTTCAATCTCCCTAATCTAAACCCAGCATCACGTAAGGTTTTTGATAATCCAAAGGTTGCCTCTTCACCAATTCTACCGGCTGGGTACGCCTTCAATCCAATATGAATTTCACCTCCAAGAAATGTTCCAGTAGTCACCACTACCTTATTACTTTTAAGGATTCTTCCATCCAGTAACATGACCCCTTTGACAACTCCAAAAGTTCTTCCGGCATAATCTTCATTTTCCACTTTGGGTTCTATAATAATATCCTCAACTTGAGCTTCAAGAACTTTTAAATTAGGGTAATTCAAAATTTCTTTTGCATTTCTTCAAGGTATATTTTTCTATCAATCTGAGCTCGAGGTCCATGAACAGCTGCGCCTCTTGAAGCATTTAAAATTCTGAAATGAATTCCTGCTTTATCAGTAACTCGTGCACTGACTCCATCCAATGCATCAACCTCTCGCAATAAAGTACCTTTTCCCACACCACCCATTGATGGATTACAGGAAGCTGTTCCAATTTTATTTATGTAGGGAGTAATTAAAGTAGTTGGTGTTTGGGATCTAGCAGAACCAGTGGCAGCTTCACATCCCGCATGTCCACCTCCAACGACGATAACAGAATGAAACTCTGCTTCCTCGAGCTTTTTTTGTAAATCAGCATTCAATATGATTGAACGGGTCTGCTGGAGTACTAACTTTCGTAGAAACTTGTGATTTATCTTTCTGGTTAACATCGTCCTGTTACTACTAAGTGGGGAAGTTCTGATTAGAAAAATGATGAAATAAAAAAAGAAAAAAAATTTGATCTTCTCTTTTAGGCTGCTGAAAAATATTGATAGCTGATGGATGTTAAAAAAAAAAAAAATTCAAAAATATTTCCCAATCTCATCTCAAAACATTTACATCTACAAATAATAACTAAGTTTAAAATGGCTACAGTACAACCAATGGCAGATGATCTAGATGATGGGTTGGAATATGACGTTCAATTTTCAGATGTTGAAGATTCCACTCCAGCAGTAATCATATCAGAAGATGAAGGATCAAACCAAGAAGAACAAGATGAGGTAGATCAAAAGGCTGGACCACGTAAACGTAAAAATTCCAGTACTGTCAGTTCCTTTAAGGATAAGAAAAGAATGAAAATGGAATTAGATATTGAATCCAAGAAAAATTTATCCGCTGAAGATAATACTGAAGTGATTTCCGAATTTATTAATAGTAAAATTCGTAGAAAGAATCCAAACTTATCGGCATTAGAATTAACAGAATTATATTTCAATAAAAATGAAATTAGATCTACTTCGGATTTTAAAGAAACTAGAAATTTAGATAATTTATCGAAATTTATCAATTTAAAATTCAAGAATATGTTACCAAGGGGAAGTAATAAGAAAGAAAAGAAGAAAAACAAGAAAGATAAAAAGAAGAAAGGAAATGACGAGTCAAAAGAAGGTGAAGAAAACAAAGAAGAAGAAGAAAGAAAATTTATTGCTATAGTGTCAATGTCTGCAATCAGAGCTTGTGATATACATAGAGCTACTAAGGATTTAACAGGATCATCTATAAAATTAATCAACAAAAATAAATTGCATGTTGATTTGAAATTGGTTAAAAGTACTAGATCAAGAGTTTTATGCTGTACTCCTGGAAGATTAGTCAAAGTTTTGAATAGTAAGGATTCTGAATTATCTAAAAATGAAATCAAGATTGTCATTGTGGATAACTCATATCTAGATACAAAAAAACAGAATATTTGGGATACCCAAGAAACATTTGAGGCATTAAAAGAATTGACTAAAGAAGGATCTAAGATCTATTTGTACTAGTATATTAAAGTACTTGCATATACTTATATATAGACACTATTATTCTACTATCAGTAATGGCGAATAAATGTTTTTGTGCGATCTATAAAACGAAGCAACACCATCAACCACAATGGTCAATGTAGATTTCTCAAAGTCTCCACTATAATGGTGTTCTAGCAATTGAATAAGGAAATTGGTATCTTCTAGTTGAACTTTTGTTGCATGGAAATGTAAGAGAAAAGTATAATTGGCCAAAATTGCAAGAGCTTGAGATTTTGAAATTGTACCTGAGCCATTAATCGTAACTGAAGTAGAACTCGAACTTATGTCTGTATTCTTCTCCTGCACGTTAACTTCACTTGGCTCATCGTTGTTGTTGTTGTTGTTGTTGTTGTTGTTGTTGTCATCATCATTCTTTTCTTCCTCGGGTTCAGTAAACTTGGTCTCCTCTTCTTCCTTGGAATGATCGTCCTTCAAGTTCTCTTCAGGTACCCTGTTATCAAAATTCTTCTCTTTTTTGGCATGAAGAAATTTTTCCACACTCTGAAGAAACCTTGTTGATATCAACTCCTCTTTAATCCATTCATTCTTACTCACGATAAAACAGTCCCTGATTACGGAATTCAGGAAAATATCCAAATTATTTGAAATTTCCGCAATCTTCAAATATTCATTAGCTAATTTATACATCGCTGATGCTAATTTCAAATTCGGTCTAATTGAAATATCATTACCTTCGACATCAATACAATCTGAAATGGAATTCTCTATTAAGTTAAAGAATTCAATATTTGGTGTATCATGAACTAATTTTTCAAACAATATGATGCTCAATTTATCAATCGATTGATTGGTTGATGTAAATGACACGCTATTTTTGTTTATATTCGCAATCTTGCTCTTCAACTGGCTGATTATTCCAGTAATGTAAACAACCTTCTCCACTGAGGCTACACTTTCACCCAATTTGGAAATAAAATCAAGAAATTCACTGATTTGTTTCCAAAATAAATCATCCATAACGGTTGACAATTTTTTAAACGCATCGTCAAATATCTCGATTTTGAATGAACCCCAAGTGACACTCTGGAGATATGTATGTAAATGTGAAATACATTTAAATGCATCCAATTTGCTATTTCTTGAATCTTCTGATTTCGTTTGCACAATTCGGTTATATTTATCACATTCTTTAAACCATTCTGTTAATTCAACAATTGCGTCCGTACCTACTTGGACTTGTTTATCCCCTGATAATATTTGAATATAAATTTCAGTGTTGACATCCATCAAGTTGACCAAATCGGGAGTAAACATTTGAATTCCTGATGAATGTTGTTCAAAATCAGATTTCAATTTCAATTCTATTAGTTGAGATAAACTTCCATCGGTTTCGGAAGTCAATCGAGATACATGTTTCACATAAGATGCGCTTATGAATGATGTAACCTTAGTTAGTAAATTCTTCAACAAATCTGTCTTGGCCATCACGGAAACAAATTTGGAATCGAAACCCGAAAGCTCGGCAGAGTCTTGCAATCTTTTCAAGCTAACAAGAAAATTATGGAAAACAAATACCGCCAAGTTCAAGCTTTCAAACTTGGTATTATCTTGTGGTAAGCTTTCAATAGTGAAATCAAACACCAATTTGACGAGTTCCAGAAATTTAGAATCATGATCAAAATTACACCTGGTGGTGACATCAAGTTGAATCAATTCATCTTCAATCCAAACCTTATGTCCTATTAAAGTAGTAGCGTTCCATGGTTTGGTAACGTGCGATAAAATTCGATAATAATCACTAGTATCTTTTTCAAAATAATTATCCACATAGGTGCATGTATGTTCTAGAAATTTGAAAATCTGATAGAAATTAACTTGGTCCAAGGAAGACTTGTTTCGAAGCTCCTTCAACAAACCATTAATATAAGCTATTCTCAATTCAAAAAATTTTGATGAAACCAGTACTTTACCACCATTTAAGATAGAATAACTTATCAAATAATTGCTAATAACCAGCGTATTTCTATCATATGACTCAAGTTTAGAATTAACAATCTCATCAACTTCAAAGGCATTACCAGTTTCTTCATTGTCGTCATTCTCATCATCCAATTCATCATCATCTACTTCAAACTCGATATCAAAATCATCTTGCAATAATATTTGAGCATTAGTCATGACAAGATCATTTGTATTCAAGCGTTGACTTGGTTTGAATTTGTCATTAGAATGTACAATTGATTCTGGCAAGTTGTAACAAGCCAATTCTGACTCCAAGTAATTGTTGAGGTTATTCTTAAGTTGGTAGAAGAACAGGCGTATGCTCTCATCCTTATCTATTATATCCTTGAACAACGTTTCAATAGTGTAGTATACCTTCACATAATAAATGAAATTCGAAGTATGAATCAATGGAGAGTTCCCCAGTCTAATTTTTTGATCCAATTTGTTCAATTTCTTATTAATGACATTTCTAACAATAATTTCTCTTGTTTCCTTCTTAGTAGCCAACGCATTTTGTTGTCTACAATACGTGTCAAATTTCCCGTAATTATCCAGATAAATGGAAACAAATTTTGTTGGTTTATAAGACAATTGTTGGATTCGGGAGTCGATATCATTACTAGTTTGATACATATCATCAATATCTTCGGCAATCTTAATTAAATCACGATATTTACTCCCCACAAGATTATGTAAGTCGGTTTTAGTTGAATCAATCACCGTTTTATATTTTTTAGTCAATTGTTGAATTTGAGATATGTTCAATTTTTGAAAAATCTCATCGACATTGGAAAATGAACCCAATTCAGGATCATTCAATGATACCTGTGATGTTCGACGACTTGTATCTACCATTAGTTGTTGTAGTTGTTAAACCCAGAATCAAAAACAGGTTGACACCAAGTCCTTTGCACTGAAAAAAGTTATAAAAGAAAAAAAAAAATTAATTCAACACGACTTCTGGTGAGATCGTTGTCCAAACGACACGACTAAAAGCGTGTATATCACGTGACTCTAACAAAGTTTTTGTAAATCTCTCCAGAAGTACTTCAATCAAATAAAACGTAAGTTCCAAAACAGAAATAAAATATTGTTAGAGTTGAATAAAGTGTTAATCTGCTTTTTAAAAGAATTATATCAGGTAAAATATTGGAATTGAATATATAATGGTTTATTCAAATTTTCAAAACAAAATATTATTTATACTCCTACAATAGAACTTTAATTTAATGTAAAGCGCAACAATTAATCTGATCAAAAAAAGTTCAATGTGGCGTCTTATTAGCGGATGATTGAAATATTTGAAATTCCATTGGCCGGTTGTGCTCAACGAAAAGAGAAGAAATTTTCTTTTTTTTTCAAACTTTTATTGTCAGTAGGTCGATATCCTCCAATGCGCGGTTAAACCCACTGTGTACAATTACCCAATTGGGAATGACTAACCCAATTTTGCAAAAAAAAAATTTCACACAACACAACACAAACTAAAAAAAAAAAAAGGAAAAAAAAACAAAACGAAAAGATTTTTATTGCAATAAACTGAAAATTTTTCCTACAAGGAGTTTCAAGATTTTTCCTCAGTTAATAATTAACAAAGAAAATCACTGTTATAGAATGGATACACCTCCTAAAAGAATAAGATCCAAAACTGGTTGTTTAACTTGTCGAAGGCGCAAAAAGAAATGTGACGAAACCAAACCACAATGCAAGGCCTGTGTGAGATTGAAATTAGAATGTGAATGGCCGACATTGACACCAAGTTCATTCAACAAGACAGCTACAAATTCAATCAAACAACTACCCAGTTCTAAAAAACACAAAACTTTAGAGAATACAAGGACGAAGAAAGAGTATATTAGTAATACTGTTGATCAAAGCAAGAGTACAAATACCGCCAGTCCAGATCAATACACTGATGAATCTACCTTAATTGCCAACATACATATGAGTATAATTCAAGATAATGCTATGCAACTACTATCCATGAAACCAAATACCACACCTATGGTTTCCTCGACCTTTGGACCAGTTGATCCTGCAATTATTTCAGCATCAGACATTCGAGATAAATTAGTTGATCCAGATACACCACATTATTCATCTGATGAAGGAAATATCTTCAAATCAAATTATCATCATCATCATCATCAACAAGGCACGTTAATTTCAACCAGTAATTCGATCAACCATAGTTCCAATCATCATAAATCGAATTATTATTTGAAAAAAATTGCCATGCAAGAAGATTGTGTTGAAAATGAATCTATTTCTGGTAGTTCTACTATCACTGCATCACCTGCTATTATTTCCTCGTCCGATGAATCTCATTTACAGAGTACGTTATCTCCAGCGTCTCTACTAGAACCATATATAAATCCTAATGCAAAATTTGATTATTCTTCCATTGAGAAAAAGGAATGACAATTAGTAAGTGAGACAAATTTCACTGCAAATGAAGTATTTATGTATATTGGAGGGAGGAAATGTTGAATAAGGAAAAGTATAAATGAATATGGGTGGGGTTGGGGTGTATATATATCCAGAAGTGTTGATACCAAATTATTAAGGTGTAGTATAAAACGAAATCATCAAGATTTAATGGTGAATGGTAATAAATATATAAGTTCAAAAAATTTTAACCTAGATTATAATCAGTCTGGTAATAATGACGTCAGGAAAGTATATGTACCATAATCTTTTATGTTCCTTATCACAGTTTGGATATTTATATCAAATACTTGTACCCAGGTACACTACCCTTGAAGAAAAGAAGCTATTGTACGATGCCATACATTACACAAAATAAAATTAAATTCCGATTTCGCACTACCCAGCAGAAAAAAAAATAAAAAAAAAGGAAGAAAAATTTTCCCTCCCCCAAAAACAAAATATGGAAATAAAGGAAATAAGAAAGATCACCAAATATCATCTCAATCTACTTTTTTTTTTTCAAAAAAAATTGTATCAACAAGATTTATTTACCTGGGATTTACAATTTACGTCATTTGTATATATTAGATAATTACCTGATCGTTAGTCTTTGTACTCATCTTACGTATTATTATATCATTTACAATATTCCAACTAGGTTCAATAACAAAACAAATAGAATAAAATAAAATAACATTCAAGTTGAAGAGTACCATAATCTGCCCTCCCACGCATTCTCCACACACATACATATATATAAATTGAGTCATGACATCACTAGAAAATCCATCAGCTGCTGCTTCTTACTATGAAGAATCAGTTTCTACTACATCATCAACCAACACTCCATCCACAACCCATAATAATAACAATGCTAATCAATATTATCAGGATTCACCTACATCGACATATACATATGATGTTGATCAAGAATATCATCATCAACAACAACAAGATGGATATGATCAACAACAACAACAAGTAATAGAAGGAGAAGGAGAATTAATTGAAGACGAAGTTGAAGAAGAAGATAATTTAACTACAGAACAACCATTTTATGTTAATGCAAAACAATATCATCGAATTTTAAAAAGAAGAATTGCAAGAGCTAAATTAGAAGAAAATTTAAAAATTGCAAGGACTAGAAAACCATATTTACATGAAAGTAGACATAAACATGCAATGAGAAGACCAAGAGGTCAAGGTGGACGATTTTTAACTGCTGCTGAAATTGCTGAATTAGAAAAGACAAAAAAAGAAAAAGAACAACAAGAACAAGAACAAGAACAACAAGAACAACAAGATGGAATAAATGAGAATAAAGTTAATGATGATAATAACAAGAAAGTTGAGGAGAATCAACAACAAGATAAAGATGATAAAGAATTAGATAAAATAATAAATGATAATAGTAGTAGTAATGGTAATAATAATGGCATGATTGATGAAAAAGATAATTCAGAAGTTAAAATAAAGACAGAACCAAATTTAACAGTTGATGCTGTATAAAAATGAGACAATAAATGAAGAGGGGAGGAAGATTAACTGATCAAGAAGGGGTTTTTTGTTATCTATGTATATATATATTAGAAATTAGATATTGTATATCTTTGAACAAAAAAGAAGAAGAAAAGAAAAGAAAAAGTTAGCAGGGATGATTTTTGGATTTTATTAATTTGTTTGATTTTGATTTTGATTTTTAACATGATGTGAAAACTCATTAATTGTTGGTTCATTATATATATATATATATATATTTGTACAGTATGTTGTTTTTTATTATACGGAAAAATCTCCTGTGTGTATTATTAGGAACTAATTACATACTATACAGTATAATCTTTTCCATTCTATTATATTAATTTTTTTTTTTTTAATTTATTTAAAATCCCAAATTTTTTAAAATCTCTTGAGTTTCAGGACTCAATTGATGTAAATAATTCAAATCAACTTTCTTAATATTATTTAAAATTATTGTTCTAATTGTATCAAAATCATTATTTTTAATATTATATAAAGGATCAAATGATGTATTAGATATTGATACAATTCTTGAAAAATGTGAACCAAATGCATTTAATTCAATATCTAATTCATTTAATGGATGTGAATTTGATATCATTGGAATACCTGCTGCATCGACTCCAGAAGTAGCTCCTCCATTTCCTTTAGATATTCCTTCATATGATTTCAAATTTTTGGCCAATACTTCAATAGTTGGAACTTGAGCGGTAAATAATGAAGATATTAAAATTTGAGAAATACCTACATTAACAATTTTTTTATCTTGTAAATTAGCCAATGTAGATGATGTAGGTAATATAAATGATGATAATATTTGATGGAAAAGACCTTGTTGTACAGATTCTAAGAAATTAATAACAAAATCACCATTTAAAATATCATTATTTATAGTTTTTCTTTGTTGATCAGAACTTATTAATGAAACACTTGATAACCCACTTAAAAATATCACAAATCTTTTAACATATTTTTCAGTTCTTGATTTTTGTAATCTTGTCAACATTAATCTAGCAATATTGGTTAAAAATGGTTGTAATGATGACATTGGGATATTTAACATAATGGATTGAATTAAATCAAAACCATATCCATCATTAACTTTACTTGCTAACAAGTTTTGGAAAACACCCAACAATGGAGTTAATGTTTGTGTTCCTCCATTAATAAAAGTAGATGGATCATGTTCCAAAATAGCAATTAATAATCTAGTTATACCAGGGATATTACCTCTAAATTGCCAAACTGAAGGTGATAATAATGGTTGAATCAAATTTTTAAAAGTATCTGGTAATCCCTTTTGTTTTGGATAATTTTCCAATAAATAAGCCAAAATTTGAAATGTATAAGGAACAAATTCTTGTACATCTTCACTTAATATATCCAATAATGCAGGAATAATAGTTTGAATATATTGATCAGCATTATTATCATTAATACCATATTTAATCAATAATCCTAAACTTTCAAAAATATAATGGGAAAATTTAGGATTTGAAGGATTTTTGGCAGTTATTTTTAAAATAGATAATAATTGTTCAATTATTGGTAATCTATCTTGTAATATATCTTCACTTGTATTTAATACTCTCATAATACCTTTCATTAAGAATTCATTTTCTGCTAATTTTTCAGGAGATGAATTGTTCATCAAGATAAGATTGAATAAATTTGTAATTAATTCAGTGATAAATGGTTGAATATCATGTTTGTTGAAAACTGGTGTATGATCTTGATTGAAATTAGTCATTGATAATAATTTTTCAATGGTTATTGCTGAATAAGTGTAAACCACTGGATTGGATTTAACATTAAGATGACTAATTAATCTAGGAATAGTCATTAATAATTGTTCTTTAGTTAATTGATTTCTGAAAATATAGATATATTTAATGGCATCCATTTGTAAAATTGGATTCACATTAACGGTAGTATTTAAATCATTAGCAATATTATCAGAAAAAAATTTAACCACATCTACCAATACATTAGTATTAGTAACACCAATATTGGTTACACTACCTTTGGTGGCTAATGAACTGAATAAATAAATGGCAGTATCTTTATTTCTCCAATCATTATTAGAAAGACTTAGAAATTGATTAACATATTTCATAACCACATTAGTAAGTAATTCACTATTCAATTCTTTTAATTCACGTAAAAAATCAGTAGCACTTTTTCTTCTTGAATCAAAATCAGATCCTTCCAAATCTGAACGAACATAAACAATTGGTTCATCTTCAAAAGTTTCTTCATCATTTTCTCGGAAATAAATGTTTGGTAATATAATTTTTTCAATAATTTCATTAATTGAATTTTCTTGTTGAAAAAGTGATTGATAATCTGGAATTTTAATTACTGAAGTTAAAAATTGTAATGATTTAACAACTAATAAATCATATTTAGGTTGTTTGGTAACATAATTATTGACCAATTCCCATACTGAGGTAATAAAAGTTTGAATTAATGGTTGGAAAATATCAGCATATCTTGTTACATAAAGACTTAATAATTCAACAATAGATGTTTTAACTTTGATCAATACATTAATTTCTTCATCTTCATCATGTTTTTTTAATAATCCATTTTCATAAATTAAATATTTATGAACAATACTCATTAATTCATTCATATGATCTTCAAAAAATTCTGGAATATCTTGACAATTAAAATCATAATAAATTTGTATTAATAATAATAAATTTTCAAAATATATTATTAATTGAGCTTCATTATCATTAGAATTTTCAATTAATTTATCCAATTCCATAAATAATTTTAAAAATGGTTCAACAAATTTCTCCAATACCAATTTAATTTCTAAAAATAATTCATCAGAACGAAATAAAGGACGCCATTTTTTAAAAATCAGATGTGAAACTAATAAAATAGCCTTATTATTAATAAAATCAGTTAATGATAATTTAGTTACTAAATTATCAATTAAATTTGGCCAATTATGAGGAAAATCCAGTTCAGCAATTAAAGTAATTGCTTCACCAATTTGTACTTGTAATTGATTAGGTAATTGAATCATAATATCTAAAATTTCAAATTTAATTTTATTTACATCTTCTAATGGTAATAAATAATTAACACCATCAGCATTTAACCATTTTCTTTTAATTAAATTCTTAAAATATAATGCACCGGCTAATCTAATAGATTGTTGTAAATTAGTCGAGGCAATAACATGTAATAAATTTATACTAAACCCAGGTTCATTTTCAATTGATTTTAAGGTTTTATCTGCTTGATTTGATAATTGTGGATGTAATGATTGTTCCAAAATTGCTGGAATTGATTCTAAAGTATTTTGTTGAGACATTAAAAGACTCTTTCTTTCTATCTATGTATATATATATATATATATATATGTGTGTCTGTGTGTGTCTGTCTATGTATAACTATCAACTTTAGTAGAAGATAACTTATTGGTGAAATGTTTGGATCGAACAATTGTTAGTGAAAAGAAAAATAAAAAATTTCGAAGAGATGTTGGATACAGTTTGTTTTGGTTATTGGGGCAAGGGATAGAAAAGAGTGAAAAAGGCAACAGAGAAAAAAAAAAAAAAAAAATTTTTTTTTCTTCTTCTTCATTGCTGTTTACAGTGATGGTACGTGACTTTGTATCACGTGTACATTGAAAGAAAATTTTCAAATTGATATTAATTACAATCCGTCAAACCCAAAAGATATCCAAACAATACGTGATATAATTAAATATAAATGAGTCTTCTTTGATTTAGTGTCAAATTCTGTTCTTATGTAGTTTCTTCTAGCGGAAGATTACAACTATATGGAGGTGGGTCCTACAATTCACTTGATCGTGTTATAATCAATTTGAAAGATTTCATCATATATAATCCATCTCTTTAATCTCCTATGAGATTTGAAATAATAATAAGAATATATGTAATAAATAAAAAAAAACTCTATTAAACTAGAAAATAATTAAACTAAAAGGTATTTCATTTTTTTTTTTTTTGAATTATTAATTTTACTTTTTAATGCTGGAAAATAGGGCAATAAAAGAAAGGGAATAAATAACAAAACAAAATCACTTATTGATATATTGATTTATGTTAATTTTTAGTTTGTATAATGATGTTATAGAATGAATGAATGTTGTAACCATTTCAATTGTTATATTTATTTGGAGGTTGGTAATGAAGTGGCGGTTTGTTTTTGTTGTTTTTGTTTGGCAACAGCATAAACTAAACCAGCAACAAAACCAACGAAAATAGAAGAAACTGACCAAAAATTAACAGCAGCATCAAAGAAAATCAAACCAGATAAAGCAATTGGTAATTTATTTAATGCACCAACCATGGAATAAGTAGTAGAAGAAGTGACTCTAACACACCAAGCAGAACAATATGAAATACCAACAGATGATGCACCACTTAAAACCATAGCAGTGATGGTGGTAGCTCTATTATCAGCTGGGAAATTCAACGAAACATTGGCAGATGACCAATCTTCAAAGACAAAAGAACAAATTAATAAAATTGGAATAGATAATAAGTTATTGTAATACATGGTATCAAAATCTTTAAAGTTGGTTAACTTAATTCTTTTTCTCATAATTAAAACAAATGCAGCAGAAGCAAAACAATTGGTAAACATCCAAAAGTAACCCAAGTATAAAGCAAAAGTATCATCACTGGATTTAGCAGCAGCATTATCTCCGTAATAAGCAATAACAGAAGAGAAAACCATCAATAAGAAAGAACTTAAAGCCATAGCAGTAACTTGACCACCAAACCAAATAACTTCACCATAAGCAATCAAAATAATAGTCAAATTTTTAAAGATGGTATAAACAGGAATACTCAAATATTGTAAAGCTTTAGAAGAAGTATAAATCATAGCAACCAATAAAAAGGCAATTGGGGACCATTTTTTAGCTTCTTCTTTATTAAATTGTCTATAAGTGATAATACCAAAAGATTTTAAAGTACCAATAGTAACAATACAAACAATTGATTGAATTGCCAATAAAAAGAAATTCAAGTTGAAACTGAATCCTGATAAAACATATTTATTAGTAACTGTCATCAAAATAGATGAAAGACAATATGCAAAAATGGAGATTGGTCCAGAATTTGAAATTGAATTAGCAAAAGAATGAGAAGATTTACCGTCCATTATGTAATGATTATCTTTTTGTTTAAAAGTGTTGTATTTTCTTTTAATTAAATATAATAGTTGTCCAATCAAATAAAACAGAATAATTCCCATACAATAATTAAATCAAGTAATGTGATATAATTGTCTCAAATGTAGAGGTATAATAGTGATACTTGTTGAGATAAAAAAAAGGTGATTGTTTGTAAGATTTCTATCTGATCTGATGGAAGAACAACAACCTAAGTAACTAGTGGGAATTGAATTTCAAAATTAACTTGATAAGTAATAAGATAATCAAATCAAATCAAAAAAAAATGCAAGAAAATAAAAAAAATAAAAAGAAGAAGAAGTTCGATATTAAAAAGAGAAAAAAACAAAAATTTTTTTGTTGATTATCTCTCTGTTGAGTTGAAAAATTTGTTTACCCACGCCTCATTAAACAACAAAGTCAAAAAATAGAAAAAAAATTTTTATTGTGTGTACACAGACAAGAAACAGAAAACAGAAAACAAAAACAGAAACAGAAAACCGTGTTTTTTGCTACATGGAATTATTGTACACGTATAACATTTTGTAACACGGTAAGAGTTTCAAGCCTAGTCGCCGTACACGACACGACACGACACGACACGACACGACACGACACGACACGACACGACATGACACACTAAACACGGTACTTATACTATAATAGAAATAGGAGATATAGAGATAGTGATAAATTAAACACCAATTAAAACAGATTTAATCCCAAGGCGTCATGATTGTTTTGAAAGATAAGTTAAATCATTACCATGCTTAGGTAATCATTTATTTGTTGTTTTGTTTTATTTGACAAGACATATACTGTACACACATTGAATGAAATTTTTTAATGAGATGCCAAATTTTGTGAACATGTGTACAGTATGTGTACAGTAGTTTTAATCTGCTTGTTATACTCACCTTCCAAATGTAGAATCTTTCTAATTCATTGATCAATACACTAAAGCCTTGTCTTGTCTTGTCTTGTCTTGTCTACTTTTTGCGTTGTTATATATGTTATACGTGTCATTTTGTTCCTTATTCTATTGTTTTATCTCTTCTCCTTACTTTTACCTGGTACACACACGTACACGTACACAACACATACACATACATTTGTATGTATATGTGAATTACACAATATACTGATTATACAGTATACAACTGTGTTAATTTCTTCTTCTTATGAGTATGATTCGTCGTTAGATTTTTGTGTATGTATGTATGTATGTATGTATGTATGTATGAATAATAATTGATACTCATCCCCTAATGTAAAATGTATCTAACAAAAAAAATCTTAGCTAAGATCTATAACGGACTTTATTTTTTTTGTTTATTATTATGAAATCAAGATTATGTGATTAGATGTAAAAAAAATCAATTTGAAAAAATCGTAAATTCAATATAACGCGTCACATAATCAAATATTACATTCTTTTAGTTACTGTCTTTCCAATGGTGATATAATCATAATATTCCCCCCCCCCCTGCCACCTTGGTTAGTTAAAATTTGGTAAGTATATTATGGAGCCCACTGTAAAAATCAATCATTCCTTGTTTGAGATAACCTTGACTATTAATTGCATGTTCAATTATAGTTCTACTTTTGTTTATGATATTTACTTAAAATTGATCAAAATAACTTGGGTAAAAAAACAATCAGAAACTTAAGATATCTTAGTTTACTTTCTATAATAAAATTTTCATTTTTATTTTACTATTGTACTTTACAAATCACATCTATACATAATTATTCAAGTTTTTTTTTTAGTAGTTATATTTATATCTGACGGACTTTTTATTTATTCAGTATAGTCACCTCTGTTATAAATACTAATGTCTACTTCAGCTTTAACATCAATTAAATCACTTGAATCAATACAAGCATCAACAGATAATCCTTTTAATTTATTTTGTTGTATTCTTTGATTTTGAGCTCTAATTTTTTCCAATTCTTGTAAATAATTATCTTCAACACCAGTAGTATATTGACCAGTGAAAACACCAACTTCAAATTTTTTAATTAAATCTGATTTACAACAATCTTCTAAATCATTCAAATCTTGATATATAACTTTATCAGCACCAATAACTTCAGCAATTTCTTCTTCAGTACGATTAAAACCAACTAAAGCTTTAGTATCTGCTAAATCAATACCATAAATATGATTAAATCTAATTGGTGGAGCACATGATGCAAAAAATACTTTTTAGCACCTGCTTCTTTAGCCATAGCAACAATTTCTTTTGATGTTGTACCTCTAACAATTGAATCATCAACTAATAATACATTTTTATTTTCAAATTCAGAATCCATTGCATTTAATTTTCTTCTAACTGATGATCTTCTTTCTTGTTGATTTGGCATAATAAAAGTTCTACCAATATATCTATTTTTAACAAAACCTTCACGAAATGGTTTATTTAAAGTAACAGCACATTGAAATGCACTTGTACGTGCAGTATCTGGAACTGGAATAACAACATCAATATCATGTCTATTCATAACACTTTCAATTTTACTAGCTAATTTTTCCCCCATTTTAATTCTTGATCTATAAACGGAAACACCATCTAAAACACTATCTGGTCTAGCAAAATAAACATATTCAAAAATATCAGGTGAAAAAATTTTTGGTTCAACAACTTGTTTAAATTCATATTCACCAGTTTTAGTAATAATAATAGCTTGACCTGGTTTAACATCATAAAATTTTTTAAATCCATGAGCTTTTAAAACAACTGATTCAGATGCCAACATATAATCTTTTGAACCATCTTTTTCATTAATTCTTTCTCCAAATAATAAAGGTCTAATACCATTTGGATCACGAAATCCCATTATACCATAACCTGCCAACATAGCAATACAAGCATATGCTCCTCTAATTTTTTCCATAGTACCTTTTAATGCTGCAAATAAATCAGTATTATTAACTCTTGATTTATTAAATTCATCTAATTCAGCAGCAAATATATTTAATAATAATTCAGAATCAGAATCAGTATTAATATGACGATGAACAACTTCATCTAAATGTTTTCTTAATTCTATAGAATTAACTAAATTCCCATTATGACTTAAAGTTATCCCATATGGAGAATTAACATAAAATGGTTGAGCTTCACTACCTGCACTTGATCCAGCAGTTGGATAACGTAAATGACAAATCCCATAATTACCAATTAAATTATTCATTCTTTGTTGTGTAAAAACATCACGTGCCATACCATTACCTTTACATTGATATAATCTACCTTTTGAACCACAAGTAGCAATACCTGCTGCATCTTGTCCTCTATGTTGTAAAAACATAGCACCTTCAAATAATTCTGATGCTACATTTAAATTTTGATTAGCTAAAACAACCCCTAAGATCCCACACATAATTCAAAAACAAAGACAACAATGATAATGATGATGATGATAATGATTTAAATATCACTAGTAGTAATATGAAGATTATGAAAAATCTTAAAAAAGAAGAAAAAGGGCAAAAAAGATGAGATGATGAATTTCTCCAATAAATTTTTCTCTCTATTAACAATCTGTGAGAAGAAGAGTTTTTTAAAAAAATTTGATAGAGAGAAAAAAAAAAAAAAATGAGAGAAAATTTCTTACTGTAGTAAAAAAAAAAAAATGGCAAATTATGCAACAACAATAAAAATTAAGCACCAATAAATTTCTTCAAATTCTTAACAAGTAAATATTGTATATATATTTTAACCAATGAATGAATAAATAAATGGGTCACATGACTAATCTTATGTACAGGACTCATTCAATATTATTATTAACTTTTTAAACCTTTTTATTGGTTTGATCTTAGGTAATAACCATATAAGTCAAAGGTTGATTAATATTAAGAGATTTAGAAAACCGAGTCAAATATTTACATATTTAAATTATGTAACATAAAATCCCATCCCCCATTATATCGATGTTTAAGTATTTTGTGTAAGTATAATTTCACCATATCCCAACCAAACTATACAAAATAGATTATGATTATATATATATATATATGGATTCATATATTTCATAAACCCTATATGATAAAAACCTATAACATTTATAAAAACAACAACAATCATTATCCTAAATATATATATATATATATATAAAATCTCAATTTTTTTTTGATTTTTTTTGATTTTTTTTTGATTTTTTTTTGATTTTTTTTCTTCTTTTATACTTATATAATCTGGATAAACCCAAATAAACTCATCTAATCTTGCAAAAATATCAGTTAATCCAAGATTCATATAATAATTTAAATTCCATAACGGTAAAAAAGTTAAAGAAAACAATCTACCACTTTGTAGTAACGACACACACACACACACACAATATCTAAAAAAAAAAAATTTGTAACCTAAATTTGTCAAATAATCATTTCTCATATAAGTAAACATTCATCTAAGTTAGAATGATCAATAGCAAAACAAACAAACAACTAAAGGGAAAAAGCAAAAAGATAATAAAACTATGGTACAATAAAATACAAGGGTAAAAAATAATTGAATTAACCTAGAATAAAAAGGTTCAAAAAGAACAACACAAAATTTCATTAAATGACAATTTGGATACAAAGTTTTTGCAATACATTCTAATATTGTTGCGCTGGATGTGGTTGTGGTTGTGGTTGTGGTTGTGATTGTTGAGGTGGAATTTGTTGTGGGGATTGACCTGGGTATCCACCAAATTGTGCTGGTGGGTATTGTTGGTATGGTGGGTAACCATTGAATTGTTGTGGTGGCATCATTCCTGGTTGACCAAATTGTTGTGGAACTGGTGGTATTTGATAGTTCGGAGGATATTGTTGTTGTTGTTGTTGAGGTGGAACAACCCCATTAGTATTGACATTGGCATTAACTACTGGTCTCGATTCAACTTGACCATTCTTACCATTTTCAACTGGTTTTACTTCTGGTTGACCCTTATATTCATAACCTCTATTATGAACAGTGGAATTACCCTTTGGTAATTCATCAATTCTAAATGGTCTTGGGACTGCATCTGAATTTTCTGCAACATACAATGCCTTGTCAATAGTGGCTGGGATTGGTTTGATTTCAGTACCCAATTCTTGTTCAATCTTATATAATGAATATCTATCATTCCAACTCATCAAATTAATGGCCAAACCCAAATGTCCAAATCTACCAGAACGACCAATTCTATGTAAATAAGTTTCTGCAGTCTTTGGAAAATCAAAATTAATAACAACATTAACAGCTTGAATATCAATACCTCTAGTCAATAAATCAGAACAAACCAAATTTCTAACCTTACCTTGTCTAAATTCATGGAAAACCTTGTTTCTGGCTTGTTGTGGCATCTTAGCATGTGAATAATAACATGAGTAACCCAACTCTGTAATCTTTTTGGCCAATAATTCAACTCTATTGGTGGAATTACAAAATATAATTGATTGATTAATTTGCAACTTACTAAATAAAGTATTCAAACAATGCAATTTTTGTTTTTCTTCAACAAATGCATAAAATTGGGAAATACCCTTTAATGTCAACTCATCCATCAAATTAATTTCATATGGCTTATTTAAATGTTGATCCATAAATGATTTAACTGCAAGTGGAAATGTAGCAGAAAATAACAAGGCTTGTCTATTAGCTGGAAAAAATTCCAATATTTGTTCAATAATACCTTTGAATTCTCTAGACAACATTTTATCAGCTTCATCCATGACAAAGAGTGGACATTCAGATAAATCAGCAACTTTTCTGGCAGCTAAATCTAAAACTCTACCTGGAGTACCAACTAATATATGAACTGGGTCATGTAATCTAACTATATCATCTCTCAATGATGTACCACCAGTGGTAACCATACATTGAACACCTAAATGTTTTCCTAATGTTCTAACCACCTGTGAAGTTTGTAAAGCCAATTCTCTAGTAGGAACCAATATTAATGCTTGAATTTTATTTAATTTAGGTTTAACCGATTGTAAACATGGAATAATAAAAGATGCAGTTTTACCGGTACCATTTTTAGCTCTTGCAAGTATATCTCTACCAGCCAAAGCCATTGGGATAGATTCTTCTTGAATAGGAGATGGTTTCTCAAAACCAGCTTCAAATATTCCCATTAGTAATTCTCTCTTTAAGTTGAAGTCTTCAAATGATTTACCTTTAGTATTTAAAACATCCTCAGTTTGTGGTCTAGTGTCCTTTGGTGGAAGGTTTAAGGTTTGTTTCCAAGTAGTATCTGACATTTCGAATTTATATTATTGAAGTATTTCTATAGTGTGTCAATTATTAGTGTACTGGTAAGCTATATTAATTGATAATATTGTAATTTTTTTAAATTGATTGACTTAGTTATCGTAAAACGAGTTTTTGTTAAGATGGGGCGGAGGAAGGGAATTTGTTGGATATATATATAATACAAATAACTTCTTATGATTTTTTTAAAAAAATATAATTCTCAAATAAAATGAACACTCTCTCAAATAAAAAAAGTGGACGGGGATGTTTTCAGTATATCTAAATTAATTTGTAAATAAAACTAAAATCTGTTTTTTATTTAAATTTGATTTTTAAAATGAATTAAAGATAATATCTTTAGTTTAGTTTTAATAATAAGATTGTTGGTTAATAATTAAATTATAAAATGGTGGCTAACTTTAAAAAAAAAAAAAAGTAGGGAGAAAGAAAGAAAATTTTTTTTTTCTTTCCACTCTTTCTTTTCCTTTCGTTTCCTCTCTCACTCTCACATTTTGGTATTGACTTCTTTCTCTCTCTCTCTGTCAGTTGTTGTTTTAATTGTTCATTCAACGATTTGAAAAAAAAAAAAAAAAAATGTCAACAGGTAATTGTACACAAATACACGACCAACTAAATTGTTTGGGGTATTTTAATACATGTTGTCTAAAACAAGAAAGTTTGACTACTATGAAAAGTTAATGAGATATACAAATAACCATAGGAATAATACATAATGATTCTGAGATATTAGGTGAAAAATCTTATGAATTTACTCATAATAGTTGAATGACACTGATTTTAAAAGACGAATCAAAAAGGTTTTTGAATGGGTCGTTTTGAATAAGGGGCTATGAGTAGTGTCAACGTTACTATTCTTTTTGAATTGGTAAGGTAGACGTAGAATAAACCATGCTCAAGTGAAGAAGAAGATGCTGCTGCTCAGTTTTCTGGTTTGATACTAAATAGTGAACCCACTGACTTCATGAAAACCTATTCCTACACATATGTTCTCTTGTTAGTTGGAGACCGATGGTTGTATAACAATAACCTACAGGGAATAATTCACTATATGATTGGTCTGCAAGCTCTTTAATTTTTCTGAGTACTAAGGCAAAGATTGGGAGTCATATTCCTGAGAGGATCGGGGTTTCATTGCAGATTTCACCGCACATTAAAATTAGATCTCATGGAATGAGCTACAGTAATGAACTATATATGAGCTTTAGGAGAGAAGAAGGAGGTTTATTCAAAGATGATAGACTTAACACCCTTTCTGGATTCTAAAATGGGCACTTAAAGGAATTTCCGATCAAACTAAATGTGTACAGTTAGTAAAACGGTTTACCAATAGCTAGAGATAGATTGAATACTACAGAATAAATAGTTTGCTGTATAAATAAAAAGCTGTGTATATTAAAAAAAAAAAAAAAAAATCAGATTGATAGGCTGTTATTTCATAGGCTGTAATTGTCAAAGGCTGATATTGTCATTGAATGTTATGTTTTCGGGTAGTTGGATAAATAGAAACTAATTAGGACAAAGTTTATAGACAGGTATGTTCTCAAGTTTCACCATTCTAACTTGCCACTTGTTATTTTCTAGTCGTTGTTGATTGGATGTAAAAACAAGGAGGTCTTCTATTGGTTTTTGATCGCATGTTAAAATAATGTGTTGTCAAAATCCTGTGGTTGCAAATTGATATTTGTTGTGTGTAATTGAAAAAAAAATTTTTTTTGTCAGATCTGAGAAATTGATCGCCTATTTATAATATCTGTAGGTTTTTTTAATGATTTGAGTACTTCGTCTCATAAACAAACTCTAGAATAGATACGCAATATTTTGTAATGCTTCCTTATTTGTTATGCTTGCGAGATGTAATTTTTATCAGTACGTTGTCCTAATACCACGTATTCTTCTAGCATTAAAGGAGATTGTTAACTTGATCATTAATGAAGATAAAGGTGACTTCAATGATGTTATTGATGTATCTACATTAGATAACTTACTGAGTACTGTTGAAGTATTGTAAGAAAAGCATACCAAATTTAGTTAATATGTTTATTGATAATTATAAAGTCTACAAATAAAGAGAGAGAGTGTGTGATTGTTAAATTTTATGTAAGTTGTTGTACATTAATTAACAATAAAAGCAATTATTATTGCTGATACAGAAAACAATCAACATGATTCTACACAATCCATGAAAAACCATCACAACTCTTCAAGTTGAACCCACTCAGTTTGTAACTAAATCTGATCTCGTTGATTCCCTATGATGCAAATAGGACCTTCTTGATGCGTGGCGTCGCTAATGTTTAATCATTAAACATTTTTAGTCGAGTAACGATAATTGTGATCCGAATGCATTCTTGAATATATTGAATTTTGTAGTAACCGCTATAATCATTTACATGACAGTAACAAAAATTGTTTGCACAAGTTTTGTAGAGAAATGTTAATGCTAAGGAGATGAATATTTTATCTCATCAGTGTCAAATATTTATACTATATAACCACACTATGTTGATACTAAAAAAAAGGTATGTTTCATTCCGTTAAAAATAAAAAACTGATTTTAGTCTGCACAAGGAGTTTTTTTTTATTGAAAGCTGATAATGGTCTTGTAATTTTACCTTATATATATATATATATATTACTATACATTGCTAAATATGCTTCAAAATAACATGAAACAAAGTTGATTATTTAATATCAAAAATTGGTTTTAATTTTTTAATCAACAACCAGTCATCCCTACTGACACTGTCACGGAAAGCTGGATCTTTCAAAGTATCAATAGATTTACGAGAAATTAATGAGTACAAATTGTCACTTTCATCAACATGACGTCCCCAAGTTGGTTGTGAAGAAGATGGGTTTTCCAATCTCATGGCAACACCAGCAGAAGTTTGTCCCTTCTTAACAGAATCTTGTGGTTTATGACTAACTTCCAAAGAAACAACAGTACCCAATAACAATACATTAGGTTGTTTAGTAACTGGATCTGTTCGTACAGCACAAATAGGAGTTCCAATCTTCACAGCACCTTCAACAACATCAACACCAATAATCATTGGGTTTCTCTTGTTGATGATTTGGATTGTCTTCAAGACACATGGGAAAACGGCATATTCCATAAATTCTTTACGACGAACTTCCATTAATTTAGCTTGGTAAGCAGTAAAAGCATCAAACAAATGATAAATGATATCTGCATTGAAAATCTTAATATTTTGTTCTTCAGCATATTGTTCGGCTTCTTTGTCAACTTTGACATCAAAACACAACATCACTGCCAATTCTGGTGCTTTTTCCAACATAGTACATGCTTTCATAACATCTCTTTTGTAAACTGGTCCCAATCCAATGGACATGACTGGAATCTTCATATCTTTCAAGAAATCCAACAAGGCTTCTAATGAACCCAAGGTTGAAGATTGAACAACAACACCTTTACCAGATTTGTCGACAGTATCTAACAATCCTGTCAAGTCATCCATAACTTCATCCATCAAGTCTTCTTCATCATCATCTTCTCCAACAACAAGCAAACGAGAACCAGCAACAGCTTTTTCTAAATCATTGGCAGCAATCTTAACACCCAAAGCGGCCTTGACTTCCTTAAGATGAACATATTCGGATTTGACTCTCAATTCACGTGATGGTGGTGGAGTCAATAACGCTCTGATATTTGTTGCAATTGGTCCGTTCAAACCACACAATACAACACGATCACCTTCTCTCAAGATACCATTGGATAAAACGACATCAATAGTGTAACCAAAACCTTCCACAACTTTAACTTCCAAGATTGTTGCTTCTACTTTAGACAAGTACATCAATTGCTTGGACATTCTCTTTTGGGTTAATTCAAGAAGTAACCATAACAAATCTGGAACACCCTCACCAGTTACAGCAGAAGTTGGAACAATGGAAACATATTTTGACATATTCTTATTTTGGTAATACAATTCTGAATTCAAACCTTGTTCAGATAAAGCCAATTTAATTTGATCATATCTATTTTGGAATTCAGCTTGAACTGATTTAGTTTGTCTAGCAAAAGAATCTCTAAAAGAATTGTTAGGAATTTCTTTCCAATCATATAATCTATCAATTTTGTTCAAAGCAACAACAAATGGTGCTTTTCTATCTCTCAACAATCTGATGGATTCCAAAGTTTGTTGTTCTAAACCATGCATAATATCGATAACTAAAATTGCAATGTTACATAACGAGGACCCACGAGATCTCAAGTTGGTAAAGGACTCATGCCCTGGAGTATCAATAATCAATAAACCTGGAACATCAAATGTTTGTTTTTCATATTGAGCCATAACTGCAGTTTTTGCTTAATGGATTCGACTGGGAAATAAGTGGCACCAATTTGTTGAGTAATACCACCAGCTTCACCACCTTGAACGTTAGTTTGACGAATCTTGTCCAATAATTTAGTTTTACCAGTATCGACATGACCCAAAATACAACAAATTGGTGAACGCAAATCTTTTTCAGGTGGAGTGATTGCTTTCTTTTGATTGGCTATTTCCTTAGCCTTGGCTTCTTCAGCTGATTTTTTCAAAGCTTCTTCTTTAGCTTTTCTTTCGGCATCTTGTTTCTGTTTGGATTCTGCAGCAAGTTTTTCTTGTTCGAGTTGGGCAGCAGCAGCAGCCTTGTCACTTTCATCGTCTTTTTCATCCTTAGTTTCTTCTTCGACTTCTTCATTTTCTTCTTGATTAGTGTTATCATCATCTAAATCAGCTTCCCAATCATCAACAACAGGTTCGTCGTCATCCAATGCCATCTTTTCCCAATCATCAATCAAAGCTTCATCTTCATCTTCATCATCCTCAGTTTTAGAGGCAGTGGTCTTGGTTGGAGCAGGCTTTTGAATAAAAGTCTTTGGTTTGGTGGATTTCTTCTTTGTGTAAACAACTTTTTTTGATTTTGGAGTATCAGAATCGGTCTTGTTTAACCCTGGAACACTCACATTACCAGCTTGTAATAATTGTTGACGACGACGTTCTTGCAATTTCTTTTCTTCTTTTTGTTTTTTGGTCAACAATTTACCTTCAGCCTTCAATTGTTCTTTCTTCAATCTTTCACGTTCCTTCTTAGCAGCTCTGGCAGCTTCCTTTTTGGCTTCTTCTTCGGCAGCGAGTCTTTCTTCTTCCAATCTACGATCCTCTTCTTCTTGTTCTAATCTACGTTGTTCTTCTTCCAATTGCTTTTTCAACTCCAATTGTTTCTTTAATGCAGCAAGACCAGCTGGAGCCTTTTTACCTTTCTTGGCAGGTTTACTCTTAGCAGTTTCAGCAGGGGTATCATCCTTATTTTCTTCTGGTTCTGGAGTAGCATCAACTGATGAGGAACCAGTAGTGGAAGCAGCTGCAGCATTTTGCTTATTGGCTTCTTTGATTTGCTCTTTTTTAGAAGCTTGTTGAGCTTTCTTTTTTTGAGCTTGTTCCTTTTTCTTTTGCTTTTCAGCATCTTTCTTCAACTTTTCCTTTTCTTTCTTAGATAACAATTTTGGAGCACCTCCGTTATTTGCATTGGCCTTTTCATCTTCTTCCTTTTGAACCTTTTTTTGTTTGGTTTTACGAATAGAATTTAAAAAATCACCAGAAATATCTTCTGCAGAAGCTTCTTCTGGTTCACCTGTTGCAGTTTCAGGTTCTGGTGTTGCAGTTTCAGGTTCTGGAGTGGCAGTTTCCAGTGGAGTACCGAATTCTTCGGCTTGTGGTTGTTCTTGAGTGATATCTTCTTCATCCCAAAAGTCACCTCCGGCTTGACCTCCTTTCTTTCCCTTTTTAGCCATCTTTGTAATATTGTTGAACTATTGAAAAATTATATTTCGATGATCTTGAGAATTTTTTTTTTTTCCTTCTCTTTAATTCTTGCCCTTGATGTTCCAACCACCTCTTTTTTTTCTTTGGTTCGCTAGAAATAATTGAAAAATATGTGTAAGCTATATGCACTACCATGTAATTATTTGGCACACGACCTAATATAGGTTAACAAATCTTGTCTTACAAGTGATATCTTCGAAACAGAGAGATGAATATTACTGTGATTTAATCATAAAAAGGATGGGATCAAATAGAAAAATAATGTCTTTGTTCTTTATACATTGATTATTGCTCTATTATTTTGTTGAATTTTTTTTTTAAGAACAAAGTATTAGTGCCAAAAAGACCAATAGACATTCTGAGATCTTATACCGATCTCTTTATACTTAATATTGTGTCTTCCATAATGAATATCCAAACTTAGGTAGTTGTTAAGACTATTAGATCGAAACTATATGTTGTTAATAATCTCAATTCATATATACAGACATCAAGCTCATAGGGAAGAGAGAAAAGAAGCACGAAAAAAAAATTTTTTTTTTTTTTTCACAGCTTTCTTTTCATTACAACAGTTACTTATATTTGACAACTACATTCAATAATGACAACAGTTGAAAAGATCAAAGCCATCGAAGATGAGATGGCAAAGACCCAAAAGAACAAGGCCACCTCTTTTCACTTGGGTCAATTAAAGGCCAAATTAGCCAAGTTAAGAAGAGAATTATTGACCGATGGAAGTGGTAGTGGAGGTGGTGGAGCCGGTGTTGGGTTCGATGTGGCAAGAACAGGTGTAGCAACAGTAGGTTTTGTTGGGTTTCCGTCTGTTGGTAAATCCACATTGTTGTCAAAACTTACAGGTACACATTCGGAAGCTGCAGCATATGAGTTCACAACCTTAACCACTGTTCCAGGTACTATTAAATATAAAGGTGCCAAAATTCAAATGTTGGATTTACCAGGTATTATTGAAGGTGCAAAAGATGGTAAAGGTAGAGGTAGACAAGTCATTGCTGTGGCCAGATCGGTGAACTTACTTTTCTTGGTTTTGGATGTCAATAAACCATTACAACACAAAAGAATTATCGAGCATGAATTGGAAGGCATGGGTATAAGAATAAACAAAGAACCACCAAACATTGTGATAACTAAGAAGGATAAAGGGGGTATCAACATTACCAATACTGTTCCATTGACACATTTAGACAATGACGAAATCAGAGCAGTCATGTCAGAATATAAAATTAATAGTGCCAATATTGCCTTTAGATGTGATGCCACCGTGGATGATTTAATCGATGCAATTGAAGCCAAAGCTAGAAAATATATTCCTGCAATTTATGTGTTGAATAAGATTGATTCATTCTCAATTGAAGAATTGAATCTTTTGACAAAGATTCCAGATGCCATTCCAATATCGTCTGCCAATGGTTGGAACTTGGATGATTTGTTACAAATGATGTGGGATAAGTTAAAATTAGTCAGAGTGTACACTAAACCAAAAGGGAAATTGCCTGATTTTAACGAACCAGTGGTTTTGAGAAATGACAGATGTACGGTTGAAGATTTCTGTAATTCTATTCACAAATCATTGGTTGAAGATTTCAGAAATGCCTTAGTCTATGGTACCTCAGTTAAGCATCAACCACAAATAGTCGGTTTGAGCCACAACCTAGAGGATGAAGATGTAATTACGATTTTAAAGAAATAAACACAAGTACCTTGTGGCTCTCTTATATGTGTTTATACCATATACAGTACATACATTTAAACATAGTACATACATATCTAAGCCTAGTAATATCTAAGAACTCCTTTAAAAGACTTCACAGAAAAGAATTACATGTAGTGCGAAATTACCCAAAAAAAATTGGAATTCTTATTTTTCCTCTGCTCTCTTTTGTTCTTCTTCTTTTGACTAACAAGAAAAAAAAAATTTTTTTTTTCAGAAACTTTTACTTGAGAATCAATTAGATCTCATTTGCTCAGAGACACCAACATTACTAATAGTTTAACAACAAACTATTCTACTTACCTTCAGTCATAATTTCCAGTCTTGCCATACGAAGGTAAATTATTTTAATTAAGAGTTACTAGCATCCTTGCTTTTTTTTTGTCATCTAATTTTTTTTTATCCCATCACTTTCTAGGTATCTTTAGACGAACCAAGGAGAATAAGGAAAAAAAAAAAAGAACAAGTCAAAGGCATTGAAGAACGAGAAAACTTTGAGTTATAGAAAACAGCTGTACCTTAGTTAGATTTCCGTTTCAGTTGAAGCAAAACACAGTTTTATGAATACCAGAAAGAAAGAAACTGGAGTATAGTTTGCATTGTCAAGAAATAATAAAAAAGCATTCAGAGAAAGAGAATTTATAAACGTTGATAGACCATGTCAGTTGTCCCTCAAGAATATCACGGCGTTTTAAACCAATTATTGGAGAATTTATTATCATCTGATAATTCCACCAGAGCAGAGGCTGAAAAGTCACTTGAACTGGACTGGAGTGCAAAGGCTAATGTAGAAATATTGTTGGTCTTTTTAGCTGAACAGGCTTGTCAAGGTAGCAATGACACTATTAGAGCATTTGCCTCGGTTATGTTTAGACGTATTGCCATTAAATCACCAAAGGAGTTATCAAGTGTGACTGATAGAACTATTGGTGTCATTAGTGAACCGGTTAGGCAACAGATCAGAAATATCTTATTGTCTGGATTTACATCTCCCCAATCAAACCAAGTAAGACATAAGCTTTCTGATGCAATATCTGAAGTATCAAAAGATGATGCTTCGCCACCAGGTACTTGGAATGAGTTGATTCCTGCTTTATTTGAAGCCACAAGAAACCCTGATCCTAGTTTTCGTGAATCTGCATTTAGAGTATTTTCGGCATCTCCTGAATTGATAGACAAATCCTATATTGATGATGTTTTACCTGTCTATAATACTGGATTTGAAGACGAAAATGACGATGTGCGTATCGCAGCATGTACTGCATTTGTTGCTTTTTTTAGAGAGCTTCCTAAGAAGACTTGGAAATCTTTGTCCCCATTGTTGCCAAACTTGTTGAATTCATTGCCTAGATTTTTACAAAACGGACAAGATCAGGCGTTGGCATCGGTTTTGGAAGCGTTAATAGATTTAGTAGAATTGGCTCCAAAAATGTTCAAAGATATGTTTCCTACTATTATAGAATTTTGTTCAGCTGTTGCTAAAAACAAGGATTTGGAGTTGAACACAAGAATGGCAGCCTTAGAATTGCTCAGTACTTTTGCCGAGGTTTCTCCTGCTATGTGTAAACTCACTCCGTCATACACTGAACAAATGGTCCTTCTCACATTATCCATGTTGACAGAAGTTTGCATAGATGATGATGATGCTGCTGAATGGAACAATAATGATGACAGTGAAGATGAAGATGATGAACCAGAGTATGGGGCTGCAAGACAAGCTTTGGATAGAGTTGCCTTAAAATTAAATGGACAGGCATTGGCAGGTCCCTTATTTCAATATTTGCCATCCATGGTTCAATCCAGTAATTGGAGAGAGCGTCAAGCTGCACTTATGGCTCTTTCTTCTGCTGCTGAAGGGTGTTCCGATGTTTTGATCAATGAAATTCCAAAGATTTTGGACATGATTTTACCAACCTTGAATGATGATCATCCAAGAGTTCAGTACGCATGTTGTAATGCGTTAGGACAGATGTCTACTGACTTTGCCGATTTGATTCAAAGAACTTCGGCTCATAGAATTTTGCCAGCTTTGATTTCAAAGTTGACAAACAAATCTGTTCCACGAGTTCAAGCACATGCTGCTGCTGCATTGGTTAATTTTTCCGAAGCAGCATCCAGGGAAATTTTAGAACCTTACTTGGATGACTTGTTGAACAACCTTTTAGTGTTATTGCAATCCCCAAAACGCTATGTCCAAGAACAAGTCTTGACCACTATTGCTATTATTGCAGACGCTGCTCAGAACACTTTCATCAAATACTACGACACATTGATGCCTTTGTTAGTTAATGTTTTGCAATCCGATGTGGGAGATGAGAACAAATTGTTAAAGGCAAAATGTATTGAATGCTCTACCTTGATTGCTTTAGCTGTTGGTAAAGAAAAATTCCAACCACATAGTCAACAGTTGATCCAGTTGTTTGGCCATATTCAACAAAGTGCAACCGATGATGATGACACTGTTAAGCAGTATTTAGAACAAGCATGGGGTAGAATATGTAAGATCTTGGGTAAGGACTTTTTGCCATATTTACCTTCTGTTTTACCTCCTTTAATGGTCACTGCTAAAGCTTCACAAGATATTTCCTTGTTGGAAGAAGATGATGCCGAAGAACTTAAAATGAATGAAGAATGGGATGTTATTAACTTATCTGGTAAATGGATTGGTGTGCATTCCGCAGCATTGGACGAAAAAGTCACTGCTATGGATCTTCTTAGAACTTATGCCATCCAATTGAAGGAAGACTTTCAACCTTGGGTAAAGGAAATCGCCGAAGATATTGCCATTCCTGGTTTAGGATTTTACTTGCATGATGGTGTTCGTGGATCAACAGCATTAACTTTGGCCGCCTTGCTTAGGTGTTCCATTGCTGCCACTGGTAATAACTCAACGGATACCCTTACCTTATGGTCAAAAATTTGTGAAAACATATCCGAGGTGTTGGCAACAGAGCCAGTCCCAGAATTACTTGTTGCATACTATACAGCATTGGTTGAATCTATCAATAGTTTGGCTCCAGGTAGTATTTCTAATGTTCAATTGCTGGCCTTGGCAAAAGCAATACTTACCAACATGGTTGAAATACATGACAGAATTAAAGTTCGTGATAATGACGAAGATGAATATACCGAAGATGTTGAGGAAGATGACGAAGAATATACAGATGAAGAGTTGCTTGATGAGATAAATAAAGCAATTTCAGCTATTTTCAAGAACGTTAAATCCAACTTCCTCGAAAGCTTTCAACAATTGGCTCCTACAGTATCATTATTTATAAACGATGAAAATACCACACTTAAACTTTGCGGTTTGTGTATCGTTTGTGATATTCTTGAACATTGTGGTCCAAATTCAACCGTGTATAAGGATATGTTCTTGGGAGTTGTTGCCAATTCCTTAACTTCTCCTCATGCTGGTGTTCGCCAAGCAAGTAGTTACTCTGTGGGAATGGCTGCTCAATTTGGTGGTGATGCTTATCAAGAATTTTGTCTTTCTTGTCTAGAACCGATGTTTAAGATGGTTGTTGTTCCTGATGCAAGAGCAGATGAAAATGTACATGCTACTGAGAATTCTGTTTCAGCTATTGCCAAGGTTTGTCATAGATTTGGCAGCTCGGTTCCAAACTTACCAGTTGTTATTGAGCAATGGATATCGTTGTTGCCGGTTACTCAGGATGAAACTGCTGCTCCTTTTGCATACATGTTTTTGAGTGAACTTATAGATAGCAACCATCCAGCCATTGCCAAGCAAATTCCAAAAGTGGTTGATTCCGTTATCCAAGCTTTAGCACATGGTTCTATTGCTGGAGCTACTGCACAAAAAATAGTTGCTTCCACTAGAGCATTGTTAGGATCGATTCCTCATGCTGATGCGTTAGCCTTATTGCAGAGAAATACTTCCGATTTGGATGTTGTTCAAAAGTATTTTAGCTAGTAATTATTTAGTTGAAGCTGGGGGTAGTTTTTATATATTTTCAATTTGTTTTATAATTGAATAGACATGATCCAATTTGAAATATGTGTGAAGAAGATTTTCTCATTTTCTCTAGTTTAGTAGTAAGTTTTAAGAAACCCTATTTATGATCATAGAGAATGAAGATATCATAAATGGAATGGTACCTGAATCATGATTGTAGCACAATTGTAGTAACGGTGAAACACTTAGAAAAAAAAAGACAAAGTAAAAGCTCCAGTGAGCAAGGAAGCGAGGCAAACAAAGACAAAAAAAAAATAAAACAGAATCAAACAAACACACATATCCAACGTACTTACAATCCAAGTTTCCAGCTGATTCATAATTAAGCAACAAATATGTCAGCAAGTAATTCTCGTTCAAGCTCTATTAGTGGTAGCAGCTCAACTCATACAAGTGATGGTAGTCAACGACATTCATCAAAAAGAAGATCATTGAATACGATTGAATCAAGTGTTACCCGACTTCTCGTATCGACAAAACATTTGCTAGAAAGTTTAACCCAGTGGGCAAGACAAGAAGCAGACGATAAATACGTTTCAGATGCCTATGTGAAGTTAGGTAATGATTTTAGAACAGCCATAAGGGCATTTACCAACAATGGCATTGATACTTCTGATATAGGAAACGTCCCTCAGGCGTTGAGAATCATTTTAGAAGCTGCGCTTAGTGAGGCCCCCTCTCAAGAGAATTTGGATAAATTTTTGCCAGGAATAAGAAACATAATCGTGACGTTATTGCAGACCTTGAAAAGTAAACAAGCCAAAGCAAAGGCTATATCTCAGGATCGAGCTAATAAGGAGATCTTGATCCCAATTCAGCCAGACGGAAATGGTGGATCAAGATCACTTCCAGAAGAGGAAAAAGAGGTCAAACCACAATCTTCTGAATCCAAACGTGATAAAAATGATGCGTTGTCTCGATTGCAAAAAGGAGATGCTCTTCAGCGCCGTGCATCAAAAAGATTCAGCGCCTACCAGTATGCCAAGTTGACCAATTACAATAATTCAACCGCAAATGCCATTCCTAAAATCAGCATTGAGAACCAAGCAGTTAGGAACTCCATAACTGAAGAAAAGGAAGACGAAGCCCCTGTGATACCTCATCTGCCGAGTGCAGCAGAAGTTCATCAACCTGTCCATCTGGAGAACACTGAAGATTATATTCTCTTGCGTATCAGTTCCAAAACAAAAAAAGCGAATGTTAGCTTCCCTGTTACTTTTGCTTCACTTCGATTATTGTTTGTGGAAAAGTTTGCGTATTCACCTGGTTCTGGAAATTTCCCAGATATATATATTCAGGATCCTCATAGTGGAGTATCCTACGAACTTGAGGAACAGTACCTTTCGGAAGTCAAGAAAGGTACGTTATTATGTTTGAATGAACCCGGGTCGTTGGAAAAGGGAACAAATGAATTAGATACAAAGCTAGAAGAGTTGAAGAATCGCATGGAAATTATGAGCACCGAAGTAATTGCCCAGGTCAAGGATTCTTTGGCTTCTATTGAAATTCCTGTAGCTGTTGCTCCTTCTGAGAATTTGGCTGAAGTGCCTTCTAAATCCAATGACAGTATTGAAAGGAAAGATTTACTTAAACTTGAGAGAGATTTCCGAGCTGTGAAACAATTGCATAATTCATCGTCTGCGGCATTTAAGGAAACAATTGCCGCTGTTGTTGAGGATCTTCGCAAGTTCCAAGAAGCTGGTTTAGAAGTGTCACAGAATTCAAATAGAACTTATATGGAAGCATGTAACACCAAATTGTCGGATGACTCTGATCTTTTGATTACGAAAGTTGATGATTTGCAAGATGTTATGGAAGAAATGAGAAAGGATGTTGCTCAAAGAGGTGTTCGTGTTAGTGAGAAACAGTTGAAGCATATTGTCAAGGATATAAAGTCAGCTAAAGATTCCATTCATGATATGAGTGCTTATATATCTAAGGAACGACCAGTTTGGAAAAAGATTTGGGAATCTGAATTAGACAAGGTTTGCGAAGAACAGCAGTTCTTAAACTTACAAGATGATTTGATCCAGGACTTACAGGAAGATATAAAGAAAATTGAGGAGACCTTCGCTCTTATTGAACAATGTTCAGTTGAACAAACAAAAGGAAAATCTAGTAAGAGGAACAAGATTGTTGCCAATTTATATATTCCAGAACCAGGAGAAAGTTTACATGGTGCGAAGGACGCTGTGTTGAGTGATATAGCATCATTGAAACCTAATCATGAGGGTAGAGTTGAGGCTATTGAAAGAGCGGAAAAAATACGAGAAAAGGAAAGAGAAATGATGAGGCTCAACAAATTCCAAGAGGAGTTGGGTGACTTTGTTGAAGATAAGAAGCTAAAGAAATCCGGTGGTATTGAAGAGTTAGAGAAGGCACGTCAGATGAAAGATAGCGAAAATTTGAAGAGTTCATTCGGGATAATTTAAAAATAATAATAATAATAAAAAAAAAAAAAAAAAAATAAAAAATCCAGAAAATACAATACATTGAATCGTGGTTGACTAGTACGATTAGATGTTTAATGTATATAGCCATTCTATTATCTCTTGTTTGTTTGTCATAAAACCAAGTGCTTTAGTTATTGTTACTTTAATGCATGTTAATAGATTTTGTACTCCTTCACCTGAATCATTTACTCTCATAAATTTATCTATGGTGGCCCCGATAATGACGTAAAGAAACTTCATGAATCTGTATTGCTGAAATGTATCTTGTTTAGAAATCGATAGAAATGATACCTGAATTGCTTCAAAAGTCACTGACAATACGTCATTCACGTTGTCTATAATTGTTTCCAATGAATTGGAAGAAAAATCCAATGAATAATCGCTAAGGTTTGAACAATAAAACTGCTTCAAGTTGATGAATAATGCTTTAAAGGACCTGTAATTATAGGTGGGTTTGGTAAATTGACTTGAGTCCTTTCTGACATCTAAATTGATGGGATTTATACCTAATCCCACAAATTTCATACAACTGGGGATACTTTCTTGAGCATTAATTACAACAGTTTTTTCGAGATTTACATATGCACCATACTTACGAAGGTCATTACTTGAAACCTTGTCTTTTACCTGCTCAAACACATTATAACTGGACGTAATGAACAAAAAATCATCAACAAGGCGCACCAACAAGCTATCATCAGTTGAGTCCCACAAAAATTTGAATTCCTTCACGACCATTGAACTATAAAGAATATCGCAAAATATACTCAGTAAACTAAAACCCTGGAATACGCCACGTTTTCTCTTGTATAGATCGTATTGATTCTCTTTGTTTTTAATCAAGCATGTTGCATCCTCAATCTGGCTACGGCAGACATTTAGAATCTCATATTTCAAAATCTTCAATGTTCTAACCCTATCCACTGTGGGTCTTGTCGACGCAATTTCGATACTAGAATCGGAAACAATATTAAGGTTGTGTACTTCGGTATCGATTGAAGTTGTTTGTTTCTTCAACTTATGAAATTCATCCAAACTCGCATATTCTCTCACGTGGTAAGTAGTGTGATCTTGTTCACCTTTGAAAAGCTCTTTTATTGCCTCTTCTAGTGCATCTTGATTGAGCCTATCGTAGCATTCTTTCATGTCGAACTTCATCATGTAAAGAACAGGAAGTGTATCATGCTTTTTAAGAAGGCGATTTCTAAAAGTAAGAATCAGTTCAGCAACTTCATTTGCTGAATTCACGGATGATCTGTGACCCATATCGGATTTTCTTAATGAGTTTAATTTCAATTGAAGAATTTGTCTAACTGGTCGAAGCACGTTTTTTTGATATTGCAAATACTCCAACTTTTCTTTTTGCTTCAAATTATAATTCCGCTTATCATTGAACGAGTCTAGAGATTGCCTTAAAGGTACACAAACAACTCTAAAGCTATCCCTTTTTGGTATCAACCTCATCTTGCCATATATAAATTTTTCCTTTGTTTCGGGTGGTTCAACTTTTACAAGGTTTCTCTTGGTATATTTAGTAATCCAATTATGGGAAAGCTCATTCCAGATTTCATGAGTGAAATAAAACAACTTCATATGATCCAAGTTTGACAGTTCAGTAACATACCAGAATGCTCGAACAATATTTTTGACCAAGTATTGAAATACCCAATACATGTATCCCTCTAACAAACTCTTGCGGATGTGAAAATCTTGTTTGGACATTATCTTACCACCAGAGCCTAGCCAAGTGAATTTTTGAAGTTTAATGCCTTTTAATATATCTTCTAAATGTAACCTCTCACCTGCCCCAAGACGTAAAAAATCCACTATTCTATCTTTAATGATTTTTTTGTTTTCAGCCCCACCCCAAGCATCAAGAGGAAACAACTTTCCCATAATTATTAAGACGATGTCAACGACACGATTAAATTGGGTACTGCTATCCGTCACAATTGATTTTTGGTGGCTTGTATGTTGTGACAAAAAGTTGTTAAAAATAATATCATACCTGCACTTTTTATCATTTGAAATTATTCTAGAAAGTAGACTTTTTATTCCCCGGAACCTTTTTTTGATTGCCGGCTTTGCTTGATTTGGATTCTTGATACAAGCAGATACAATATCTCCAAGAATGGTCTGGATATCATTTTGGATTATCTCAAAATCTCTATATCTTAGACGTCGAGACACGTACAAAACATCAAACTTGTAAATCCATTTTGGAATATATGAAGGTGCCAGTGTTGTAGATTTGATAAAAGACTTAACTTCCCCAAATATTTGTATCTTTCCTTCGTTAGAATTCTGTAGGATACCTCTGTAATTGATGAGTAAATCTAGAAACTTTTCAGGACCTATCAAAGTAAATATTTTATGCCAGTTGGGATTGTTTAAATAAGTGGCAAGGAAATTGCCATCATGATTGATGCATGGTAACGAAACTTTTCTGTCTTCCGTGGTTATCTTATAACCAGAGACAAGAATGTTCAGTGATCTCCGCAATGCAAGATCGGATATTAGAGCATTGATAAAATCCTGGTAGGACATATCTCTCGAGATTTTTGGAATACTGCTCTTTTTATCGACTCCAAATATAGTCACCATTTTCAAATAATCTAAAAAACTAGGAAGCTGATTATGTAAATCATTGGAATTTTCTCTGATATATTGTAGAAGTGATTTTTGTAGCATTGATGATCACTTGTTCAATGGTAAGTGTTCGTCAAGTAAGATTCTGTTTTGTGGGATTTGAAGAGATTCTCGTAAGATTAAACCAAAACAAAAAAAAAAAGGTAAAACATGGGAAGATCATAGAAGATCCCGACATGACATTGAACTAAACACTGATCCACTATCACAAATGACTCAAATAAACAAGCATGTTGATTTAGAAAAAGGGATATTGTATGAAACACTTTTGCAAATACGAGAAGCAGATGAGTCTTATTCCACCAAGAATCCTGGTCTTGTTCATGTATGGGTGGGGACATCGATCCCAGGAAAAGCAAAATATTGATGCAATTTCTTAAGAAGTATTTTCCATTAGATGAATCGTCTCAACTAGATCACTTCAAGCGTATACGAAAGGTGGGTGATCACTTGCAGGTGCTAATATGCAAATATGAATCAGAAGAACAAACTACTCAAATAACAGAATTAGCTAGAAATATTGACCCAGATTTTGTTATTTCTGGTTTCAAAGTTATTGCTGTCCCTAAACACGTACCATCCACGAAAGAGTTAACCCAACAATGGTCTGAAGGTTATTGGCCAATAACATGGAAAGGAAATCCAAATCACCAGTTTTTGAACTCCGTCACGTTTGATATGGCACAAGAAAGGGAAATGGTGAACAAGCTATTGGAGTCTTTATGTGACGGATCATTACCTTCTTCTAAAATATGTCATCTGGGAACTTTAATTGCTCAATATAGAGGTGATAACCTTGAAGTGTGTACCATCCAAACCATGGAGGGTAAAAAAATGAATAATCCTCGCAATCATAGTGTGATGAAAGCCATTTCTGAAATTGCAAAGCAAGAAATTGAGAATAGAAAGAATAAAGAACATGACAGAGGGTATCTTTGCACGGACATGATTGTGTATACTACCCATGAGCCATGTGTAATGTGCTGTATGGCACTAGTACATTCTAGGATTGCAAGAGTAACGTATATAAAGGCAACTAAAGAGTCAGGTGGATTTGAAACCCATTATCAGTTGGGTGATATTGATGGATTAAATTGGAAATTCCAAATTTGGAAATGGCTCGGCAATGCTGAGATACTCAAATTGGAGGATATAAATAGGGATAGACATACGTGTATTGAATTTTGAATAACTTATAGAGACATGTCCAATGTTGAAGATACCTTATGAACCTTTTGAAGTGCATCCTCAATGATCTGTGCATCTGATTGGTCAGAAAGCGAGCGAATAAGATCAATCTGTTTTCTTATATCTCTTAGTATGAGACCAATTGTGCTAGTCAAATCCAGTTCATGACGGGCCAACCGTGCCTGGAGTTGTTCCAATTCTTTAACTAATCTCTCCAATTTTGGTCGTTTAACTGTTTCTGGATTATTGGACGCCACGGATAACAAATCTTTAATAGGTATATTAAACTGTGTTTCAATATGAGACTTCATTTTCAACTGTTTCATTTCATATTGTTTAAGCAATTGGTTATAAAGTGCTTCTACTAAATCAGTAGGTATGCTCGCCGGTAGTTCTTCAGTAAAATCATTTATTGTTATTTGGTCCTCAAAAGTCAGTCTTTTAATTAAATAGTCAACTAGGATATTTGTTGAGTCTGTGCTCTTTGACATTTTTGCTAGTCAAATATCGAATAGATTTGATTTCGAATTTTTTTTTTTATTTTCAATTGTTTATGTTTTATTTATTGTCGTGTCAAAGCACAATATCTTTGGTTTCATATTTTTTTTTTTTTTCTTTATTAAGTTTTTCGCGGTTCAAAGTGAAATGTTTCAACAATCATCACAACAAACAAAACCGTCTGTTCTTCTTGTCCAAGTAGAAACCAATATCATTGAACTATAATAAAAATGGGCTCATATGGCGCAGTACCTACGGGTATTCAAGGTCTTGCGACAAGTTTTTCGAAGAGATTAATGAATGATTCTGAGAATTCTTTACTATTTAACATTGCCCCTACTGGAAGACAAGCCAAAAGACATGTGCAACAGATAAATTATTCTGAAGATTTTGCTGATGATTTTGACACTGAGGATTCTCCATCATCTACATTTGGTAACCGCAATTATTCCGACAATAGGGTTCAAGCTGAGATTCACAAGTATTCACTTGCTAAAAACACCCCAATCATCAAGAATTTAACTCAAGATGTAATACTGCCAGAGTTGGTAGAGAAACCAGTGATACTTATCCCAATCAAAATATCTCTTGAGAATTTGAACTCAAACCAGAAGTTGGTGGACACGTTTATGTGGAATTTGAATGAGAGTGTGGTGACGCCATTGGAATTTGCAGAAATCATTTGTAATGATTTGGAACTCCCAACAAGTATGGCTACACAAATTGCTGATAGCATTAATCAACAGGTCGAAGAGTATTCTTATGCCTTTAACCTAACATTACCTACAGATGATCCATACAACGTGACAGTCGATTTGTCTGTGAATTTAAACAAACACTTGTATCAAGATCGTTTTGAATGGGATATGAATCAAAATGATGTCACTCCTGAGATGTTTGCAAAAATAGTGGTAAGCGATTTGGGTTTACCCTTAGAATTTGTAAATGCTGTATCACATGCATTACATGAAGTTATCATCAGAGTGAAAAAACGAGTTGTCGATGGAAGTTTTGACAATGAAATCTATAATTTGCACCTCGTTAAGGGTATAATTTTTGAACTTGGGGTAAGAATATTTAGTGAAAGTAGTATTCAAAATGGAAATGACCGTTGGGAGCCACTAGTTGAAACGTTGACATCAAGTGAAATCGAAAGAAGAGAGAATGAACGTGTGAGAAACTTAAGAAGATTGAAGAGAGAAAATATGAGAAGAGATTATGATGACTACAGTAAGAGAAGACTGACAGGAAGACGAAGATTTGATGAATTGGAAGGATCTTGGAGTTGAAGTTGTTGTTGTTTTTTTTTGTTTTTGTATAGATAGATCGCTGTATTCAGTATAAAAATGGAGAGAGTGTTTGGCAAACATTGGTATATATCTCCTACAGAATATTGGCTCTGTATATTAATTCAATTGGAGGATTGAAAAATGTATCTTTCTTTTTTGAGTTTAATGTTTCTATATCTATATTGATAATTTTATTGCAATTTCGTACATATATTATACCAAAATAATTTACGTAACTGAACATCTAAATCAATCTAAATATAAACTAGGAAAACAACTGATTCTAGGTATTGGATGATATTGTACTGTGGCACATTAATTATGTCTAATGAGCAAATCTAAAATCCAACCTTCTTGTTCCGTCGTCTTTTGTGTTTTTCCTATATTCTTCCCTTTCTTCTTCGGTCATTGCTGACCAAATTTCATCCCTTTTCTTATTCTTGTATACATAGTATGCCTTTGTAAGCAAAATTATTGGAATAGTTGCTACACTAAAGCAAAATAATTGCATATTACCCCTCTTATACAAAGGCAAGTCATCTTTTCTGTAAATATTCTGACCAACAATATTACTTATTTGAACTGCCATATTGTATAAAGCTGAACTGATGGATCTTGTACGGACACCATTGGAATTTCTTGAAACCCAAGCAACACAGATGGCATGAATGTATGGCTGACCAGAATACAACATATTCAAGACATATGTTGGCCATTGTTGGACACCACTACCTGGCCACCATCTAATGACTCCCATAATTATAGATGCATAGATTGGTTGCACTAATGCAACAAAACAACGTTCGTTGAAATGCTCAGATGCCCATGTTATCGTCAATAAGAAAATTATATGTAAAACCTGTGGAGGAATCATCAAGAGATTTGTATCAAAAGTTGAAAATCCCATCTGACGATTGAGCAACACAAAATAGGAACTAAATGTCATAGTACCAATATATGCCATAACACCAATGGCCAATATAGGAAATATATCAACATCATGTAAACTTTTGATTAATTGCTTAACAGTTAAACCCTGTCTATTGTTCATGGAACCTTTAGTCGGATCATCACGCAAGATCCTGTTAACAACAATCTTTTCTTCACGTTCTGTGAACCAACCTTTTGGATGCATCCAGTTTTTAGTTTGTACAGCTGATGGAACCATAAGATAAAAACCTGAAATACCAATTAAAAGTGTAAAAATACCTTCAAGCAAGAACAACCATCTCCAGCCAACCATACCAGCAATACCCCTCATTCTTAAAATTCCAAATGCTAACAACGATGTACAGATTTGTACTAAAGCCAATGTTGTCCAGAACCATGATAACCGAAGTGGTAACTCTTTGCTGGTAAAAAAATAGCTTAGCCATAACACTAAATCAGCAATAAATCCTCCCTCTAAAGCACCAATTAATGCACGTGTAATATAGAAGGATGCCTTACCACTCAATGCAACTTGACACATTGCGACAATACTCCAAGAGCATATCTGAACTGGAATAAAGATATCTGGTCCCAAAGCTTTTGAAATCAACTGAGAAGGAATTTCTGCCAAAAGAAATGCCACAGTAAAGATTGTATTACCCGTATTATAATCATTTGTAGTTAATCCAAGATCATTCAATAAATTATCCAGCACTGCTTGAGCAAAATTACCTCTCGAAACTTGTAAACTGATAAATAAGAAACAAGCAGTCAAGGCGACTCTGAAATTAATCTTACGAATAACAACCTTCTCTTCCAGTTCACTCCACTCAAACTGTGGGTCAAATGCGGAGTAACTCTCATAGTTGGTAGATTTATACAAGTCATGGTAATATTCAGCTACCTTGGGATCTAAAAAGGGATTCTTGGTCAATTGGTTAGTTTCAGTTGATTCCACATCATTTTTAAGTTCATAATCTATCTCAGAATATATTTTCTCATTGCTTTTAGAACCATTCCCATCATCATTTTGCTTGTTGTTTTTAGTTAAATCAACAATCTCTTTGTCGGTCTTGACAATAGCGCCTAAATCTTCTCTGGACATCATCTGGAAGTTATGATTTGTTTGGAATCAACTTTATAGAAAACATTATCAAAAAAGTGGTAAATTTGGTTACCTTTTGTATTAGGCGTTTTGTTAACTTCCTATCCATAGCGATATGGTAGAAACTCCTATGGGTTTCACACTCTAGAATACTAATTTAAAATAAAAAAAATAAAAAAAAATAGAAAAAAATAGAAAAAAATAAAAACATTTCTTGGACAAGCTAATATAGCTTAATAAATGTCACATACAAATAATTCTTGGGAAAGTTATGTGTATAATTTGTAAAAGAGCCACATCACTGTATACTATGCTAAGAATTTTGTAAAAACTAATCAGTAAACCCTACTCTCCAAATCAAATTCCTATCCCTATCCTTCTCTTTTTGGGTCTGTTTGTTTCCAGTCAAAACCATACTAACGGAAAATAAAATTAATATTATATTTCAAGTTCAGAAGTATTTAATTATTCTTGTTGGGACACGCCAACTTGTATCAAATGTAATCCGGAAAAACTTCAGTGCGGAATTGTTGCAAAAATAGAAATTTTCAACTGTGGCTCACAATTCGTAATATGAAACAAAGAAAAAATAATAATTAACGGAAAACCTTAAATTTAAACAAGGAAATAGATGTTTCAAATAAAAAAACAAATGGATACTCTAACTAATAGAGAGAGATATCCTTCGATCCCTTTATCACATAGATATTTCATTCAGGTTCTTACATCAGATTTAAATCAATCAGAATCAGACATGGAAGTTCATTCATGTATCTACGCAAAGGACTATGAGAGGTCGAATAGCGTAGTGCAACCTATTCACACAATTCATCTAAAATATTGTAATCGTACATTCTAACCAATTGATATATAACCCAGACTAAGTACTATTCAAAGTATGACAAAACCTTTTTTGCATGCTCTTTAGTCAAATAATCCTTATCATACTCGGCTGTGTATCCTAATACGGTTTTGATTTTGTCCACGTATTCCACAGGAAAGTCAATATTTTTCTTCTCAGATAAAGCTACTAGTATATCATGTATCACCACAATTGCAGCTCGACGGATAATAGGACTTGATTCCAAATCTAGTACCCCGATACAACAATCCAAAACATCATTTATGTTAACAGCAAATATATTGCTTGTAACACATTCTCCTAATATGGATAACGCAGACATATCTAACCGTTGGTCCCTTTGTTTGTTATCAACCCTTCTAATTAATTTCATGACGGAATTGACCACTATTTTGGCTGGTTCTTCACCAAAGAGTTCATTTTCGTGTTTTACAAACCTTAATAATACTTCCCCGATCTTTACCCTATCATCCAAATCCGACTCATTTGAATCGTCGGAGTATATTTTACATAATTTCTGGAGCACCGCCACTTTATCCCAATCAAGCAATGTTTCAAGACCCTTAATCACGTTAAGATATATAAATGGCTCAGGATCTTTCAATTGGACTAGATGCAAATTGATAACAAAATCCAATGTAGTTACCGTACTTCTATTCTCAATCAATTGTCTTAATAAATACAAGCCATGAGCTCGAATAGGTACCAAAGGATCATTCAAACTTGTAATTGCTCTGCTTAAAGTATCCCTTTGGATTTCAAGTTTATTTGCAGCAGATGAAATATGATTACCATTTACCAAGTCCAGGATTCTAGTACGAAGAGCCCCTGCAGAAACGTTGGTAGGTTCCAATGATGACAACGATTTCGAAATACTGGCTAACAATTCTGAACACTTGTCATCAACAATGATATCATTTTCAGACAAAATTGCCGATAGTAATTGTAGCAACACCGTTAACATCAGTTGTGTGTCATCGCTGCCTCCTTCCATATCGTCGTCCTCGTCCTCGTCATCTGAATCTGTTTCTTGTCTTTTTTCAACATAGTCGATCGTCTTTGAGGAACTAAGAAAGCTGTCAACCAATTCTAACATGTCGATTGGGTTAGTAGCTAACTTTTCTCGGAACTTTTCTCCTATACTTTCTAATAGACGTAAATCCACAAGCACTAAAAATGGGTTAGTTACATCACCCCCTAGAAGAACATCATCTTTGTTTAACCAATTCTTAAGGATTTTGACAAATAGTCGTTGAATTAATTCGCTGTCTAAGTCCTGTAATAGATTGATAAATGATTCACATGCAAAGTCCAAAGAATTAATAAAGTTATTGACTTTCGTTTCTTTGCTTATGGATGAAAACTCCGGTTTAACGGGAATAATCTGTACAAGATCATTACTACCTAGTTCGAACTTCCACAGATCGCCATGTTCATATAACAAGTTTTTAGCTATTATAAGCAACCCTGCAATATTGTTGCTGTCAAAATCCTTCATTATAATGAAATAGCTGGTTAATATATCGGAAATAATTCCGCATGGTGTTTTGTTCCGTTTGAGAAAAAGGTAATATCCCCAAAGAGATAAGATTATTGGTTCGATGACTGCTTGGTAAAGATCTGGTTCCATGCCCTTTTTGGTCAACGAAAGTATGACATTGATGTTATTGTTGAGTTCACTTTCCGTTACCAAGATATCTTGTTTTCCAATAGATGGGTTAAACAAATCCCAGATTTTCTTTAATACAAAGTCACTTGCCACTAGTTTATTTCTTTGCCAGAGTTTCTCCAAGACAAACGACACACATGACGTGATAGTTGGCCTGTTAATGTTGATCAATAAACGATACATTTGATCTCCCAATGAAGTAAAGTAACTTTTCGTATCAACACTTTTTGGTTTCAGTAACACCACGTTGGAAACATGTTCAAACTTCTCAATATTAATTTCTTCTTGATCTCTTAATCCGAGCACAAATTCAATTAATGTTAGTAGTCCGTCGGTTCTTGAATAGTGAAGCAATTCCAAACGGGACATGACAAATCTCTTAAATAGAGGTGGTGATGATGATGCCATTAGTAATGAATATATTTGAAATAATTCAAAGGTAGATGCAAAATTTTCAATTTTTGAAATATCAATGTGGTTGGATTTAAAATTAGGATTGGTGACTAACGTTATGGATACCGTCAAAAAGTCTGTATATCCAGTTCCCTTAAATAGTAAATCTGTGACATCTGATTGGTGTTGGAATAATATGTTGAATTTCTCGTAGATCAACTGTAAAAGTTTTTCGATATACTCTGAGTTATTTTGTGGTAATTTATCAGGTTTAATAGTATTCTTGCTATCTGATATACTCTTCAATTGCCTCTTCTCAAACTCTACCCCAACTCGAAAAACATTCAAAGGGGGATAAATACCATGAATAATAATCAAATTTACCAATTTACTGAAGGTTTTTATATCATGCAATGAAATTGTCATCAAGTTCTTGTCATCTGATTCTGTGGAATCCACTGAAAGGTTTTGAATTTCTAGCAAGTAATTCAATAATCGTTCCACAACCAAAAATCGTTTCCTAAGGAGTCATCTGCTGTAGATAGTTGAAATCGACTATAGAGTTCGTCAACAGTTAGTTTATCATAAGGTAAATCAATCTCTGATTGCAACCTATCAAATAGAATGTCAATAGGTTTCGAGGGTTTAAACTGAAGTTCATTAAGACCCTTTTCTGCGGATAAGCGTCATCTACTGTTCTTCTAACGGTAGTTTTCTTAGAACTGGTGGCAAAAGGATTCTTTTTTGGCTTTGATGAGTCTTGTTTGGTATAGCCATTATCCTCAATTACTTCGATTTTTGGTGGAACCATGCTTTATAAAGGTACAGAACCCACAAATAGTTGATTAGTTGGTTGTTGCTTGAATAAAAAAAACAAGGTTAATAGAAGAAAATTCTATGGAAATCTTTCACTCAGAAATGTTCCTCTCACATTAGATTATGTAATCATGATCATCTCTGTGATATTTTGAAATTTTTTTTTTCTTCAATTTTTTTTTTTTTACAAAGATTCAATCAGGATAACCTAAACAACCAGTTGGTAACAGGACGACAAAAATAAGAATTACAGCAAAAATATGTCTGAAGAGATAACTAAGTTGACCCAGGAAGAAATGGACGTAGTGATATACGATTCCAGAGTTGGTGATTTGGAAACATTAAAGGAAATATTTGATCTCGAAAAATTAATAACTCCAAAAACATTAACAGTAATAAAAGATGATATAACATCAAGCACACCATTGCATATGGCTGCGGCAAATGGACATTTGGAAGTTGTTAAATATTTGTTGCAGTTGATTGATAAAGACAATGTTAAAGAGTTTATTGAAGCCAAAAATGATAATGGAAACACAGCCTTACATTGGGCATCATACAATGGTCATTTGGAGGTGGTTCAATACTTGGTTGAAAAATTTGATGCAGATCCATTTGTCAAAAATAATTCTGGACATGATTCTATCTATGAAGCCGAACAGAATGGTAAAACTGAAGTTGAAAACTGGTACTTGAAGAAATTTACCCCAGAGGATGCATTTGATGTCGAAGAAAACGAAGCAGAAGGTACTACAAAGATTACTTACCAACCTGGTAAAGAAAGTAAACTAGCTGATGATCAAGCAAGAGACGCCGTATTTAAAGCTAGCATAGAGAAGGACAGTAATGCTGATTTGGAAAGAAAAACAGAGGAATTGAACATAAAAGACAATTAGAACTGGTCATTATATATACACATCATCATGTACATTAGAAACATATAATACATATAAAGTATTGAAATCATTCTGACATAGCAAAGCAGATACTGCTACGTAATGCTCTAGTCTAGTCTTTCTTTTTTTTTTCCTCTAATAAAATTTTGTTTGTGCGTGTAAGACTGGATAAAAAAAAATTTTTTTTGAGCTCTCTTGTAATTTTTTTTTATTTTTCAGTCATAATCTCAACTAATACCTTATAGATTTAGTAAGCATAAGAATATCACCATGTCAGATTTAGGATTTGATACTACCTTAAAGAAGAAGAAGAAGTCAAAGAAGCCTGTTTCCGAATCTCCAGCTGCCGAGGGAGTTGAGTCAACTGAGTCCACACCTCAACCAGCAGATGCATCAGTAGATGATTTGTTTTCTGGATTGAAGAAAAAGAAGAAATCAAGCTCATCTAAGAAAACTTCCGAGAAGTCTGCATCTCCATCCGTAGATGAAGACTTGAGCTCATCTTTAGGCGACTTGTCTTTGAAAAAAAAGAAGAAGAAGTCCACCAAGATTGTGGGTGTCGATGAATTCGAACAACAGTTGGAAGAAGCTGGTGTCGAAGAGAATACAGACAATGGTAGTGGTAGTAATGGCACAAAGGATCAATCCACAATTGGATTGTCTTACCCCGATTTGTTGTCTCGTTTCTTCACTATTTTGAAAACAAATAACCCAGAGTTAGCTGGTGATAGATCAGGACCAAAATTCCGTATTCCACCTCCAGTCGTTCAAAGAGAAGGTTCCAAGAAGACCATGTTTGCCAATGTTCAAGAAATTGCCATGGTTTTGCAAAGAAGTCCAGAGCATTTGATTCAATATTTGTTTGCTGAATTGGGTACCACGGGTTCCATAGATGGTGAAAAGAGATTGATTTTGAAAGGTAAGTTCCAACCAAAACAAATGGAATCAGTTTTGAGAAGATACATCATTGAATATGTCACTTGTAAGACATGTAAGAGTATGAATACTGAATTGAAGAGAGAAAGTGCCAACCGTTTGCATTTCTTGAGTTGTAAGGCATGTGGATCTACCAGATCTGTGTCTTCTATCAAGACTGGTTTTCAAGCCCAAATTGGGAAAAGAAAGAAGTTTTAATCCCTGTAAATTTCTCACGTCAATATGTCAATTTTTTGCATTTTATATTGAGTGCTAAATGTATAGTTTAAATGGTAATAAATACAGCATTGCTGACAATAACTTTGTATATTTCTTATATACTAACCACGATTTTTCTTAACGGAGAACACCAAGTACTAACACCTTCATGGACCATCATATATTCCACAATCTCGGTTTTAAGGTTATTTCTCAACCTTGGTGTAATTTCATCAAGATTATCTAAAATCTCTTGACAGATATGGTTTATGAAAGCTAAATGAGTAGAATTGGGACTCATCTTCTCGACACTGTTCACAATCTTTGATTTATAATGATTCACCTCACGTTCAGGGAGGTTCAAATTCAAGGAAAAGATTTTGGTTAATAAGCCAGTGACATTCTGGACTGTTATATCTCGACTGTGATCTTTCACAAAAATTGTTTTCTTTTGGGGAACAGGACAATCATTCCATCCTTCTATCAAATCCTCTCTGGTACTTGGTTAATGTCAAAAAATACAATAGTAACAATAATAATAAAAGCAAACAGGTAAATGAACGAATAGAACTGAAATGAAATGAAATGAAAAAAAAAAACTGAACCAAAAAACCACCACGTATAACGTGTTATTAAAATGTATAGTATGAAATTGGCAGATGAGAATCTGTGTATATAATTTCGTGTTTTTTTTTTTTTCTTCTTCGTTGCTGTCGTAATATGTACTACACTGGGCACGAATTATGACACACTCCAATAACACAACAACGTAAATGTATTACTTCCGGAGGTTGATCAGTAGTTGATTTTGACCCGAATATGAATGATTATGGAACAACTAACTGGTTCCAATGTAATACTAACTTAGACCTCTTGAATCTAGAAACTCCTTTTAAACGTAATCTCTAATAATCGTGTATTCCTTGAATCACACTTAACTCTTAATCCTATATAAAAGCAGTAAATAAAAATAATAATACAATTTTCTCGTTTTAAAGCAAAGTTCATGGTATTATCATGCAAACTGACAAGAATACCACCAGACCACTAAAATTAATTTAATAACAATTCTGTGTTTTTCTAACACCAACAGTTTCATACAAAAAAATACAAAACAGCTTCACTTTCACCAAACATCACCAGCTAGCTAGGTTATCCTTGTCACAATACTTACTTCCAATCATGCATATTTACTAGTAAGTACTTTGTTTTGTGACATATACTCTCTAATTAATTAAACACTTTCTTCTTCATCACCATTATTATTTGTTACTTTCTTCATTTGAAATATTTCTACCAAGTGGGAACAAAAAACCAGTGCTGAGCCAAAGAAGGGACAAAATTTGATCGAAATCAGGAATTTTGGAAAATCCCAAACCAATTTATAATTAATCATAATCAAGATAATTAATGCAATCTCACCAATGATCATAAATATAGAATTCCATGTAGATATTTGATTTATGCTAGAAATATGAAAACCCACAATAAGTGCAAACATTATCATTAGGATATTTGCATACAACAGGTATATTGTAAAATAAGTAGCATCAACAAATACACCTGGCATGAATAAATTCTGTATAGCTTTTATACAGACAATTTCAATCAAGTAAGCCAAGACTACAAACCGAATAAATGCACGTAAGTTAATTGGTATAATAATAGAATCATTTGATTCAATAACATCGATTTTATTTTCAGATGATGGAATTTTGGCAGACATTTGTTATATATTTGAGTAACAAGAAATAAAATAAGAAAAATTATCTGATTATTATTTGATTTTCTTTCCTGGACGCAATTACACTTTTTTTTGCTCTTTCATTATCTGCCCCCTTGAATTTTGGAGTCGTGTATTTTGCGCATATAATTACATATACCAGTCTTTATATAGATCTAAGATTGTCGTAGAATGCACTACACTGGGCACGAATTATGACACACTCCAATAACACAACAACGTAAATGTATTACTTCTGGGAGGTTGGTCAGCAGTTGATTTTGACCCGAATATGAATGACTATGGAACACTAACTGGGTTCCAATGTAATACTAGCTTAGACCTCTTGAATCTAGAAATTCCTTTTAAACGTAATCTCTAATAATCGTGTATTCCTTGAATCACATAACTCTTAATCCTATATAAAAGTAGTAAAAATAATAAAACAATTTCTCGTTTTAAAGCAAGTTCATGGTATTGTCGTCCAAAGAGACCAAAATACAAACAGACCACTAAAATTAATTTAATAACAACTCTGTGTTTTTCTAACACCAACAGTTTCATACAAAAAAATACAAAACAGCTACACTTTCATCAAACATAACCAACTAGTTAGGTTATCCTTGTCACAATGCTTACTTCCAATCAAGCATATTTAATAGTAAGTACTTTGCTTTGTGACAGTTGCATTTGTTTGTTATTCCGCCTCAACCTTGACTTGTAAAGTAGGTACAGAAGCCCCCAATAAAAGTATGTCTATATTTTAGTAGTACACTTAAATTTTATTTTGCAGTTAAATAGTACATACATCTAGTAATACCTAGACATTTAATTGCCTTGCTACTTCTAGTGCTTCGTCAAGCAATTCGTCTATATCAGGTCTAGCTTCAGGTTTTAATTGTAAGCATTTTTTAATCAACCCAATTACTTTTGGATCATATCCGCCGTTGTCGGGAGGGATTTGATATTTACCTTGTAATATTGCCAAATTCAAGTTTGCCCCTTGCTCAATTTCTAATTTTTCAAAGGGGGAATATCCAAAACAGCAACAATATAACAAACAACCAAGAGACCAGATATCAGTTTTCTCATTTATTTCAGCGTTCGTAGCAACATCGACCAACTCGGGGCACGATATGGCAATGTGCAATGTTCCTGAGCAAAATCCTGAACCATCAATGCCTGTTGACGGCTTCGTACAGAAATTCTTGCTCTAGAGCATGATCCCAAGTCACAAAGAACAGGTAAACCTTCAGCAGACAACATTACATTCGCCGGTTTCAAATCATGATGTGCATATGGCACTAACTCTTGCATCTGTAAGCTATTATCGTTTCCATTTGACTCGTCAAAGTCATCATCCTCACTAACAGGTAACAACACATCTTGTTCATCTTCATCTAGCCTAGTGTTATTGGCTGATGTTTTTGTACTTGTGCATAACCTTCAATCCTCGACAAATACCAATAAATATTCTCAATATCTCGTCTTGATCCATCTTAGAATTGCTTAAAACTAATTCATTGATTATATCTTGCAAAGACTTTTCAAAGAAAGGCAATAATATCAATACATTCTTCGAACCATCACCTTCCAGTTGGATTAATTCATCAATGCTTGAGATTATGTAGGGTGATTTGAAACGATGATAATTTTTAATTTCCTTTAAAGCATTCTTGAAACTTTCGTCCTGAATCCCATATGGACATCTTATTTTTTTCAATGCATAGTACGACTGGGATGACTGTGTCCTTGTTGATACCAAATAGACGTATGAAAAACCCCCTTCTCCAAGTAATTTGATGATCTTGTAAGCGTGGTTATTTATAGTTATAGAAGGTGATGATAAAGTTGGAAAGCATGGCAAGCAAAGTCCACATATTGACAATACACTATCCATATTTGATTAATAATAATAGCTAGATGGGGATGGTTAGCAATCCATTGATTGATTAGCAGTTGTTGCTGTTTTGTTTTTCCACTTCATTTTGTTTCTTTTACTGTTTATTATCCGTTCGTTGTTCCCTCGCCCCGTCCACCAATTTCGACAAGCACACGCTACTACAAAAGCAGCACTATATTAAGCTCAAAGAAAAAAAAAGACATGAAACCTTGAAGAATTAATATTGATACATCAACAGGAAAGATGAATTCTGAGGGAAGTAAATCAACGTTGATTTCGCCGTTACCTTCAAACAACAGTACCATGCTTGGTGATATTAAGACTGGAACCCCTTTAGATCTTACAATTGATAATTCAGTATTACATCAACAGGAACAAGAATTTATGGGTCAAGGGCTCCAACAACAAGAGTCTCAAACACAGCACCAGAATTTCGAGGATATGAGGCAAGGTCACGCTAATGAAAGTTCAAATATTGAGTCAATACAGTCCATAGAACTAATCCAACCGGAAGATCAAGCGTTAGTACTAGAAGCACCTCGGAATGAAGACGTTGAGGTGGTGGTAATAAAAGATGATGATGTCAAAGTGGAAGGAGTAGAAGAAGGAGAGAAGAAGGAGAAGAAGGAGAAGAAGAAGAAGACCCAATTGATAAAATGAGATCTATCGAGATATTGCCGGATTTATTTAATCTCTTATATGAATTGAACAATAGTAGTAATACAAAAGTAACTGCAAAGGATTTTGATAAATATCTAGGGAGTTTAAGATTGAAGTTGGGCAACATCAAAAATTCTATGCAACAAATCGACAATATCAATGAAACATTAGTTAACACTTTTGATAAAATAGAAAAGCTAGAGCAAAACAACAATAACAAGCAAAACTTCTTGTTACAGCTCAAACAGAAAGTAGATCAAAGTTTATAGTGGAAATTTAATGAATAATTACAATGCATGAACAATCTTGTAACTTCACCAGCAACTATTTCTTAATCTCACAGCCCTGAACATTATTTCACACAAACTAAAAAAAAAGTACACACAAAATACTGCACATAAAGCTAAAAAAAGAACGAGAAAATTTTTCTGTATTTTTCTCTTTCTCCCACTTAAATAAATAAAGCGACAACAGAAACACGTTAAGGCAAATCTCAAAGGACTTAATTACAACTAAAACCATGATCAACTTCAACGAATTCCCTCCTACTTTTGATTCGAAGATCAAACCACCTGCATTGACCATCGGTCTAGTCATTTTTACGCTCATACTATGTTTAATTAGGACATTAACGCTGTATGATTTGAACAGTTTAGTGTTGTATCCCAGAGCACCTTTGGATTTCAACCTCAACAGTCTTTCCTTCTATTCAATGGTTCATACCAATTTTTTTCATTGGATATGTAACATATTCACTTTATTGACCCCTTTGGCAATTTTTGAAATGAGAAATGGTACTATCCATGCGGGCATCACATTAAATTTGTTAACGGTCGTAGCGGGATTACAATATTGTTTGGCAGGGTTACTTTTTTATCCAAATACTGGGGTGGTTGGTTTATCTGGCATAGCATTTCTGTTCATGAGCTACATGGCGTATCAAGAATCCAAGTTTAAACCTATATTCTACACGTTGCACTTTAACAATATGGAACTTAAAATTCATACCATCTATTTGCCCTTTTTTATTGCAATATTCTTTATGATTTTGTTTCCTAGTAGTTCATTTCCTGGGCATGTGGCTGGAATTTTGACAGGATATTTATTAAGTCTTGGTTATTTGAACAAATTGTACCCACCATCACACATAGTGATATCAATTGAGAAGAAAGTCAGCTTTTTGATCAACTTTTTAGGAAAGATTGTCACCTTTTACAAGGAGGATGAATGTGTTATCACAAGAAATAACAATGAGTATACTCCGATGTTGAATCAAGGAACCGATATTGAACAAGGCAACACTTCCAATCCCCCAGGGTTTTTGGGCGAGACACGTGTTTTGGGTAGTGGAAATTCTAGTAGCATAGATTAAATTTCAAACATTTAATAAAAATATCCTTACCACATTCATACGATAGTATATAACTGTGCATTAATCTGGTTTGTAGTGTCACCTTAAGGTGCTTCTTGCTCGGTCCAATGCCTCAATATTTTTATTTTTTTTACCTCATGCGAATTTCTCCACCTTTCCTATTCCTCTCTGTGTCTCTCTCTCTCTCCAAGAAATCAGGGAAGAAAGTTTGAAGAAAAAAAGTACAAAAAACAAACAAAAAAAAAAAATTCACCTGAAAATCACAACGAATAATACCTGTGCTTGATAGCATATCTTTGACTTTTATTTATAAATCTTACTGCGTGGTTTCATATTTTTTGTACATGAATCTGAATTAGAATAAAGGAAGTAACCATGGCTAATGAAAACAACAAAACACGTGATTCGGGCAGTAAGAGGAAAAACAGGAGAAACTACAACAAACGTAAATTCAAGACCCAAAACAACGAATCAGCTCACATTGGATCGCCTTCAAAGCAAAATTCACTCGAGTCACAACATTCCTCATCTATTACGACGACTCTGGCAGCACCAGATATGTTATTGTGTGACCAAAAACAAGATGAAAACTTGGGAAACAGGAATGAATTGCTAGGTCGTGAGGTTGTTACTCCACCCCCACAGACACTTCTCTCTGAACATTCACAAAAATCTATTCCCTATAAGTCACCACGTAAGGAAGCAATTTCAAGATATAAACAAGGACATTCTAATGCATTCAATCAATTATCAGACTTGAAGGAAAACTTGCGTTCAAGCGACACTGCTCCACTAAGTACTCAACAAGCAGACCTTGAGAATAGTGATAGTCTCAGTTTATCTTTAAGTATAGACGATAAAGTAAGTTTGTTCCGATATAAGTCCGTGGAAATTTTGGAAATTGCTAATCAGAATAATGTCAATGGTTCGTTGTTGGCTCGTGGCGTATTTGAAGTCTTTCAATTACGTGGTGATATAACGTTCTTATCGTGTGGAAGCACTTTTGTCTATCCTTTGCTTTCAAGAACCAAAATATTGAGAATTAATTTAAATGAATTTATGCTAACTTTAACTAATCCGAAAGGTATTACAAGATTTCGCTTCATTGTGAGGATGTACAGATGATTAATAACCTTGTAGGGGTGTTTCAAAAACATACAGTTTATTGATTTGTATGAGCAAGATGAAACGAAAGAGAGCCACAATATAGATTTTATGCCTCGGGAATTGCAGTCTCCACAGAATGAGTACATACTAAATGAAATTCCAGAATCTCCACCGTCAGCACCCATCTCCCCTCTGACTTACATGCACTCCCCTGTTCACTTTGCTTCCAATAACCTACAACAACCTCATCTGTCATCGCTTTCCCGCTTACAAGTGCCAAAGAAAGTATCAGTTGAAACCTTGAATAGTAATATTGCTAGTCTAGATATTAATCTGAAGTTATTGTTGCACCAGCCTAAACCCAGACGACAGCAAGCAAATTACTCTACCAGTCAACATACTATCAATAACAAGTATACCACAATTGAAGAAAAATCTGAATCTTCCATGGACTCATTATTAGACGAATATGAGCAAAATCTTAATGATTCAGCGGCAATGGTTCTGAGACCACAAACGAGGCAACCTTCGATTGCATCAGCTCAGAATCTTCACGGTTTTCATCACAGTAATAGCAATATATTGGCACAGTATTACCCAATAGAAAACAAATTGCACAATTATCTGCGAAGCAGAAGATCCTCCAGGAGTGAGTTGTACACCAGCGAAACTGGATGGATGGAACCAAACTTAATTCAGCCTAACTCCTCCAACGTTACCAATTGCAATAGCAACTCCAATGTCGGTGTTGTCAACAATGGTATTAATGGCAAGAAAATCCCAAAGTCAAGATCAACGTATAGCATGAACAGTGCTGTAACAGATTTACATAGTATCTACAAAAACATTCAGCTTCGCAATAGTCAGAATAGAAGAGCAGAAGAGGATTCTAGGTCTATCAAGTCAATGTCAAGATTACCATTGTCGTCAATAAAAACATCGATGCCTCGATCCGAGCTAAATAGACGAAGGCAGAGCATTTATGGGGAAGTATTTCAAACAATGTTAGTCACAAGAGCGATGTTAAGTTAGATTCACATGAAATTTATAAGATGTTAAGCTCTAAACCTGATAAACCAATTTTGAAACAGCCATATACTAGTTCGCCGCCAGCATCGATCCCTAAAAGCGCAAGTTTTACTTCAAGATTGTTCGGCTGGTGACCTTTATATGATTTTTTTTTTTTTCCTCCATCAAATTGCTATGTTTCCTTTCATTGTTTAATAATTTATATTTATATTTATGTTTATATATACAAAGATGATAAAATAAATCAATAAGGCAATAATGGAAGCTTGTCCTTTACTGCATTCTGCTGTTTTTCTTTTGTGGGTTTCCCTCGTACACAGACACATACGCTTTCTCTATATCTTGATCTGTTGTTATTTACATTTGAGCAGCAGAAGCACCTGGGATTGGGTTACCGTTAGCATCAACTAAACCTTGTTGCATTAACATCAATTGTTCATTACCAGCAGCTTCAAATTGCAAACCCAAACCTAAACGAGATGAGTTCTTAAATTGATCAATTTCCCCAGAGAATAATACTGAAACGGTTGGCAAAATTCTCTTTTCCAAGAATGCGCTGATTTTACCTTTTGAGTCCACTTGACCTCTGAAAACAGCGGTTCTGTATTCATATTTAGCACCAATGGTGGTTTGTCCTTCGATAACTGGTTCAAAACCAATTCCCATTAATGGATCGGCAACTTGTTTCATGGTGGCAGCAACTTGAGTCTCCAAACCGGCTTCAACCTTATCGGTAACTCTTCTCCAGAAACTGGCAATTAAAGCTCCTTGTGCTTGAAGTTGAGCGGAAGCAATCCAGTTACCAGCGTTATAACGGGCAACATAAGAAACAGCAGTGTCTGGTGGAGCCAATGGTTGCTTGGAGTACATCGTTTCTAAACCAACGGCTAATTTGGAACTTAAAGATTGCAAAATTGAACCAACAACAACACCGCTGAATTCATTCCCGGCTAAAAGGTTTGGGTTTAAAGTTTTGAAATTGATGGAAAAATCATTAGCTTGGTAGTCTTGTTCTAATTGGATCATAGAAGGTTGTCCATGAGCTAATTGTAAAGTGACTTTAGAAATGTTTGATTTATCCCAACCATAGTTAATTCTTCCAGAAAAGGAAAAATCATTGTCGATATTACCTTGCAAGAAGTAATCATCGGTGGCATACAAAGCACTAAAGGCATATGCTGGCAAAACGTTTGAACCGATACTCAATGTGTGAGAAGTTTGGAAAGCTGGCATCATGGAAAATGCTTTGTTCAAATCAGCTCTTAAACCAGTGAAGAAATATTGATTCAAAAAAACATCACGAGAGACTTCCTTGTTCAAATTTTCAATTGTTCCTGGGTTGGTTAAGCCGAAAGACTTACGATGTTCGCTGATAGTAATATAAACATCATTGATGTAGCTAAAGACTGGGTTGGAAGACCAAAATCCATTTTGCTTTGGTGGTTCTGGGGTAACCTGTGGCAAGGTTGGGATACTTAATTTAGCAATATCTGCTGAACCTAATGGTGCACTGACTGATTGGGACATCTTTCTCTCTAGACTTTACTTGAATCTATTCTCTGGAAATGTAAGGAAAGGAAAACGTTGGTTAACGAGAAGAGAGGTCTCTTTAGCCAACGAAAAATATTTTTCCTTTGTTGAAAAATTTTAAGACTTGCAAAAAAAAAAAACAATTAGCAATTATACACTACTGTATACTTTGTTAGGGAACTTTTTTTTCGCACTTGAATGGTTCTCTTATACCATATTCAATTAACAATACTATAGCTTGTATTTAAATATTGGCGCAAATAACAAAGCAGTAAATGAAATCAAAAACCTGACCAAAGTATAATACTGATATAACAGAAAAATGTGATTTTGTATTTGAAAAAGGGAAATTTGGACAATTCCTGAGTTTAACTCTGGGAATTCTGTTTTTTTTTTCCTATAAATTGTGGCGAACAAGATCCTAATGTTTCGAGTAAGTGTAGGAGAAAGAAATAACGTCTCTGTAACGAGAGAAAAAAAAAGAAAGACAATTGAGATAGTCAATTCAAGAGTAAGCCCATTTCAAACAATAATTAATGATGGATGGTATGCAATTAAGTACAAATATATTAGATTTTTAACATAGAAACGATATCTAACTTTAATTTTTTATTTTTTTAAGAATTATTCCTGCGAATAATCGTTTGCGACTCCAAATCAACACTACGAGTCCTTCAATCTGAACTCAAAACAATGGAAAGAACAATGGAAATCTTCAATCAGCCGTTGTACAAACAAAAAGTAGACATGGACAAGATCAGGGTCTTAAATAAATTACTACAATCAAAGTCGAACCAACTTAGTAAGAAGATGTTTTCATTCGAGGGCAAACCTGTTCCCGCAAATATTAAACCAGAACTATGCACTGCCCCAACTGTATTACCCGCAAGAGACACAATTCATGACATTAATAATGAGGTTTACCAAATAAACACATCTGGTCACGTGGTTATCGAAGCTATTCAACACGCATATGTGAATACAGGGCACATTCCTTCGTCGTTGCACTTGAAAAATGCAACCGATTCTGTATTCAAGTTGGTTGTCCATGGTCCAATATTTATTCATGATATCCAGGGATGTCTATTAATCTTAGAGGGGCACCAGATAAGACTACACAATGTCCGAAACTCACTCGTATTAATCCGGTCGGTTCAGAATGATAGGATTATAATTGAAAAATGTACCCAATTAAGGATCAACGAGGGTATTGAGGTTGATGATTTTGATTTTCCAACGAGGGAATCAATTAACCCTCATTACCAACGTATAGACGATACAAATTACAATCTGATTGTCCAGTATCGACAACGTGAATGAAATATCGATGATCAACAATTTGCTTAAAAGCTAATTTGTCCCGAGAATTGAGACTGTTTTATGCATACACGTACAGTGATTTCACTTTTGAAAGTTGTCAATGTGTGCGTCTTAGCGGGTTTCGGTTATTCTACGAAAACTTGTGGAGTGGGACTTTACCCCCACCGCTTCCGTTTAGGAAGTACCGACGGCTCACAAACTTTTTGTTTTTTTTTTTTTGAAGTAAGATCGGTTTCCCCACACCACGAGAAAAAGTGCGACGTCCAACATGAAGAACCGATACCTTTGCCAGTTGGGGCCGAAAACCTATTCTAGAGGGGGCTAAAAGAGCGGAGTAACGATTAGTTTCTTTAACTAAATTTAATTCCATGGGAATATAAATTGAAAGGAATCTGACTTCTGGTATTCTGTTTTCTTATATTGTTGATTTTATTTGTCTTTTTTCTTTTTTCTTTTTTCTTTTATTTTTTCAATCTATTTGATCAATATCTCAATAATTGTTTTACCAATTATGACAACCTTACCATCTATTTCTGACACAGATAATGTCTATGCAACAGATGACCAACCCTATGTTTTTGAAAATCCAAATGACTTGCCTATTGAAACCCTTGTGAACCATATTTTGCCATTTCCCAAGAAGTTGCAGGTGAGTCGATCAAAGTTCCTGGTACCGCTGTCAAAGGCTTTTCGGAAATTTATAGAAATGCAGCAACTCCGAATGGAATTAAGGCAAGCTTAGTTAAAGGTTTAGACACTTACCATGACATATTTGAAAGCTCTGCTAAACGCTACGCCAATGAGCCATGTCTCGCTTATCATGAATATGATTATGAGAACTCGCAACATTTGGAACGGTATGCTACAATCTCATACGAGGAAGTCAGACAAAGAAAGGACTATTTTGCAGCTGGATTGTTTTTTCTTTTAAAGTCAAACCCATTTAAGGATAAATCATTGGAATCTCATCAGAAGATTGACGACCATGAAGCTAATTACAAGCTGTACAATAGTTCCGATATGTCCTTTGTTACTACATTTTATGGAGCTAATCGTGTCGAATGGGTATTGGCCGACTTGGCTTGCTCCTCAAATTCCATTACGTCAACTGCATTGTATGATACATTGGGCCCTGAAACATCAAAATATATTTTGGAGACAACTCAATCCCCAGTTATCATTAGCTCAAAAGATCACATTCGTGGTTTGATTGAATTGAAAAGAGTTGATCCTGAATCTTTAGCATCTATTATTTTAATTGTGTCAATGGACCCATTAAAGAAGTCTGATGCTGGTTTGGTTCAATTGGCAGAAAAGTGCAATATCAAGTTGTACGATTTTTCACAAGTGGAAAAAACAGGTGCAATCTTTCCTCATGAAGCAAATCCACCAAACAGTGAAACAGTTTTTACCATTACTTTTACTTCAGGAACAACTGGAGCTAATCCTAAAGGTGTTGTCCTACCACAAAGATGTGCTGCATCAGCCATATTGGCATATAGTCTTTTGATGCCACACCATAAGGGAACCAGAGAGTTTGCATTTTTGCCATTAGCGCACATTTTTGAAAGACAAATGGTTGCGGCTATGTTTTTGTTTGGGGGATCCTCTGCATTTCCAAGATTGGGAGGAACTCCGTTAACTTTGGTGGAGGACTTGAAGTTATGGAAGCCAACCTTTATGGCCAATGTTCCCCGTATATTTACTAAAATTGAGGCAGGAATTAGAGCATCAACAATTGATTCAACTTCTGGTCTTACAAGATCATTGTACGGACGAGCAATTGAAGCTAAGCGTGTTAAACAGAACAAGAATGATGATAGTGGAGACCACTTTATTTATGACAAATTGTTAATTCAGAGATTAAGGAATGCCATTGGTTATGATAGCATGGAATTTTGTATGACTGGAAGCGCCCCAATTGCCCCTGAAACAATCAAATTTTTGAAATCTAGTTTAGGAATTGGGTTTGGCCAAGGGTATGGCAGTAGTGAATCATTTGCTGGGATGCTATTTGCATTACCATTTAAGAACTCTAGTGTTGGAACGTGTGGTGTTATTTCTCCATCCATGGAAGCCAGATTACGGGAATTACCAGACATGGGATACATGTTAGATGATGCCAATGGACCAAGGGGCGAGTTACAGATTCGTGGTGCACAATTATTTACAAAGTACTTTAAGAATGACGAAGAAACAGCAAAGTCGATTGATGAAGATGGTTGGTTTAGCACAGGTGATGTTGCTGAGATTGGAGCAAGTGATGGCTACTTCAGAATAATTGACAGGGTGAAGAACTTTTATAAATTATCGCAAGGGGAATATGTCTCACCAGAAAAAATTGAAAGTTTGTATTTATCTTTAAATTCTACCATTCTGCAGCTTTTTGTTCATGGTGACTCGACAAAGTCATATTTAGTTGGGGTCGTTGGTTTACAACCTGATGTTGCTAGTAAATATGTTGATCTTTCTTCTGGTGATAAAGTTGTTGAGGTATTAAACAAACCAGAATTTAAGAAACAAATATTGCTAGACTTAAATCAGAAAGTGAATGGTCGATTACAAGGATTTGAAAAGATTCACAATATTTTTATTGATATTGAACCATTAACTCTTGAAAGAAACGTAGTGACTCCTACCATGAAGCTCAAAAGACATTTTGCTGCAAAATTTTTCAAGCCTCAAATTGATTCCATGTACGAAGAAGGCTCAATTATTAAAGATTATAAATTGTGAGTTAAGCTTTTCACTCTGGGTTCTAGATATTTTAATATATATTGCCACATTATTTACTTCACGTAACTCTGCATTGTCATTATTTTCTCGTTTCAAGCACTTATTTTTGAAAGTTAGTAAATCAAGCTAACACCAAGTTGTGTTTATTACGGATCTTTGGTTATATCTCAACAACCACAGTAGAAGTATAACAGCCTATTGAATAGTACAATTCTAATGATACATGTCAATCTGATGTCACTTATCATGTATATACTCATTTTACTCGGATTTTCAATAGAGGGAGGGTCTACATATATGACCAGATTCACTATTATACTGGCAATCCCTAATGTCCGGATTTCATTTTCGGTTTGCCTATTGGATCACGTGTTGTTATTTTTGTGTCATTTTTGACTAAGCTTTTATTTCGTTATGCTTATACATTAGCATTAGTTTTTTGATATGGGGACGTGTTATCTGATATGCTTAGGAATATTTTTTATTATCCTCAGTTAAATATTTTCCTGGTATGCTCGGCCAGATAGTTTTCTTGATATGCCCGGTCGAATATTTTATGTTATGCCGTGGATAACTTTTGTTATGGTTGGTGGACCCTTTATGTGATGTTCGGAGATAGCATTTGTCTTCTGTGGTACCTATTCTACACCCTCTACCCTGTGTACAGAGTTCCATGCCGAATACTTTGTCACCTAAACCGGAAGTGGCGACTGCCCTGCGACCCTGAGTCCCTTCCCCTCCCACTTATTACACTTTTCACTACCTCTTCTTCTAAGAATAATTAGTGTGTCTCTACATAGCACTCAATTCTCAGTTGGTTTCGTGGCACACTGGGCTATGGCTGTGGCTGCATTGTTGTTAATCATAGGTTTCTGTATGTCATAGCATTTGAGTTTAATTTGGGAAATCTGTTTCTGTTAGTGTATAATTAAATCAATTTAGTCGTACCAATAGGGTATGTCTATATTACACTAAATTGTTAGCTGTGTATATCATATTACTTACGTATCTGGTGTTTGTAAAACGTCATACTTGCTATCATTTCCAAAAACATCTCTTCTTTCTGATTTGACAGCTCTTTCAATTATTCAAATTAATATTCTTCCTATTCTTACACTATTTTTTACCTCTTACAATACACATGGGAATGCAGTACTTGTTATTGTATATCTTTTGTTGAACAGTTCTCCAGGCATAAATGTCGTTTGCAACTTCGATAGCATGATGGCTCTGAAAATACGACATGGAAAGCAACCGGCGCATGCGACATGGTCAATGTCTTTGATGCTACGACTTTATATGCGACATTAAAAGTTTGACGACATGTGACATTTGCGGAAAAAGTTACAGCAATACGACATTATAAAATTCGATCAACCTTTTCGGAAAAAGAACCTTATAAAAGTCGTCGGCTCTAAATTTTTTCATCCATGTTCATGACAGTAAAACTCACCATATACTCTAGCATATTCAAAAAGATACTTTAAGAGTTTGTCTTAACATTGGAAGAACGCCAATGCAAATATATCAGATCCCTAATTACTCTAGATATCCATTGACAGGTCCTCCTGAATCGAATTTTTACACTCATCTTAATAGTATCAAACTCAATAACAAGCTAGATGATTATGAAAAATCTATGTACACTTTCATACGCCATACGACATCCTATGTATGGAACCTTGTACCACTTTTTACTGCCTTTAAAAAACATCAAATTCTTCGTGTCGTGAGATGACACACCATTGTCGGAAGTGAACGACATAATGTTTGAATTTTACTGCAGCACTGTCTTCATTTCATGAACTGGGAGATTCACCTTTGAATGGGCAACAAATAGTACATACAACAATATAGATATCACAATTCGAGTTTCTTAGGCAATTAAGTTACTAACTTTACTATTACCAGTTACAGCAAGGCATATCAAAGAAAGCATTATCACGTGAAATGATTGTAATGCTAATTTATTTGATATCCTGTTTGTTGGATATGCTGTTTATTTGACATGCTAGCTTATTTGCTATGCCACTTAGTTGATATGCTAACTTATTTGGTATGCGTACTTTTTGATATGCTTTTGTTTTTATGGTATGCCGCTTAAATTACTATGCTAGTATGTTTTCTGTTATGCTGATATTTTTTTTTGTTATGCAGTAGAATTTATTTTGTTATGCCACAAGTTGACGTGTTTTTTGGTATGCTTTTGCTTTTTTGATTTGCCCACATTTTGTACCATGTTGCCCTGCTCAAATATCACCTGAATAGCTTTGAAGATCCGTTTTAGAATAATACTTTATATATGTATCATGTGCATCAGTATCTATATTTTAAGAGTTGTCCTTTATTTCGTGTATACTATTACATATTTCATATAAAATTTGCAGCAAATCTAGACTAAATATACGCAACAAATACGCTAAATTAGTACATGCTCATTTATTACAATAGACATTTTCTAATTAGTAACACCAAATAAATTAAATATAAATCAACATATTTGAACCATAATTGTACAACATTGGGACCGTTTACTAGTGGCTATTACATACTGCAGCACTAAATGTCAAATTGTGCACCGCGCACGACTATTGCAACAATGAATTTTGTTGTGCAGACAGGAATCCACATACTACAATAGGCAACTCAACGACCCAGTTAAACATTCTAAATAGCAAATTCTTTTGAAATAGGGAAATTTATATTGCAAAATTGTGGTATTAAATATTGTATACAAGAAAACTAGGTAAGTTACACTAGGGGATGAGACCTAAATTCGGTGTTGCACGCTAACAGGTCAGACCACAGACACAGATCTGTATATTGAGCAACTTGGTTACATTACTAGTGTCCTAGCCTTGTATTCCAAAGATATATAATATTTCATTGATTAAGTAACATTTCAAGTATTGCTGCACCCTTGTCGAAAGACTACATTCATGGTAGCATCAACTTTCTCAATGTTGGCATCTTATGACCAATACTTCTCATCTTATAGTCATGTTATATAGCATTTAATACATTAGCAAGACCATGGATATCCCTTGATCCAAGGTTGCAAGCTTCTCAAATGCTTAATTCAGACCCATTGTTGATGAAAGACCCTTTACCTGCCACTGGTGACCATTGTATATGCTACCTTTCCAGAAATTTAGTAAATCACTCTAAAATAAGACGCAATAGGGTATTATCAACTCAGATGATAAATTAACACAGCACAATGGGCATATCTTATGGAATTGGTGGTAATCTGGTCAAATAGGTTATAGTTGTACAGAAACCAGCGGACAAAAATAAATGTCACAATTATCTTTTCTACACAGCTTCAAAGTTTGTACCCAATCAAAAAAAGTCGCATTCTAGGTTATACTTTTTTCTACCGAATTTAACACTACCAAAAATTTCTTGATAAGAATAGCCTATTTTCCGCTACAATAAAACTACCATTGTGCTACAAAGAACTATGATCTGAACAGATACGACTTTCAAATCAACAGATTTCCAGCAAATTCTGGGCATATTATCTAGAAGTTTCGGCCACATTCCTGAACTTTGCTACCACATTATATGCTGTCACGACAACCATTTGCAGGGAAATTGGACACCTTATGCCAACCAATTTCTCGTGCTATTTGCCCGCGAAAATTCGTGTCAAATACAACTAAATCAATCTACCTGTCTAGGCTTCAAGTGACTATAACTGGTGTAATAGTCATAACATAATCCGAATTATCATCAGTTTAGAATCTTTCTTACTACAAGTACCTCTTGGAATTACAAATCTTGTTATCAATATCGGCATTAACCAGATGTGGCCTACTTTGAAAAGTTATTTGTTAACTTAATAGGGAAGAGTTCACGACTGGAACAACCCATCAAATTGTACTTCTGCTACTATTATTTTACTACTACAATTTGCTTCAGATCCACAACTGTATAGTTAATATTGAAACCCCTGGAACAGAACTTCTCCATAGTTTACATAATTCGTAATTCTGACAAATATGTATTTTGTAATTGGGTGCTTTGATAAAACCATTGGCACATCAGTCTTCTAAAGAAAAGAAATACTTGTCTTTCCAATGGAGGGCATTTTCCACATATGCTACTTAAAAAGTTTCAAGTTGATCACTCATAGTAGTGTTATGACTCAGTGTATATGAATTATTCGCATTTATAAAAATAATAAAGTACGTCAAATCCACTTCTAGATGAATCCAGAAATTCATATCAGCCACTTCAATATTACGTATCTTATTTGATGTATGATTGCAACTTTAATTAAAACAAAATACTTGGCAAAAAAACAATATAGATGAAAGCAAATGCAAACAACTACAAAGCTAAATAATCACCCTCGTTGAGTTCTGATCAGCGATTACTTTAACCTACCAGAAAGTAAAAAAGTTTTATATTATCTTCTAATTATGGCTGTTTCTTATCACGGGCTTGGTCTTCACACATTTTAGGAAAAACATACAACTTTTATTTGCACGCTAAAGCAATGAATTGGTCCAATACAGGAATGAAAATAAACATCAATATAGAATGCAAACTACCACTTTGATGAAGGATAACGGCTTATCAATTAAAGGGTAGCATCACCATTCACTGCTCATAGTTGATAAAGTTATTTGCATTCTAGATAAACGTACTCATTTTTCACTGATCCCTCCTTAGGTATGGACAACCTTGATATACTTTCTTAATATTATATTCAAATTCATTATTATAAATCTATTCAGTTAAAGCAACGGCTAGGTTCCAAACTTGAATTATATGATTTTGAGCGTTTTCAGTTTAAATACCTTGTATCTATTAATTTCATAATGCAGCAAACTCAAGATATTTGATTAATACATCATGGTTAAAATTAATCCATCGTCAACTGGTAAACACATTCCTGCTATTGGGAGGTAATAGAATGTATACCGTTTCCAGAGTTTACTCAATTAAACTTGCTAATGCTTCCTACACTAGTCGTGCTATTGAATTCAACTCTTTCTCTATAGTTTGTATATTTATCAATTCAATTTAGGTTTCAATACATGATTTAACATCCTTCAAGATAGTCTTAATCTTTTAGGAATTTACGGATTAGAATTTACTATCCTGGATAGATATTCATCAGCTTCCTGCCATAAATATAGGATCAAATTCAGATAACTTCTGAATTTGTTTCAAGTTCAGAATAGTTAGTGTACAAGTTAGAGTATACCTGAAGTTCCAAATCTAAGATCAAGTAGCATATGGAACTGCAAGTAAAAATATTTCTGGTTACTATTGCACCATTAATTTTCTTGTAATATATTGACTTCCACAATGAATAAGATCGGTTATGACACAATCACGAAAATTATCTTACCTTAATACCTATAAACCACTACCAGAGACTGGGAATTTTATCTGCGTACGCTTTCTATTATACATCTGTTAGACGGAACGTATTGAAAATAGTAAATACTACGTTCATTTGGTTCTAGAGACCCATTTGCAAAGTACTTCATAATATGTATAGAGCTCTACAATGTAGAAAAATTATTTTAAAGGTTAGTGGTATATCTACAATTTTGAAAATAGTAATGCTTCCAGCACAATCTGAAGTTCTAACGGTGGCAATAATTCCTAGAAAAGCCAGAGTCATCCAATTTGTGGAAAGCGGTATATATTGCAGCAAATAGGTGGAAATCTATTGTAAAAATGTTCAATATTTGTCCCAACCAATGATGTAGGAAGCATATCAAAAAATCTAAATTATTGAAATTACCTGTGACCGTAAGAATAAGTGCTTTGATAAAAAGAGCGACAAATTGATTTGAATTGAAAACTATGATTATAATAGTGTCCAGGATTGTTTGAATCTAAGCCACAATTATGAAATCTGTTGTATTTGACACGAATTTTGCGGGCAAATAGCACGAGAAATTGGTTGGCATAAGGTGTCCAATTTCCCTGCAAATGGTTGTCGTGACAGCATATAATGTGGTAGCAAAGTTCAGGAATGTGGCCGAAACTTCTAGATAATATGCCCAGAATTTGCTGGAAATCTGTTGATTTGAAAGTCGTATCTGTTCAGATCATAGTTCTTTGTAGCACAATGGTAGTTTTATTGTAGCGGAAAATAGGCTATTCTTATCAAGAAATTTTGGTAGTGATAAATTCGGTAGAAAAAGTATAACCTAGAATGCGACTTTTTGATTGGGTACAAACTTTGAAGCTGTGTAGAAAAGATAATTGTGACATTTATTTTTGTCCGCTGGTTTCTGTACAACTATAACCTATTTGACCAGATTACCACCAATTCCATAAGATATGCCCATTGTGCTGTGTTAATTTATCATCTGAGTTGATAATACCCTATTGCGTCTTATTTTAGAGTGATTTACTAAATTTCTGGAAAGGTAGCATATACAATGGTCACCAGTGGCAGGTAAAGGGTCTTTCATCAACAATGGGTCTGAATTAAGCATTTGAGAAGCTTGCAACCTTGGATCAAGGGATATCCATGGTCTTGCTAATGTATTAAATGCTATATAACATGACTATAAGATGAGAAGTATTGGTCATAAGATGCCAACATTGAGAAAGTTGATGCTACCATGAATGTAGTCTTTCGACAAGGGGTGCAGCAATACTTGAAATGTTACTTAATCAATGAAATATTATATATCTTTGGAATACAAGGCTAGGACACTAGTAATGTAACCAAGTTGCTCAATATACAGATCTGTGTCTGTGGTCTGACCTGTTAGCGTGCAACACCGAATTTAGGTCTCATCCCCTAGTGTAACTTACCTAGTTTTCTTGTATACAATATTTAATACCACAATTTTGCAATATAAATTTCCCTATTTCAAAAGAATTTGCTATTTAGAATGTTTAACTGGGTCGTTGAGTTGCCTATTGTAGTATGTGGATTCCTGTCTGCACAACAAAATTCATTGTTGCAATAGTCGTGCGCGGTGCACAATTTGACATTTAGTGCTGCAGTATGTAATAGCCACTAGTAAACGGTCCCAATGTTGTACAATTATGGTTCAAATATGTTGATTTATATTTAATTTATTTGGTGTTACTAATTAGAAAATGTCTATTGTAATAAAATGAGCATGTACTAATTTAGCGTATTTGTTGCGTATATTTAGTCTAGATTTGCTGCAAATTTTATACGAAATATGTAATAGTATACACGAAATAAAGGACAACTCTTAAAATATAGATACTGATGCACATGATACATATATAAAGTATTATTCTAAAACGGATCTTCAAAGCTATTCAGGTGATATTTGAGCAGGGCAACATGGTACAAAGTGTGGGCAAATCAAAAAGCAAAAGCATACCAAAAACACGTCAACTTGTGGCATAACAAAATAAATTCTACTGCATAACAAAAAAAAATATCAGCATAACAGAAAACATACTAGCATAGTAATTTAAGCGGCATACCATAAAAACAAAAGCATATCAAAAAAGTACGCATACCAAATAAGTTAGCATATCAACTAAGTGGCATAGCAAATAAGCTAGCATGTCAAATAAACAGCATATCCAACAAACAGGATATCAAATAAATTAGCATTACAATCATTTCATGTGATAATGCTTTCTTTGATATGCCTTGCTGTAACTGGTAATAGTAAAGTTAGTAACTTAATTGCCTAAGAAACTCGAATTGTGATATCTATATTGTTGTATGTACTATTTGTTGCCCATTCAAAGGTGAATCTCCCAGTTCGTGAAGCGAAGACAGAGTTGCTGTAAAATCCAGACATTATGTTGTTCACCTCCGACATTGATGTCACACCTCACGACACGAAGAATTTGAAGTTTTTTAAGGGCAGTAAAAAGTCGTGCGAAGTTCAATACATAAGATGTCGTATGGCGTATAAAAGTGTACATAGATTTTTCATAATCATCTAGCTTGTTATTGAGTTTGATACTATTAGGGTTAGTGTGAAATTTGGATTCAGAATGATCTGTCAATGGATATTTAGAGTAATTAGACATCCGGTGTATTTGCATTGATGTTCTTTCAATGTTGAGACAAATTCTTAAAGTATCTTTTTGAATATGCTAGAGTATATGGTGAGTTTTACTGTCATGAACATGGATGAAAAAATTTAGAGCCGACAACTTCTGAAAGGTACTTTTTCTGAAGAGGTCGCACGGATTTTATAATGTCGTATTGCTGAATTTTTTTCCGCAAATGTCACATGTCGTCAAGCTTTTTGATGTCGCATGGGAATGGTGTCACCTAAGAAAGTCGTATCAGCAAGCGACATGGACCATGTCGCAGATAACTTGTTCTATGTCGCATGTACTTAACTCTTGCCATGTCGCATTTTCAAATGACATGCACTTAATGTTGCAAACGACATTTCGCCTCGAAATCTGTTCAACAAAAGATGTAGTATAACACGTACTGAATCACCATGTGTACTGTAAGAGGTAAAAAAATACTGTATAAATAGGAATACTAGTGTTTCAAATGATTGAAAGAGGTGTAGAATCAGAAAGAGGAGGTGTATTTTGAGCACTACTAGTAAGTAGGACTTTCTACAAACACCTAAGTAGTATGGTTTACACATTAGTGTAGCTAATACAACAAGGGCATACACTAATGGTACAACTAGTTCAATTTATTTACACACTAACAGAAACACAAACCCCAAATTAGACTCACAATTTCTGAAATGCATAAAGCTATGATTAACAACAGTACAATCACAACCATAGTCAAGTGAGCCTTGAAACCAACTGAGAATTGATTGAAATATACAAACATACTCATAATCCTTACTAGAAGAGGTAGTGAAAAGTGCATCAAGTGGGAGGAGGGAAGGGTCCCTGGGCAGTGGTCAGTTCCTGTTTAGGTCGCAAAGCATTCGGTATGGAACTCTGTATACAGGGTAGAGGGTGTAGAATAGGTAACTTAGAAGATAAACGCTATCTCCGAACATCACATAAAGGGTCCATCAACCATAACAAAAAGCGATCCACGGCATAACATAAAATATTCTACCGGGTATATCAAGAAAACTATTTGGCCGAGCATACCATGAAAATATTCAATCGAGGATAACAAAAAAACATTCCTAAGCATATCAGATAACACATCCCCATATCAAAAAACTAATGTATGGACATATCAAAATAAAAGCTTAGTCAAAAATAATACAAAAATAGCATCTGATTTATTGGGCAAATTGAAAATGAAACCTCCATGGTAGTAGGGACAGAAGGGGAGGGTATTCACGATATTGAATGGCGATTTCAATTTAAAGACACTAGTAACAAGGAAACACCAAGAATATTTTGCCAAAGGATATAGTTCAATGATGGTCTTAGCTAAAAAGGTATAATATTAAGTATTCTGCTTTTCACTAATATTCTAGAACTTTTACGAGAAAACCCATTATACACCATACTAAATCATAAATTAATCTAAAACTATTCATTTTATTTAATAGTTCCATTGAAGGTGAATACTTTAACTTTTACATCTGTATTTCTGTTGAACATGGAAAGCCAAACCTACAATTTAGATGGCAGATTTCTTTGATCATCATATGCAGTTAAAGTTTAACGTCTTTTCTGACTTTGCAAACCCATGTGTTTGGAAATGTAATACTAGTGAAACTGCAGTTAATGTTCTAAAACAGGTGCATTTTGAAATTATTTCTTGGAGAAGGGCTAATAATAAAACTGGGATAATGTGAGCTTTTGAGGTCTGTGCAATAAAAAGCTTGAGTTATTTGAGTTTCAATTTAATTGAACAATACTAATGGAAGTCAAACCTGTTGTCATGAGTTTCTGCACTGAAGTCTTGGTATATTTCTTTATTCGCTTTAGATAGAAAGTTGTTTCCGATTATATCTACTAAAATTCGTAGCACCGATAGAAAGTTAATATAAGTTTGACTTAGTAATACAAACACTCAAATTCAAGATTTTTCACATAACTGATAATTGATCTGTATCTCGGTAGGATAGAATATGTTGCCGGTTTGGATTCACTGGATTGTTCAGTGTTCAAATAAAGTTTATGTAACTTTATGTAGGTAAAACAAGAATGTGCTGTATTTATTTAATGCAGGTAAGTTGCCTCATATACAAAGTGGAATAATTTTATTAAAGAAAAAGTATAAATGTACAAAGATAAGTTCATGTTTTAGAAAATTGGACTTATAAGATTTTAAGTAGATGAAAAATATATATAATAAAAATGTCTAGTTCAACAGACCCGGCGATCAAGTGTGAGAATAGGGAATGCAACAGAAGTGAGCTAACTTCTAATTGTCCTCCGGGACTTGGACTTACTATAAATAGTTGGGATTCTCTCCGTGAAATTGAATGGTGAAAGAAATAGAGGAACTTACCGTGATTAACTCTTTATATAAGTTTTGTTCTCACGCACGACTTTATTATACGTTCTTCTACATTTGTTACATAACAATAAATAGTAGGCCTACAATGATACTTTCAATTGTTTCGGAGAAGTGATTGAAATCTTACATAATTACGAACCCCGCTTGTTTTGCCAAGTCAAAAATTTGGTTTTTCAATCTTGTACCAAAAATTTTGGTTTATCAAAAGGAAGGTCAAAAATTTATACCGACCCATAGTGTACACAATAAGCAATAGCACAAAAGCCGAGAGATGACTAGCATTAGGAAATGGACGCCTCAGAATCCGGATGCCCGAGATTTCTACTGTATACTGTATGTAGCTCATCATCATCAGCCTTGTTCACATCCTGATAATAATTCACAGCATCATCAAGTTCTTCTATGTTTGAAACGCCCAAGACGATATTTGAGTTGTGCTTCTCTAACCACTCTCTAATGGCAAATCTTGTAGCTGACTCTTCCAACTCTATACCTCTATTAGTATACTCGATAGTAGAATCTGAGTATAGAGGGAGTATAGATGCAGGCATAACCAGTTCCATTATTCAGACCAAATATGAGTCTGTAAATGTTACACAATCGAGGGAATATACGTCCGTAACAGTTAAATAACCACATTCTGACTCAGGAATTGAAGAAAATTCCCCAGTCGGAAAATTTAAGTCGTTATGCATTTCCGTGCAAAGTATAATTTTACCGCGCAATTAGGAAGACTAAGAAGACAATTAGTCATTGGACACAATCGCATAGATTGTGGGGAGATAATCGGCCAAAGTCTCTTGATTTCCATTTACTAGTAAACGGCTTGAAAAAAGGAAAACAGAAACCAGTGGTTATTCAAAAAGGATTCTCTCATTATGAATAATATAATTCTCCTCATATTTTATGGATGAAAGAGTCCAGAAATCTAAATAATCCGCTCTTTGTCAATACAGGTACAAGTTACTTGGAGATGAGAACACTTGGCGAAATATTTAACGTATTCTTTCCCCACAGGTATCAATTGAATAATCAATTAAATCTAAAATAAGCGAAGGGTTAATATTTATCCATTCGGAAAAAACAATTCCGAAAATTCTGCATTGCTGTGGGAAGAGTGGTGGAGGAAATAAATGCAGCCACTAGCCGTGCGCGGTGGAAATCACCCCTGCATGTTGTATAGTATCGGTGTACTAATTTGGATACCTCTAGCAATATCAAGCAAAGGCCGAATGTTGAGCAATAGCCTAATGTTAAGCAATAGCCTAATGTTATACAATAACTTAATAGGTATGTAATTATTGGATTATAGAAATACCAGTTTTATCCATCCTGGTTACGATGAGGAATCAAGATTTTGGGATGTGAACAGGATTAATAGCAAAAAATAATAATAAAAAAAATTGATTCAAAGCCAATAATTGGAGGGGAAGAGAAATATCTCCACTTCCAGTTTTTGATAATAAAAAATAATATGTTAATAAGGAACAGCGGTTGAGGTACTTACGTTTTGACGATGTTTTGAGTAACCTTGTAACCAATGTTGGCTGAGGTTTAAAACCAAAACGTAGGTCTATAAATAAGAGCATTATTTTCGTTCTGATTACTTAATTTTACTTTTTTCAATCTACATACAAACATATATTTTAACAAAACAACTATATTATGTCAGACATTACTAAAAAGGTGGTTCAGTTGATCATATCGAAGAGCTCAATCTGACCGGAGACAATTTAACCGAAGAATCTATTGATGATTACTTATATTTGGATAAGCCGTTCTACCGCTACAAATTTTTAAACGTATTACATTGGTTTATCTTCTTGAATGCAATCAGTTCTACTGTTTCGGGATATGATGGTAGTATGTTAAATGGGTTGCAAATTGTTCCCAGTTGGGGTGAGAAAATGGGTCACCCAACTGGTGCTATTTTGGGTGCTTTAGCTAATGGTAGTACGTTTGGTGGTATTGCTTCTGTGTTTTTTGCTTCTTGGTTATGTGACAACTATGGGAGAAAGCCAACGGTCATTGTGGGACTGATAATTGCTATCATTGGAGCTGTTTTGCAAGGTGCATCAAGCAGCTATGGATTCTTTCTTGGTGCCAGAGTGGTAATTGGGTTGGGATCTAGTTTGACTAGTGTTGCATCTCCTTGTTTAATTTCCGAATTATCATATCCAAAATATAGAGACACTTGTACTTCCTTTTACAATACATTTTGGTATTTTGGTGCAACAATTGCTGCATGGGTAACTTATGGGACACATACATTAGATACTAGTTACGCATGGAGAATTCCATCTTATTTACAAGGGTTCTTGCCATTGGTACAAATTATTGCGTTTTACTGGGTTCCAGAGTCTCCTCGTTTCTTGGTTTCCAAGGGAAAGATAGATCAAGCAAGTCAAATCTTAAGAAAGTATCATACAGGTGATGATTACTCCGAACAGGCAACAAGGTTGGTAGAATTTGAAGTAAAAGAAATTTCCGCAGCTTTGGAAGCGGAGAAATTACAGTCTTCAACTAAATATACTGATTTCATTACTATTCCAACTTACAGAAAGAGATTATTCTTCGTAATCTTTATGCCATTCTTTATGCAATTAGCAGGTAATGGTTTGGTATCTTACTACTTGAATAAAGTGTTGAATACCATTGGAATCACCGAAGCTTCAAGACAGTTGCAAATCAATGGTGGATTGATGGTTTATAACTTGGCGGTATCATGGGCGCTTACATTGACGGTTCGATTCCTTAAAAGAAGAACATTATTTTTGTCATCTGCGTGGGAATGATGATCTGTTACATATTTTGGACAGCGCTTTCCGCTAGATTTGCCTTGACTGATTTTACAGACACCGGATTAGCCAATGGTGTCTTGGCATTCATTTTCTTGTACTACTTGGCTTATAACGCTGGTGCCAATATTTTACCTTACCTTTACCTTTCTGAAGTTTTGCCATATTCACATCGTGCAAAGGGACTTAATATTTTCCAATTTTTACTTTCGTGTTCGTCCTTTATAACGGTTTTGTTAACCCAGTTGCCATGGATGCTATCGAATGGAAATATTACATTGTTTATACTTGTATCATTGCTGTCGATGTGGTAGTTATTTACTTTACATTTGTTGAAACTTCTGGATATACCTTGGAAGAAGTTGCTCTCGTATTTGGAGACGATCCAGCCAATATGGAGGCACATTTGGGTGTCATTAGTGAAAAATCTTCCGCTATACACAAAGAAAGTGTTTAAATATTGTCACAGAATATCAACACACTGTGACTAAGTTAAGAGTGTTTAACACCACGTGGTTGAATTTAAGAGGTTGTACTAGTTTCTGTACATAATGATTGTTATTATTAATTAATATACAAATTATATAAAACTCAAAAATCATTCTCTCTTTATTTATAATCTTCATAATTAGCATAAATTTAAGATACAATAAGCCTAAAATATTAGTTAAATTTGGTGTACTTTCATTACAATACTAACTAGTACTTATTTCTGGAAATTAGACGAACATGACGGGGCTAGCTAAGCACACTGTTGGTCCCACTAGGGACCTCCCCCACACCCACACTAGCGGGCGGGAGCGACGGGCCGGATCACCCAGCCCAGCCCTACAGCGCAGGTCCCCATCGTTTTTGAAGGACCGCGTACCCCCTGGCCAAAGGAGGGAGGAGCTGAGTGTTACAAGAGGTGCTGGTCACAAGCCCCCATACCCAGTCCTCTAGTATACAATTTTACTATCGGGAAAAAATAGAGTAAAGTTCCTATCCCGATAGTATAGAAGGTAACTGTGACTGATTGTTACCTCCTACTGAAGAACCTTCACTAATCCACATTGTCCTTTTTATTTTTGTGTGGATCCCTTAAGAGGTTCAAGATAATGATCTGCCCAAATTACTCTCTTCTCTGGAAGGTTCTTTTCCAATATATATTAACAACAGCAATAATCATTGGTATGTTCTTGTAATTGTATATGTCATCTTTGTAATACTCCTCTATCATTTGGATCCTAATGGTTGTCAAGAATAATAATGAGGCATTAATCATTAGGAATGATCGGACAATATAAATTAATTATTGATTCAATTCAGTTATATCTTTTGTAATCTTTGGATTCAACTTAATTATATTATTCTTGAGACAACTATCAACTCTCATTTAAAGTACTCCAAGTTAGTAAATGAGAAGAACTTGACATTATTAATATGATTGATACTTACTATTATACCTATTTGATGAATTCATTGATAAAATATTGAAAGTTGTTGATAGCAAGTAAACAAAAGAAAGGAAAAAAATGTGTTGAAAAATAAAAATATTTTGATAAAAGAAACAATTTGGGTTTTTATAGTTGTCTATTTGTAAACATTTTCTGATATGCTGCAAAGTATGAGATCTGGCTTGTGCAACTTCGCACGACCGTCTCTAAATGCTACCATTATTACTTCAAGGTGACTATTGTGTAATTGTCACACAGTTTACCCCAAAACTGCTAAGCAAACCAAGAAATGCTAATAACTCAACAACTTAATATAATGTAAGTTATTAGACTTTATGGAATGGTCTTTGTATAATAAATAAAGTGAATGATATCAATAACGGGAATGAATATTCTCTTAAGTGAGTTCCCAATATGAACTAACACTTAGAGTAAGTATAAATCAAGTAAATCTTATATCATGATAACTATTCTTAAACATCAATACTACGTAAAAGTGACATGTAAATATATTTTCTTTCTCTCTTCCTTAGATACCATTTGCTGGTTAACGCCATGCTGCTAACTAAGACTATGTTATGAAAACAACTATTTCGTTGAAGCCAGGATGATTCATCACAGGAGAACTATAGCACCCTTTTCTTAAATAAGACACTTTTAATCCAGCCACAGTACAATATAATAACTACTAGATAGTGCCTTTATTAGTAAAGTGTTGTTATAGTGCAGTTTCCAATTTTCCATTTTTAAGGTACATTTGGTTGGAAATTGGGAGGAAAAAATAAATTTCATTATTGTGTTGTCAATATAAATGAAAATAAGAATACCCAAACTAATGTTCTCTTTATTCAATATAATGTATGTTTATGTTTTTCTTTATCAGGAACCATGGGAGCCACGACACGTTGGGTGCCGATTTGTCCTACGACGAAGAATCGCAAACCTTCGAATGGGTTGACTCCTCACAAGCGGCAATGTTGACTTGCTACAACTGTGATTGCACAATGCCTTCTGAAAACCATATTCTTGGTCAAAACAATTGTCAAGCTACGATTTCTGTGTTATTTATCGACTATGATGCCAATTTGCAATTGATTGAACAAACCAAGTCCTTGTTGAAACCACTTTTTTAGAGTGTTTTATTGATAATTAATGTATTTTATGTAGCTTTATATATTATATAATAGATGCTGATATTGATTCAAATTGTAAACTCTACTAAACTGCCAACTGGAACCTGGAACCTGGAACCTGTGATGAAGACGCAAATTTCCTAATTCGGAAAATCACGTGATCAAAAAAGTGATCATCACTAACAGCTTCAAAATACCAACCCCTTGGAGTATATTATAACGAAGACGATATAGGTTTGTTATTTTACATCGTTTAAAGTTAATCTAAATGTTTTAGTGTATATTTGTAAAAACGTAGACTTGTTATCCATTTTTGTAGATATTTCACGAATACTTCTACTGAAACACTTATAAACCAACAGTTGAGGATTCTAAATTAATTTTCAAAATTCATATTCTAATATTGGATTAAGGTTTTACAAGTGCCCACATCTGTATCTCTGATTATGCTATCTTGTAGTACTATTTATTTAGCTCATTACTGGTTTTCGCTTCGAGGTTGAATACCAAGGGCATATGTTCTCGCGTTGAAAAAAAAAAAACCTTAAAGAAACCAAATTATCAAAACAATCAACTTTCCATCCATCATCAATGAATCCCACAGTTATACTGAATCGACATGGAAAACGTGAACAAGAAATTCCTGCTTTGTCAATGGCAGGTAGAATATCACTAAAGGAAATGGGTACCAACTATGTACCAGAAGCACCAGCTCATCGCACAACAGCCACCCCAGAAATCGATGCCGATGACCAAACATTTGAATTGTTCATGGCCAAAATCCACGGGTACTTACCTGATTCAAGTCATGAGGTCATTCAGTCAGCTGCAGAAGTGTTAAGCGAACAATTAAGTGCTGTTGATGTATCAGTTAACCAGAAAGAACCGAGCTACAAGAATTGCTTAACGTAAATGTAAGTGATACTGATTTAAGCGAATTGATAAGTTTGGCAAATTCTATTCTTACGACTAGACTGGAACAAGAAAAACAAGTCGATGAAGAAGAATATGTTGCTGTAAATTTTGACGATTCTGATGAAGAGATGGAAGAAATTGAACCAGAAGTTGAGGAACAAGAGAATGAGACATTACCTGAGATTTGTGATTGGCAATGGTTGAATCTGTCTTTTCCGGAGCATAGCCAAGGAGTTTTTGCTTTACTTTCAGACACAAACCTTAATATGGGACAATTGGATAATGATCTTAATGAATTGTTGGATTATGAACATAATGACCTTGTTGTCAAATGTATCGAAAATCGATGGCGTATAGTTTTCACCAAAAAGATGGCCACTGAGTCACAAGAATCCGTGCTACAAGAAATGAGAGACCTCAAATTGGATTCATTAGCTGATGAACTTTTGAAAAAGAAGTTCACGAAAGAATACCCCAAAGGATTAGTTTGGAGAAGATTATTTTCTCCACCAAGGCAGAATCAACAAAAATTACACTTCCGGAGGGTACCTTTCAAGAGAATAAAAAATCATACAATATAATTACCGTTCCACCACCCCAACAGCCTGAATTGACCGATGATGAAATTCTACCGACTTCAACATTACCAGGATGGGCACAAGAAGCATTTCCTTCTAACGAGACAACTACATTCAACAGAATTCAATCCAGGATTTACCCCCAAGCATTTGAAACTGATAACAACTTGTTGATTTGTGCACCCACAGGGGCAGGTAAAACAAATGTGGCTATGTTGACCATCCTTCGAACAATTGGAAACTATCGTCCTCATTTAAAGAATTTCAAAATTGTATACATAGCTCCGCTTAAGGCATTGGTTCAAGAACAAATGCGTGAATTTCAAAGACGTTTGACATCTACTTATGGGGTTGTTGTGAATGAATTAACTGGTGACCTGTCATTATCTAAGCAACAAATCGCAGAAACACAGATTATTGTAACAACACCAGAAAAATGGGATATCATTACACGTAAAAATCCTAGTTACGTTAAATTGGTGAAATTGATTATAATTGATGAAATTCATTTGTTGCATGATGAAAGAGGACCAGTATTGGAGAGTATAGTTAGCAGGGCAGTTAGAGGTGATGATGTGAGAATTGTTGGATTATCAGCAACATTACCAAACTATGAAGATGTGGCGAAATTCATCCGGGTGAAACCTGAAGGGTTGTTCTATTTTGATGCTACCTATAGACCATGTCCTTTACAACAAGAATTTGTGGGCATAAAAGAAAAATCAGCCATTAAGAAAGTAACTGCCATGAATGAAGCTTGTTATGATAGAATGTACAAGAGTTTGAAAGAGGGTCATCAACTTATTGTGTTTGTTCATTCAAGAAATGAAACTTTTACCACGGCGAAGTACCTACTGGAAAAACTTGACATGGATATCGTTGAACATGAAGGCACCAAAGAAGTGTTAAAACAAGAAGGTGAATCAATGAAGAATTCAAAGCTTCAGGATATTCTCCCATATGGGTTTGGAATTCATCATGCTGGGTTGAGTAAAGATGATAGAAGCACAGTGGAGGACTTGTTTGCGCAAGGACATTTGCGTGTATTGGTGTCAACGGCCACTCTAGCATGGGGGGTGAATCTTCCAGCACACACGGTTATCATTAAAGGTACAGAAACTTATTCACCAGAAACAGGGACATGGGTACAGTTGTCCCCACAAGATATATTGCAAATGTTGGGTAGAGCCGGTCGTCCAAGATATGATAAAAATGGTGAGGGTATCATTATTACTTCACAGGATGAAATTCAATATTATCTTGCAATTTTAAACCAACAGTTACCTATTGAATCTCAAATGGTTCACAGGTTAGTTGATAATATCAACGCAGAAATTGTCGCTGGTTCGATTACCAGCATTGAAGAAGGTATTGAATGGCTTGGATATACATATTTTTTCATTAGAATGTTGAAATCACCATCATTATATGGTATTGAAGCTAGCTATGATTTTGAGAAAGATCCAACATTGTACAACAGACGAGCTGATTTGATATACACGGCTTTGTCAATTCTTGATGATAATAGATTGATTGTTTATGATCCGGCGAGTGGCTCAGTCAAGACTACTGAGTTGGGAAGAATTGCATCTTACTTTTATATCAACTACGAAACCATCAATCTTTTTGGTAAGATGCTAAAACCATGGCATACAGAAAGTGAGATTATTCGAGTATTTGCCCACTCTGGTGAGTTCAAGTATATTCCTGTCAGACAAGAAGAGAAACTTGAGATCAAAAAGTTGATGGAGAAGTGTCCTATTCCGATTAGAGAACAACCCAGTGAGCCACTTGCAAAGATTAACATTTTATTGCAGACATATATTTCAAGGTTGGTTCTTGATGGGTTTGCTTTGGTAGCTGATATGATTTATATCACTCAATCCGCTGGTAGATTGTTACGTGCTCTTTATGAAATTGCCTTGTTACAAAAATGGTCCGCGTTGGCCAAATCAATACTCAATATGTGCAAGATGGTGGAGAATAGAATGTGGTTAAATAATTCCCCATTGAGGCAGTTTGGAAGTTTGGTACCACAGCTGGTGATTAGAGCAACAGAGATGTCACATTTGCCATGGCCAAGGTATTTCCAATTAACTGCAGAAGAATTAGGTGAAGCGTTGAGTTTGAAGGAAATGCCCAATTAACAAAGATTATGTTGACTCGTTTCCAAAGATTGGTTTACAATATGTGGTGCAGCCAATCAATGACAAGTATTTACGAGTACAAATTGAAGCGACCCCAGAATGGCGATGGGTGCATGCAGTGCATGGAGGCCAAGAGACATTCTTGGTGATTTTGGAAGACTGTAATGGTTCACGAGTTTTGTATCATGAACAGTTTGCTGTGAAACAACGAAGTATTGGTACACCACGCATTGTTGAATTTTTCGTGCCTATTCAATTCCCACTTGAGCCAAACTATATGTTGTCAGTTATTAGTGAGAAATGGGTTAACTGTACATGGAAGTGTCCTGTGATGTTGACAGACATAATACTACCAAAGACAAATACGTGCTTTTTGGATAGTAATGTGGAGTTGCTACCACAAGAATTTGGAGACGTCTTCCCATTTACGCATTTCAACAAAATTCAATCTGCGACATTTGATGTTGTCTATAGTACTGACGAAAGCGTGTTTGTTGGTGCACCTAAGGGTGATGGTAAGACTGTACTTGCTGAGTTGGCTATTTTGAAACACCAAGTAAGAGGAAGAGTGATTTATCTTAATCCATGTCAAGAAATTGTGAATAAATTATACAAAAAATGGAATTCAATGTTTGATATGGAAATAGGAAAACTTGGAGGGTTGCCAAGTGATATCCAAATAGTGACCGAAAGTCATGTGATATTAGCCACACCAGAACAGTTTAACAAAGTGTCAAAGAAATGGAAAACAAGAAAATCGTTCAGATCAATTAATTTACTTATTGCTGATGATGTTCAATTGGTTGGCAGTGATGCTACATACGAGATGCTATTGACAAGAATTCGGATGTTGACTTCTCAATGGGATGACTATCATATGAGAATAGTTGCTTTGTCAAGTCCATTGGCTAATTGTCGTGATGTATGTGAATGGTTGGGTATCTCGAAGAGTGAAATCTTTAATTTTCCCCCACATAGTTCCATAAAGCTCAGTGTTGAACGTAGCGTTCAAGATGGCATTGTATTTGTTGAATCACGTAGCTCGGCATTTGAATTGGCACGTAGTTTGTCCAGAAAGAGTGGTGATTTGTTGAAGTATATCTCCAAAGTACAGGATCCATTGTTGGCAGAAACTTTGACAAATGGGATTGGTGTATACTACGCTGGTATGCTGAGAGTAGACCGATTAATTGTTGAGAGGTTATTTGAAAATAATGCTGTGCAGTTGTTGATTTGTACCAAGGATACTTGCCGATATGCACCAAAGGGAGATAATGTCATTATTTATGGAACTCGTACATATGAGGGGTATGAATATCCATTGAATGATTTGTACGAAATGATTGGTTGTTCTACAGGAGAAGTACAGATATGTACGAGCGGGCAAATTATTGATTTTTACAGTTCATTTTTGGATCTGGGATTGGTTGTGGAAAGCATGTTACCGAATTCATTTCACGAATTTTTCATGTATGGTCTTGTTAATGGAATTGCTAAAGATAGCCAAAACTTTATTGACATGTTGACCTATAGTTTGTTTTACAGACGATTGTTAAAGAATCCAAGTTTTTACGAACTAAAGGAAATTTCCAGTGCAGCTGTTTCTGGTTACTTGTCAGATATAGTTGAATCAGTGTTGGAGGATATTGAAGAAGAAAAAGCCGTTATCGCCACACACTATGGTATTACCTACGAGACTTTGTCGATTATCAGTAAATTGACAAACAAAAGCAAACTCAAGGATGTTTTCCATGCTATTTCTAGTGCATCTGATTTTGAAGGTTTACACATGCGACAAGGTGAAGACTTGACTTTATCCAAGTTACAAAACAAATTACCAATCAAGTATAATCACGAATATGATTCTCCCCATTTCAAAGCATTTATTCTTTTGCAGGCACATATTTCGAGGTTATCGTTGCCATTTGATTTGAAACAAGACCAGATAATTGTATTGGACAAAGTGTTGAATATTGTCAATGCATGTGTGGACACCTTACTGAGTAATGGTTACTTGAATGCATTGTTGGGAATGGATTTGTCACAGATGATTGTTCAAGCCGTATGGAGTTCAGACAATCCATTGAAACAAGTTCCACATTTCTCCAAGGAAATATTATCAAGATGTACTGAACACAAAGTCGAAACAGTGTATGATATCATGTCATTAGAAGATGATGAGAGAAACGAAGTGTTACAATTAGATGATGACGAATTGAATGATGTAGCAATGTTTGTGAATCTGTATCCAAATGTGGAAATTAAATATGAAATAAGTGGCAATGTGGTGGCTAATGAATCAAAATCAATGAAAGTTATTATTGAGAGAGATGAAGAGTTAGAACTGTTGGATGTGATCAAGAATTTCCCAGGAGAGAAAGAAGAAAATTGGTGGATTGTTATTGGTGACAGCAGGACAAGATTATTATATGGTATACGAAAGGTAATCATAAACAAAGAGACACAATCATACGACATAGAGTTTACTGTACCAACTCAGGGTGAACATAATCTCACGGTGTATTTGGTTTGTGATTCTTATTTAGATGCTGATAAAGAAATGCAATTGATTGTAGATGTCAAGTAGTGGTGTATAGGAGTGGAAGATACTACACAATTCACGAATATAAGAAATTAGTTGAGCAATTCAAATAGTAATAATAAAGCATAAAGCTTCCAATACGTATATAATACTACCATGAAAAGTTGTGCACTATACCTATGTGTACTATCAAACGTAGTTTTCCTTTTAGACTAAGTAGTAATTGTGGAATGTTCCCATTTAAGTTGCAGTATAATTAATTTATCGGTAGTTATTATTCGTATCACGTGATCAATGTTTAATGAGTCATGGATAAACCGCATTGATGGCACATTAATTTGAATTATTCTGATTTCATTCTTTGTTGTAAAGACAACGAAAAAAAAAAAGATTGAAAAAATTGAAAATTAATTTTTTTTCAATTGACTCATTGTGTAAAATGGCTTACTGATCCGCGGAATAGTACAGGAAGTTACAGAGAGTGATAATATAATCAAAACCCACATAGTAAAAACTGCGAATATAAACAAATATTTGAATTAGATATTGACACTGATATATATCTGATATCGTATTCAATCAATAAGCAGTTCAATATAACTCCTCAAGGTGCAATTTTCATTGTTTCTTGTAATCTTCAACTCGCCACTCCTGCACATAATATTATATTTTTTTATTTCTAACTACACTACCATCTCATGTAGTCATAATTTCTTTGGCGATCTCTTATTGTGAAAAAAAAAAAAAATTCAAACAAAAAAAAATATGAATCACAGATTTGAGATACGATTAAACAAGCAATGACGACTACAAGAAACGTATTGACTCCCTTTCTCAAAAAGCTAGTAAATGAACCACCTACATTAAGTCCAGAGGATTTATCCGAGGCATTACGTCTTATATTCAAGGATATTGCATCCGATATTCAGACAGGTGCATTTTTGAGTGCCTTGCGATTACGAGGATTAGACCAAGAAGCAAATTACATAGCAGCAGCCGTCAACACTGTATTAGAATTTGCCAAAACAATCCCACCGGAGAAGGTTGACCCTAAGGGATATATTGATATTGTTGGTACTGGGGGTGATGGACAAAACACATTTAATGTCTCCACTTCGTCAGCCATTGTTGCAGCAGGAATGGGTTTACCTGTTTGTAAACATGGTGGTAAAGCATCTACCTCAACTTCTGGATCAGGTGATTTATTAAAATCATTGGGAGTTGACTTATCAAAAGTCGATGAATCTACTACCCCCGAAATTGTTGCCAAATCCAATTTTTGTTTTTTATTTGCTCCATCCTTTCATCCGGGTATGGGATTAGTCGCCCATATTCGTTCGCAACTTGGAATACCAACTATATTTAACATTTTGGGACCTTTGATTAACCCAATTCCTATACAGTCTAGAATATTGGGTGTTTATAGTGAAAAGCTTGGAGAATCATATGCACACGCTGCATCTATATTAGCCAAACAAAGCAAAGTTCATGTCAAGACCATGGTTGTATTTGGAGAAGTTGTATTGGATGAAATATCCCCTGTTGGCCAAACTAAAATCTGGACAATTGATCAAGAAGGACATATTACACGTGGAAAAATCTCGCCAAAGGATTTTGGTCTCCCAGAACATGAATTGTCTACTGTTAAATCCGGTACACCAGAAGAAAATGCTAAAGTATTGTTACAAATTCTCAATCAAGAAGGTGAGTATGTGATCAAGAAAGATAATCATCCATTGGTTGATTATATTTTGATGAATAGTGCTGCATTGGCAGTTGTTACTGGCTTGGCAAGTAATTGGTTAGATGGAATGGAGTTAGCAAAACAGTCTATAAAGAGTGGATCAGCATTAAAAGCTCTCGAGGATTTAAAAAAGAATATACCATGATCATTCACTGTAAAAAAATATTTTTTTCCTTTAGAATCTATAGAGAATATGTATACAAAGGATACGAAACCTGGACTTGTAGATATTAAATAATTTGTATTCTATTTGTAAACTAGCTGATTTAATTACGAAAATGTGAGATAATTCCATCTCACCTTCATGTGAGTGTATTTGTGTCTCCTCTACACCACTATATTCATTATCTTGCATTCTCTTCAAGGTCAAAAAACACGGGTGCAAAAAAATAGTCCCTATTTCTGTCATCTAAATTTAAGGTTTCTCTTATTTGTTGACGACGACCCGCATCGTTAATTTCAGATTTTGATCTTACTTTAGTTGGTACTATATTTTCGGGAAAGGAATAAGCGGATGATGATCTTCTTTTAGATTTAGTTGTTGTATAATCGATCTCTGTATATGAAGGAGGTGCAACTGGATATGGAGGATGAATTCTCTCTGTTGAATGATGACGATTATTATTGCTGGATAGGGAACTTATTCTCGATCTTTGCACAATGGGGGTTGGACCAGACCCAGAGCTTGAACTTGATGTGGAGCTTGTTGTACTGACTGTTCTATTTGGTTTCTGACTTGATGAACCCAGATCACGTCTTCTTGATACACCAGCTCTTTTGGTCTTTGGATACTCAACAAAAATGTTTGAAAGTCCCAATATATTTAAATTTAGGGTATAACCATCAAGTGGTTTTGAATATGTTTTCCCACATAAGTATAGTTGATAATCAAATTCTTTAAATTTGGGATATATATAATTAATCATTGGATTAATAAATTCAACTTCAATTCTCTTAATGGCGTCAAAATTAATATATGGAACCATTAATACATCATTCGATAACCTCAAATTATTGGAACTTCCATAAAATAACCATAATTTAAAGATATTGCTACTATAAGACACCACGATATTAACAGGGACAATATCTTCCACATACTGCAAGATAAAGAAATATAACCAGTAATTGATAATAAACTGATAACATGTTCTTTCAAACATTATTTTTCTATTCAATGTTTTCAAAGTCAATATCAAAGGAACATAGCATGTGAATATATCAAAGATAAAGTTAGCATTTGTTATTGGTGAAGTTGGCATAAAAGGCTGTTATTGATTAAATCATCAGTCCCAAAAAAAAAGCTAACCTCAAAGCATGGTTGTATGCTATCGACTATCATCATTCTTTATATGAATGAAAATATTGAGCAATCAGTCATGTATGACATCAGTTCTTCAATTTACGAATTTTTTTTTTGCGGTTTTTTTATCAAAGTGGCTTAAAATAAGCCTGAATAGGCTTTAGCCGATCGTGCACCAACTCAAAAACTAAGATTTGAATGTAATCATTATTGCCGTCGATTACCCCCTAAAACCCAACAATTTATGGTTGATCATGCACCCAATTAAATGTAGACGAACATAATCTCTGATGAAATAATTCTTCTTCTTGGGTTGGTATAATTAAAATAGGACAAGGAAGAGTACTACCGTGATATATGGTCAATGACCTACTCAAATAGTGATAAAGGTTATCTCTCTAGTCGTCTAAATTACATTCTGGCAAGGTTTGTAGAACCGTTGTGTTAAGATCATTCCTTCTGAATTAATATTAACCCTGTGGACAAGTTTGTAGGAATTGGCGGGAGGTTTTAAAACATGCTAATTAACAAGATCTTTCTACTGTACTATTTGGAAATTTCTAGCAAAATATTCCTATCGAACATAGCAATCATATCTGTTATTAATTCAACTAATGTATTGCTACTGTGAATTGGGATTCACCAGATTCATCCTTTTTCTAATGACATCATACCATCATCAGTTCCATTTAGAGAATATTCGACTATCATCTTATTTATCTGTTATTCGATTATGTAATCGCATTCATTGATTATGTAATCGCATTCATTGATTATGTAATCGCATTCCTTGATAGTTTTTTTTTAAGGTACTCCAAAGTTGTATTTTACGAAAGAAAATCTGTATAGCCATGACCGTTAGTTGTCTTTGCAATAGATGTGGCTGTTTAGTATACGTCATCGTACATATTTCAAAAATAAAATGACGACCTGGATTCAGTGACGAGGAGTCTGATTTAAGAGCCATTTGAATCAAGGTGTTACTAATATGCGGAATAAAACGGTAACTTCAAAAATATGCCATCGTGAACCTTGATTTCGGGTCCTAAAATTATAAATATCCCATGTTTATTACTAAGAAATACAATTCTCATACTAAAGTAATCTATAAATTGATATCATTTAATTTCTCAGATAACTTATCCAATTTCAATTTCGTCAATCTCACAATTTCTTTCAACTCTTGTTCATTATACTTAGTCTTCAACTCTTCGTTACTTAATTTTTCAAAATTATCACAATTTAATGTCAAGTTCAACTTGCCATTACTTCTTTCATTGATCCAATTCCAAATGCCCAACTCTTCTTGCTTTCTCATTCTATCATTATTGAAGTTTGTATCAATTGTCGGTAACACCAAATATTTCTCACCATTGATCTGTATCTTAGATGTGTACAAATTAGATGGAATAATTTCAATGGTTTTAAGGGCATTCTTATTGGTAATCTTATTAAACATTGAAAATGACAATATAACCCCAAATAATAATATTAAAGTACCAACGATGGTGTTGCTTAAAAATGGAATAGGTACCAAGTCACCAATTGAACTGATCAAATCACTGAATTGTTCACCAATACTCTTTGGCTTAGGTGGTTCATTCTCAACAGTTTTAACTGGTTCTTCTTCAGCTTCCTTTTTGATTGTACCCTTTCTTCCTCTTCCTTTACCTCCTTTTTTGCCTTGTTTCTTATCACCACCGGTTGAAATTATTCTATTAGTAATGCTGATTAAAGATCCCATAGAATCCTTTTGTCCATCAATTGTCCCCTTTTCAATTGCACCTTTAATCCATGATTTACCACTCCATTCAATTGCTGTAACAATATAAATCTTGGTCTCATTATTGGCAGCCCAACTTAAGAAAATCTTGGTTTTGACCTTAAATGAATTTCCACTAGGAACATCCGGTGTTTGCGTAGTTTGTTCAACCTCATAGTACTTATCAGGGTCAAATTCAATCACTTTATCTTCAATCACACATTTGGTTTGTTTAGGTCCAATTGCACCACCTAATGGTTTAATATAAGTGTAATTACGTTCCTTTTTGTCTTTTGATAAACCCTTGATTGATGATTCACTAATGTCAAAATTCTTTTGCTCCTTCAAAATTTGGATATATTTTGATGTATCTGAGCCAAACAAAATTAGAAAAACAACTCCAGGTGGTGCTTTAATAGTATCTTCAACAATGAACGTCTCATTAGAATCCTTCGTATATCCTGTGGATGTTGGTGCGTGGGTCAAAGGACCAATTGCCGGTAAACCTTTAAATGTATTTCCATCCTTGCTAGAACCCGAAGTTGCAGCCACACTGGCGCCATTTAAATCACTTTCGTCGGTTCCTTTTTCCTCGGAATTGTCTCCACCATCACTATCTAGAGAAGCATCATTGCTTGATTCAGCATCACCTATTGAACCATCATTATCTTCATCTGAGTTATCTAAGTCATCATCAGAATCATCAGCATAACTTTCTTCACGGCTGACCTGAGAAAGATTAGAGTATGCTCTTCTTCGTTTTCTCTCAAGTGTAGCTTGCAATTTTTTAGGATCAATATCACTATTCTCCAACATAACTCTGTGCCAAACATTCGTAATTAAATCAAATGTGGTATCACGACTTAAAAATGTTGCAAACACATATTTCTGATGCAATGTCCTTATAACCATCCCATTGGGGAACAACACCGCCGTCGATTTTTTTTCAATCTGTATAACTTCTTGTAATGGAATGATTAAATTTGTCACCCAACCCAAAATATTTGAATTAAAACATATATAATGGTCACTCAAGTACATCTTACCTTGAACTAAAATATCTTTGGAAAATGCACAACTAAACTCTCCGATCAATCTTTCCCCATTTGGTAATTTCTTAAATACCTGATGGAACTCCTTATTTCTTTTAATCAGTGAATGTCTGATCTTTTTAGAATAGTCAACAATGTTATCCAAATTCTCCAATTCAGAATCACTTAATAAATCCAAGTCCTCTTGTCCCTCAGAAGTTCGAGAGCGTACTGCACCAATTGAACTTTTATGATCATCGGAACTTAAAATAGTTTGGTTATCCACTAGAGAAGTTCTACCTACTGATGACTGTCGATCACTATTTGAGATACCGCTTCTTCTCTTAACTCTCTTTATATCACTACCATTTGATATAGCTTGCATCTGATTGTTCACTGGCAATGAGTTGTTTAGTGTATCGGGACTCATTGTTCTCTTTGTAGTACTATCCGCTGAACGGAAGGATGGTCTTCGAGAACCGCCAAATTCACCTTCAGGTATTCCCCCTGGTACATTAGGATCAAAATCACCCAACGTCAAATCACCATTTCCAAGTGTTTTTAAAGGAGATTCTCTTACGGGTTCAAATTGAACGTCTTGTGTCAATGAATGCACCGATTTCAATTCCAATGAAGATCGTGGAAGTAGTGCATCAGTTTGTTCTTCTCCGCCTCCACTAACATCCTTATTTCCATCCAAAGACGTTTTGGAATCTTCCTGTTTCAGTCCTTTCAACAAACTATCCAATCTGGCGGCGAATGATGTATGCTCTTTTTTCTTATCATTGGAATCATTAGTAGCCTCTTGTGATGTTGCTGATTTATTTGCAGCAGAATTTATAAACATTGACAAAAACCCTCCAGATTCTGATTTAGCAGGGGCCTGTTGTTGATGCTGATGATGGTGACTACTATGTTGTTGTTCTGATTGTGAATCAAATGTGGAAGTTTTACTTGGGTTTTGAATTGTTGGTGGGTGTTGTGAAGATATCAGGCCAGTATTGGTTATTTTTTTGTCAGCAACGTTTAACAATGACTGTGATTCATTATTAGAATCCACACTAATGTCAACCCCACTTCCCCCTTGAGGTTGATTTACGACTCTCTCAAGTTCGTCATTTGATATAATTAATGACGTGCCTGGCATATCAACTTCCGTTTGAGGCAACTGTAATGCATTTCCACTAGTTTTGGTCCTTGAATTAGATCTCGATATGGTAGGGGAAGATGGCAAAGTCCGCGGTGTTTGGGCACCTGATCCAATTTGATTGCTGTCTGTATTATTGGGAGTACCCTTCTGTGGTCGTGATTGTGAATGTGATCGATTTATGGAATTAATCATCCCTCTAAATGACTTGTCCTCTGATGATGTTCCACTATTCATACGCTTGTGATGTTGAAACAAATTTAATGCTTTCCTGTGGTTGGACTTGGGAGACGAATTATCAATTGAATGTGCTGATGAACTGCTGGCAGAATCGTCGTTTGCATTTTTTTTCCCAAGTAGTTTCAATGCCATTGCTCTATTTTTTTGTCCTCCTCCCTCTCTCTCAATCAAATTGCTTAGTCTGATTGTTGGCCCTGTTTTGATTTACTACGTCGTAATTTTTTTGTGAAATTTGGCCAGGAAGATTCTTTTTCTTGGACGTATGATAAACTACGCGTCGTAAGAATGTACTACCCAGATTAAACTAAAATAAAAAGACAAAACAAGAACCACAATAAACACTTGTATAATCAGTTTAAACTTGTAAAGTTGAAGAATAATAAGTATATGTTTCCTGGATGTTTTTTTTTTCTCTGTTCAAATATAAGATTGTTGATTTATAATTCGGAACGGCTTAATATGATGATAAACTTCAATCTCCTTATTGAAAGAAAAATCCCCGACAATTCCTGTTTTGTGTGATGAAAAAAAAAAAAAAAAGAAGATAATAACAATACAAGTTTCGTTTTCTATGGCTCCCCCTATAATTTTTGCTTCAAGCAAAAATAGATTACTAAAAAATTGCAAATTTCTTAAAAATTTCTTTGGTTATGTGAAAAATTTATGAATCCAATGTTTGCTACTCTATTCTTCCCGCTTTGTGGAACCTCTACAGACGATCCAATAGCAATTTAATTCTGTAAATTTTTGTCTCTACTGGTTATCAATTTGTATGAAAATTTGTGTTCTCCACAGAGAAAAAAGAAATAAACCATGAGCATCACCAAATTATTTTATACCAGCATAAATTGAATATCATAATTTTTGGGCATATTTGCTAGTGTACGTCTAAGGTATTTTTGATAAATTCAAAGATGCGGTATTCAATGATACATAGTTAGTTATAAAAAAAAGTATATAATGCTATGTAATTTACATCTCAACAACTATACTCGGATATTTGGATTTATATCCGGCTATTCTGTGGTGTTCTTACAGTCAAAGAAACTTTAGTTACGTGACTTTCCAAATTAGGAATTTCGTTTCTACGCCACAGGTTGCGGTTCGCAGTTTTGCAGAGTTTGCAATTTGTAATTTGCATTTTGAATCAATATCTGTCAGGTAAAGACTACCCCGAAGGGTGTTTAAACCGTGTATTGAAACCTAAGTTGGCTTGATAAGCATATAAACTATAAAGAAAGAGTGGCGTTTAACAGTGCGAATTATGTGGGAGCGTTAGCGAGTGCTAGTCAGTAAACTCTGGAAACGGTATACACACGTATTACCTCACAATATCAGCATGTGTCATATAATATATAAAGCTACATATAATAGACTATTGCTCAACAAAGCACTCTTGAAAAAGTGTTTTCAACAAGGACTTGGTTTGTGCAATCAATTGCAAATTGGCATCGTAGTCAATAAATAACACAGAAATCGTAGCTTGACAATTATTTTGAGCAAGAATATGGTTTTCAGAAGGCATTGTGCAATCACCGTTGAAACAAGCCAACATTGCCGCCTGTGGGGAGTCAATCCATTCGAAGGTTTGCAATTCCTTCTCGTCGGAGAGCAAATACTGACGTATACTAACGTAAGTATTGCTCTTAAAACGAAAACCAAACCCTACCTCAACAGCATGTTTTGGGCGTGAACTCTATCTTATTTACTCAAATGCATGTTATCTTTGAAATGAGCCTGTATTGCAACTTCCCGTTTCATGGTGTTCAAAATGGAGATTGATAAATTAATGTAATGTTCCATGATCAGTTAACAGTCGCACGTAAATTTTTTATTCCTCAGGTGGAACTATTGGTGCCATCACCATGGACGATAGCAAATACAATCGCAATAGGAATCAATTATAGATAACAACTATAATTGTTAGTAGTTATATGTAATAAAAATTGCCAATAAATGTATAGAGGTTCTTTTTTTTACAAATCATTTATTTTTCATGTATTTTTGTCAATAATCGTGGTGAAATTATCTACTGGTTCAATAAAAAAAATATCAATTGCATAGTAATAATTTTTGTTTATACAAATATAGAGCTCTATGATTAATACAGGTTATCTAAATTCGCAAGCTACTCATTCTTCTTCTACCATCTATTATTGGATCAATTTCTTCTTGAGGACCCATGTATCTTAAGACAATGGTACTAGCATACATATTGACTCTATCAATACTTTCACCAGTCTTTCTAACAACACTATTCTCTACCTTAAATCCCAATGATTCAAAAGTTTTAATATACCACGGGTCGGGAGCAGCTGATCTTAACATTACTCGACCATTTGGGGCAAGACATTTCTTGAGTGCAACAATTTCATTGATTGCATCCCTACCATGTGGATCAAACCAGTCCATATGATCCATAAGAATAGCAATGGTAATTGATTTTCCATTCAATCTACCAAAAACTTCATTCAAAGTGTCGGTATGCATTCTAATATTATTGATTGGAGATGAAACCAAAGTGCTATCTGATGCAGACAATCTATTGTAACCCTTGGTGGTTAAGTAATCTGGACAATTGCTTTTGGAATATTTACCTTTCATACACAAGTAATAGAAATAATTATCTTTGGAAATCAATGATCTCTTCAAGATTGGATCCAATGTGTTGATGACATACTTAATAACTGATGGTCCCATTAATGCAGCTTGGTTAGCTGGAACACCTAAAGCTTTCCACAAAAACATTGGATTACCAACTAATAAAGAACCAACAACTGGATTAAATAAAGTTGGTTTCAAATGATTATTCCAAATTCTTAATTGTTCTTCCATCGTTTCAGAATTACAAAGTTGGTCGACATACTTACCAACTCTGCAAAGCTTGAAAATATATTTAGCAAGTCTTAATGCCCATCTTGAAAATCCAGTATCGTACAACCCTTTACCAGAAAAGGTATTTGGTCCTTTATCCATCCAATATTGAAATGCATTAGAAGACATATGAGGAGCTAAAACGTCAATCAAAAGTTCTCTGAAATTATCAATTTTACCTTCACCAAACATTGACCAGATTTGTTCTTGTGAAAGACATCTGAAACTTGCCAATTTCAATTCCAATAAATGATTTTGACATGGATTGAGATCAACAGCATGAATTCTCTTTGGTGGATCTGGCAAACTTGCATAACTCAAGATATTATCACCAGCAGAAGTAATAGCCAAAACGGTATCATCATGGTTAAAGTTCAAAAGTTTGTGATCTTCACGTGGATCTTCCCATGTAAAGGCATATATGTATTGATTATTGAATTGTTCATTCAATGGGTTCAATTCATCATAGTAAACTCTCCAATGTTCTTGTTGGTAGTAAATTGATGGGAATGGTAAATTTTTTTGCAAGTTGGTTAACGCAGCTTCATGACCTTTGGAAATTGGGATATCAGCTGCTTGAATCTGATTAGAAATTGGAGTAGTAGAAGGAGCAAGATAAGGAGATTCAGTGGCCAAACAGTTTAATCTTTCCAAGATAGTATGTGATTTAGATTTGTCACAACCAAGCCAAATGTAGTAAGGAATTTTTCCCAATACTTTGTTATAACAATTCAAGGACTTAATAGTACCAAATTTGTATTCCAAATAATTTCTTCTAGATGAGTCCAAGAAAACCTTATCAGCTTCAAACCAAATTCTCCAAAAGTTTCTCAAAATCCAAGGAATGTGTCTATTTCCTAACCCACCAACAGTGTTGATTCTACCCATGGAAGTATCGCTGCTTTGAATACCAAAATCAACAGTAGCAATTAATCCTTCTTCATCCAAGAGTGAAACAGCATTGTCAATAGCCGCATTGAAAGTTGGAATCATAGACAATGAATAAGAAAATGTGATCAAATCAGCAGTTTCATAGTCAATATTGAAATGGCAAGCATCTGCAACCAAAACATGAACGTTGGTCCATTCTTTAGCTTCAAATCTTTTTCTAGCCACTTCACACAATGAAGGAGAAAGATCAACCAAGTAAACCGCTTTGAAGTTTTCCGAAATCTTACTAATATTATCCATGAACTCAATGTTTGATCCAGTACCACCACCAATATCGATCCAGACAATATCTTTCTTTTTTGGTAAATGGGAAATAGCCAATCTAAGACATTCTTTTCTACCTTTTAACAAAACTTCTCTAGTAGTATCATATATATGGGCCTGGTTTTTGTAGAATAACTCTAACGAATGTTGTTGGTTTTTACTACCACCGCCGGTTTTTTTAGTTAAAAATGGTTTAACGAAACAAGCCCAGCAGAAGACTAATATTGAATGGAAGGTATTGTTCAATTTAGCTGAAAAATATACTGCTCCACAAACAAGTGAAACAGATGTGACAACATAAACTTTTGATAAATCTGAAGGAAAGATATTCAAAATATACTCCGACATTATTCTGTAGATTTATATATTATTTGACTCGGTTGCAAAATGAACAAAAGTAAAAAGGAATATATTTATAAAAAAGAAAAAAGAAAAAATCTGATCAATTGGTTTGACATAAGATACAATTGGTGATATTTATATTCCAAGAAAAAGGTATACAAAATTTCTAAAGAGCCCAACACGAGTTTTCGATGTCCATTGTTACCAAGACGTGTTTGGATGGTCTTTTTATGATTTTCACCTACCACGTTTTCTGGTAAAAAAAAAAAAAATTAACTCTTAAAAATAAAAAGTCTAAAACCAATAGATTTTTTTACCCAACAGACACGATTACTTGATTTGTACAATTTGCCCAGGTACCCGTGGGGCCAGATTGTGTCACACACGACTGGCATACTCTTATCACAATAGGTTACTATTTTTGAGCACGTTTCTTCATTGCAAGTTACTTAATTCTTCAGAGAAGTTTTACCATTAATTTCATTGGGTTTAAGGTAATTTAGCACATGCATTTGTTATTCCCAAAGAAGAATTTTTTGGATTCTACGGAAAAGTTTGAATGAAGTACTGTTGTGCAATTTATAACATTTCTAGTTTCTCCCAATGAAATTGGTAACAGTCCCTTTCTAGTTTCATTTAAACAAATTCCGATATTGATTTCACATAATTTTATAGGAAATGACCATCATCAATTGATTCATAAATGAGCCAACATAACATAACTTGAAGAATAATCATTCTCAGTGATGGTTAGAACAGGAATCTTCATGACACTGAATTTTACTAAAAATAGAAAACTTACAAAGAATAGACTTCATAAGGCTTCAGAAATTGATTTACATTATCCATTTCCAGACAAATTCTACAGCTTCTTAGCTTCTCCACTAATTATTTTTATAATTCCGTCGCTTTGTTATTCTCACTCACGACATATGAAGTTCTGTTGTTCTTTTTTTTCCTAATTCAAATGTCAAATGCAAGGGGTGACACAACACAAAGCATTATCACCCCTGCACTGTAAACTTTTTGAAATATTCATTATTCTGGAGTTTTTAATCTTTGTTCTAAGAACTACGTTTTCTTTTTTTGCAAATATACAGTACATACTGAATTGAGTACCTAATGATCAATCATTATCAGAATAGGAATTGATTATGTATTACAACTACCAATGGATGAATGAATAAATAAATAAACAGAAACTATAAACAACAACATCACTATTCGTCAGTACGATCCCATGTTTCGAGTCTTTTGACAGCATATCTTCTTAATAATTCTGCATCATCAGGTTCAGGAGGTTTCTCATCATCTATGCCATCTTGTTTCAGTTTCATTGTACTTCTTCTATTAGCTAAAAATCGTCTAACTTTATCAGCTTCAGAATGTCCCTCTCCATAGTTGTCATAAGAATCATTTAATGCTTTCATTGATCTCAAGTTTAATTTTTGGGTCTCCAATAAATATTTGTTTGCGTTATCTACTGCATTTATCATCTGTAATCCAAATCCTAAAGCACCAAATAACAAAACTCCAGCAAGAATCTTATATTTGTTTTTTTCAAGCTCTTCCTGTGTAGGAGGTGCACGTTTATATTTCATTTGATAATAATCTTGCCAAGTGGCAGCATGCCAAAACTGTTCATCCTGTTTAAAATCATATCTTCTTCTGTGAGCATTTGCACGTCTATGGGCTTCGAAATTTTCTTTACTCCATGGTCCTTTATCATGTCCTCTATACATTCCTTGTTGTTCCCATGTGGTGGTTTGGAATCTATTATATGCAATTCTTCGTCTTGGATTTTTAAGGATCTGGTAGGATTCTTGAATCATATCGAATCTTTTCCTTTTAGTATCAGAACTAATTTCCTCGCCATTGTGTTTTAGTACAAGTGATGTATCTGGGTGGTATATTTTCACTAATGAAACATATCTCTTTTTAAGTATCCTATTAAGTTCTAAGGGAGACATTCCCATATCTTTGGATGATAAACCAAAAATTTCGTATGCCGTGGGGTTTGATGATGTGGGCCAATCATGGAGACCGAACCGTTTGTGATGATCAACTGGATCTTCAGATGATGCTGTCGCATAGCAGCACCTTTGTGATAATGATTTACACACACTAACCGGTGCTTTAATGCTTCGAATATATGCTAACATTAATGTGTGTATGTCGTTGTGGGGGTAGTACCAGGAAAAGAAAGAGCAAATTTGATATCACTATTTTATCGGTTTAGCAATTGTTATTTTCCTTTTTCCTTTGTAACATTTTTGTGACCGAAATGCGGGCTCGGGGTTTGAATTACTAGGTCACATGATCTACAAGTGTATGTTAACTGAAACACTCTTATTCATCAAGTGAGACAGTCCATCAAGGTAGCAGATACCTTATAATATGAATGTTGTAAAAATTCTCATCAAAAGCTGAGGCAGGTATTCCAGTTTGTGCTTGCGTTTGTTGGGAGAAATATAAAATCCATCAAGGAGGGAATACCCAATTAGGTAATCCTTCCACTAATGAGGGGGAAGAGAAAATAAATCAAGCAATGGAAGAACATTTTGCAATTTGCAGTTAGATTATCAAAGACTATAAATATAGTGTAATTGGCCTTGGGTAATTCATCATGATTGATATTTGCAATTAATAATCAAGAAAACCTATGTCCCCATCAGTATTACAGACTTCAGTTTCTATCCCACCAGATTTAGATCAACGATTCGTGGAAATTAAACAACGATTGATCAAACCAGAAAATGTTCGCAAGGTAACAGAAAGTTGGAAAAGGTTACTCATTGCTATTAAGAATGAATTTGCTGATATTTCAAATACCGGACCATCATATGTACCAAAATGTGATTTTAATTCCATCAAAGATGGAGTTCTTCCAGAGGATATTTCTGAATTGTTTAAACAACGTGGATGCTTGATGATTGATAACGTTGTTGAAACAGAACAGATTGATTCCTGGTTTAATGAATTACAAGAATTTTGTAAAGCACATCCACAAACTGCTGGTTACACATATCCTAATCCAACATCATGGTATAATGTTTTTTGGACTCGTCCACAGACTCAAGCAAGAATGCATCCTAACATTAAGAAATTATTTTCAATCATGTCAAACGAGTTCTATGTCGATGACAAAGAAATTTTAATTGATCTTGATAGCCAAATAGTCTATGGTGATAGAATACGAATTAGAGAACCAGGGAAATCAGCCACTTTACCATTGCACTTGGATTCATCATCAATTGAAAGATGGGAAGATGTTCAATATTCTAAAGTATATGAAGAAATATTCAATGGTTATTGGGAGAATTTTGATCCGTTTAAACTTGATGCTCGAGTATATTCCAGTGAGAATTTATACCCTGATCTTGAAGAGGCAAGATCCACAATTTGTAGTTCATTCAGAACTCTCCAAGGATGGTTAGCACTTTCTGATAATCGATCAGGTGAAGGTACATTGAGAATTTTACCAAGTCTTAAGTTAGCTATTTCCTATATCATGTTACGTCCTTTCTTTTGGAAAGATCCTGAATCTGGTGACTTGGATGATTATGAAATCGATTTGACTACTCCAAAGTTTCCCGGAACTACTCCTGGAACAGGTCAATTATATATGCTGGAATTTTATCATCATTTAGCTCAAGGTGTGATTTCAATTCCTGATGTTAAAAAAGGAAGTTTTGTATTCTGGCATGCAGATATTCCACATGAAGTAGATAGAGAGCATAATGGGGATGGACATTCACTGGTGTTGTATTATGGCGCTACCCCATTATCAATCACCAATATTGAAACTTTATTGGATACAAGAAAGGCATTCTTGAATAATATATCCCCAGAAGATTATAGATCTCAATTATCTGAACAAGCAAAAAAAGATGAATTTCAAGGTGCAGATGTTGCTCATTTAGAAAACGATGATGAAGCCAAGCGATCTATGGGATTATTGCCTTTCGAAGTCAATGATAATAATTTGACTCCAGGACAAAAGAAAATTAGAGAAATTGCCAACCAAGCTTTGGAAAGTGGATATTTTGATGTGACTGGGTATTTATAGGTTCCTGTTTATTTGTAATTATTAAATTTACTTGTGGGATTGATGTTGAACTCTTGATTGTGTTTGATAACTAAAGAGTTTTTTATTACTACATTAGATAATGGGGGCAGATAACATGTTTTGTATAGGAATAGTTCAATGGAAGATTTAAAGAAGGAGTGAAAGAATTTTTCACTAAAAAATAGTATTAATTTATTGATAATATAGAATGAGATAATGGTTTATAAATTTGCAATTTGACTATGTAACTTTTCATTAGATAATCACTTTTTGTGACTTCTTTGTACCGTGTCCCAGATAAGCCGGCCCATCTGAGAAATAGAACATCGCGTACTGATATTTTTATCGGTGGGGGAAGAAAAACATAAAAAATTTAGAAAAACCAATGCTATAAATACATACAATCGACATTGATTTTTTTTATTCATAAAATAATTTAATAGACAACTTCAAAACTTAATGACAAAGGTATTCATTACAGGAGCTACTGGATTTATTGCTCAACATATCATCAAACTTTTATTAGCCAAAGGATATGAAGTTGTGGGAACTGTGCGATCAGTTTCTAAAGGTGAACAAATGAAATCAATGATGTTACCAACAGATAAATTCACCTATGAAATAGTTACAGAACTTTCGTCACCAAATGCATTTGATGAAGTTTTGGCAAAGCATAAAGATATTGAATATTTATTCCATGCTGCTTCTCCACTTACATTTGACACGGACGATCCTGAAAATGTTATTCTTCAACCAGCAATCAAAGGAACAGAAAGTATATTAACTGCAGCTGCTGAGAATTGTCCTAGTTTAAAACGTGTTGTACTTACATCCTCAGATGCAGCTATGTATTCTAATGAAGATGAAACAAACCCGAAATTGTCTTTCAATGAAGGTAGTTGGAATAATACAAAATATGAAAATGCTTTAAAGGACAATGTCACTGCTTATTATGCATCCAAAGCATTTGCTGAAAAAGCTGCTTGGGATTTCATACGTAATAAGAAACCAAAGTTTGATTTAGTAGCGGTTAATCCAGCTTGGGTGTTTGGTCCCAAGGCATATGATTTCGACCCAAAAAGATTCAATAGTTCCAATGAACTTATTAATGATGTACTTCAATTAAATCATGGAAATAATTCCACTTTTGAAAATGAGGCTGGTGGGTTCATCTCTATTAATGATATTGCCAAAGTTCAAGTGTATGCTATTGAAACTGATGCATTAGTTAACAAACGTTTGTTAATGACGAATGGATATTTTACAATACAATTATTATTGGACATTGTTAATAAAAATTTCCCAGAATTAGATTTACCAAAAGGAAATCCAGGAACTGAAGAAGAAGAGTTTAAAAAATTGGCTAAGGTTAATAACGATGCCACTAAGAAACTTTTACCATGGGAGTTTGAATCATTAGAAAGTATTGTCGTTTCTACAGTTAAACAAATATTAGAATCTAGAACATAAAAAACGTCAATGATTTAGTCATAACAATAAATAATATAAATGTATATACATTACATTGCAAAATGTAGTCTAATGTGCACGATGACGATTATAAGTCAAAAAGGTAACCAACATACCAATGTCATACGTAGCCTTCAATGAACCAGCAATTACAAATGTAATCCATTGAGCTCCTCTCTGGGTTACTACACCAACAATACTTGGACCCACTACTTGGGCCAATGTCTTGATCACATTAACAAATCCAAAAACAGCAGTTCTTTGATTATCTGGTACTAAAGTTGCTAAAAATACATGTTTTGGAGCAACATCCATGGTTTGAGTACATGATCTAACTATCAAAATAATTAATGTTACTTTAAATGATGAAGGTATAGGGACACACGCAAGTAAAATAGATGCTGGTAAATGAGTGAAAACCATTGTTACAACAGCACCAAATCTTTTAGTCAAAGGTGTACTACCAAGAGCACAAAATCCACTAATGAATCCAGTAGTAAAAAAAACAGAACCAAGATAAGATGATGGAACATCAAACTTGTTTTTGATGAAATAGGAAATCCAAGAAAGTGGAGTTAATGATGATGCAAAGGAATCAAGTCCAAATAATAATCCCAATTTAAGAACAATCAAATATATATCCGGTGTCAAATGTGGTAATAAGCTAAATTTCTTGCTTTTGTGGGTAGTTGTTTGTTCATGTTGTGGTACTAACTGGGTTGTTTCAGTTGCTTCATCAATATCATGAATCAAATCTTCTTCTTCTTCTTCTTCGCCTTCTGGTTTCACTTCAATATCATTGGTAATGAACAAACATAAAATCACACAGGTCCCAGCAAGAATACTATATGCCCAAAATACGCATTTATAACTCTCGGAAACACTAAATCCAAAACTATCCTGTACGAAATCAATTAATGTACCAGCAAAGATTGAACCAATAGCAGCACAAAATGTACCTAAAAACGTATACCATGCATAAATATCCGATCTTTCTTCATGAGGAACTAATGAAGCAATAGAACTTTGTTCAATAGTACGAAAAGGTCCAACTTCACCCCCGGATGGGGTCAATACACCTAACACTGCTGTAATCACCAAGAAATAATAATTTTCCGAGACGGCAAATATAATTCCAGTGAATGCCATAAGAAGACAACATAATGTCATGATATTTTTTCTTCCAATTTGATCTGCAATCATAGATAAAAAGAATGATGAAACTAAATCCCCGATAAATGTAAAGGTCATAAACAATCCAATAAATTGTTCAGTAATCCCTATTGATTTCAAAAATAACACTAAGATTAAAGATGTTGCACCAAAACCAATTAATCTGAGCATACGAAGTATTATAAGGATATAAACATCACATCTTGCTTTAACTAAAGTTTTCAATCCAATCTCATCAATAATGAAAGATATCCAACCTGTCATTATTCTTGGTGGTATTTTAGATCCTGCCAAAAAAAATAACGTGGGCAGTTGACAGATAGTCAGAAATGATAGAAATTTTTTTTTTTTAGGTGAGTTTGAGAGGTTTTGCTCCTGGTGGGCATTATCAGATCGATAATTTTTTTTTTCATGGAAGGTATCACGTGATACAAAAATGAATGGATTGTGACATGTATAAATTGGTCTAAATGTGCCAACTCGAATATTGATCTATTAAAAAGTTACAGCTTTCTCCTCTAGATGGTCTGTACATATTTCACTATTCCCATGATAATTTTTGTATTCCTGTTGTTTAGAGAGGTAAATATGTATTTTGTGACATATCTTTGGTACCATTTAAAATCAATGTAATTGTAATGTATCCTATGGCATAAACACCTGATCCATAAACTTTAAAATATTTTAAAGTTGATTAATTTGAGAGTATGATTTAACCTAAATCAAAGCAACAAGGGAGCCATCTAATGGTAGTAGTTTTGCACACTGGTAGATGTTTCCATGGCACGTTGAACTATACGGTAGTTTGAAAATTTAATGTTCATCCAAAACCCCCTTCTAAATCACCAAAATGATTGAAGTTTTCAGAAATATCATAACAATCATCTAGTCAAAGAAATGACTAATAGATGCAAAAATCTTTTGATGACGGGAATACGTTATATTATGAGACAAGTGCCCATTGGTTTCAATAATCAACGTAAGTTACCACAGCAAACTCCCCCTCTTATCTTCTATAGAAACCACTCTTATACGGACACTACAATGAGCCATTCAATCACCTGTTGGTTTCATTGGAATCTCCGCCGTACTGCGCTCAATCGTGGAATCAATATCCGTGTCAAAAAATTTCATACTCATCTAGAGGTTATGTAACCTTAGTCAAATGTGTGAAAATTAAACTCCGTGTCCCGTACGGGTTTAAACCATCTACGGGGATAAAATCCATGGAATTTCCTTTTTGGGTGTTATGAACGAGTGGCGCACTTTATCTTTTCTCCTCTCCTCTCTGTGTTTGCCTTGCTCGTCCTAACATCGGAGCCGTTTAGATATGGCTCCCATGAGATTAAGTCTGAACTTCAACCTTATAACAGAAGTTAGTTAATCTACATAAAATAACTTCACCGTTGAGTTCAACTTGATAATCCCATAGAGCGGACGAAGAATTGGATGCAAAAGATTTTACGGCGTTGATATGCAATCAAAAAATGTACGAAGAATTTCCGTTTTAAAAGAAAAAGAAAAAGAAAAAAAAAAAAAAAAAAAAATAGAGCCAAAAAGCCTTATTTTTGTATATATCGGATTTCTGCAATATTATAAAAATAGGATGAAGTAACCATCATTTCGAGTTGAAAGAAAAGAAAATTTATTTCATTATCTTTTTACATTTCATTAATCCTGTCAATTATTCCATTTTTGAAACAATACGATTACTTCCTGGTTGTTTCTAATTTATTCTTTTTTTTTTTTTTTGGCTAACTAATATAATATGAGTAAAGTTTCAGATACCCCAGTTCAATCACAATCCTCAAATAGTGATATTGGTGATGATGTTATTTCCCCTGTGATTTCTTCACCAGAAAACATTAATGATTTAGAAAAACAGCAAACGAATGCAAGCAGTAAGAAATTCAAAGAAGCAGATGCCGGTGATGGTACTGTTAAAGAAGATCATTATTTACATGGAACACAATTGATTCTTTGTTTTCTTGCTTTGTTTTTGGTATTATTTATTTTTGCCTTAGATCAAACCATTATTGCTACTATATTGACTACTGTGGGAACTAAATTTAATTCTTTTGGTCAAGTTGGATGGCTTTCAAGTGGATTTTTATTGGCAATGTCAGTATTTATCCAACCATTTGGGAAATTATCTATTATTATTGGTCGTAAATGGGCTATGGTAGTGGCAGTGATTTTATTTGAAGGAGGATCATTAATGTGTGCTCTTGCAAGTAGTATGAATATTTTGATTGGAGGAAGAGTTCTTGCTGGTGTTGGTGGTGCTGGTATTAATAGTGGTGTTTTTGTCATTGCTTCTGAGGTTGTTCCAATCAACAAACGTCCATTTGCATTAAGTATTTTTTCAGTCACATTTGCTATTGCATCTGTTTTAGGTCCATTAATTGGTGGTGCTTTTACTTCCCATGCTACTTGGAGATGGGCATTTTATATAAACTTACCTGTTGGTGGATTAGCTTTGGCTGTTTTCGTTTATGCTTTCCGTCCACCAAGATCAAAAGTTAACATTAAGCAAGAATTGTTAAAATTTGATTATTTTGGTACTTTTTTGTTGATTTCCGGTTGTGTTGTATTTTTGTTGGCTCTTACATTTGGTACTGACGAATTTGCATGGAATTCAGGAGCAGTTATTTCTTGTTTTGTTATAGGTCCAGTATTATTAATTGGATTTAGTATTTGGAATTTTGGATTTTCTAAAAATCAAATCATTGGTACTGAAGTTGTTAAAGTTCCACAAATTATTGCATCAACTCTTTGTATTTCTGGTATGTTTTCTGCTTTTATCATGTCATTGATTTATGGATCGATTTATTTCCAAGTTATTAAAGATACTTCTCCATTAGGTGCTGGTCTTCATTTACTTCCAACTGTTATTGCTGTGGTTATTTCATCCATGGCATCGGGTATTTTGGTACAGAAATTTAAATTTGTTAAACCTTATAATATTGCATCTGGTATTCTTGGTCCTATTGGTTGTGGATTATTAACATTACTTGAAGTTGATTCATCTTTTTCTAAACAAGTTGGTTTATTGATTATCATTGGTGTTTCTGCTGGTTTGGCAATGCAACCATCTATTTTATCAGCTCAAATAAAAGCTCCAAAAACTCCATCTGGTATGATTATGACCACTATTTTTATTAATTTTTCAAGATCTATATTGTCTGCTTTTGGTACTGTATTGGCTGATGCGGTATATACCACCTCATTAAGAAATATTTTTAAGAAAAATGTTGCTAAACTTACAAATGAACAAATTTTACAAGATTTACAAAAAATTGATATAAATGAATTAATTTCATCTACTGAAATTTTAAAGACATTAAATCCAGAAACAATTTATTTTGTTAAAACACAAATTATGGATTCTATTAGAAATGTTTATTATACCACTATTGGTTTTGCTGTTATATCATTTTTGGCATGTTTCTTTGTTACCAATAAGAAATTACCTTCTCATGTAGAAATGAGACCAAAACAAGTTAAAACAGAGAAAGATGATGAAATAAATGAGGAAACCAATGCTACCAACATGGAATCCCTGGAATCCCTGGAATCACTGGCTAATGAAATTGACAAAAAAGTAACTGATCAAGAGAGTCCATAATAATAATACTTATAATAACTGTAAATAGTACTAAAATCTTTATTTTTTGTTAATAGATATATTTACCGGTTTAATAATATTTTTAATCTTAGCGTAACTGGTAGCGAGAGCAACACTAGAGCCAACGGTGAAAAAGAAAACCAGAATTGGATTGTAATTTATTGTTATATTATGTGGGTCGTGTGTATATGTGTGTGTACATTTATCCGGAGTCAACGCCGTGACGGATTTTCAATTTTTTTTTACCGCTGTATGATCGGTTTTAAACTTATTGTTTCGGACATATATTAATTGGAACAAATTTTTTATTTCTTATTGTTTTCAAATGGAATGAAATTGATGAATAATCCAAAATGAAAAAATTAAAGAATATCTTTAATATAATAAAATTCATTCAATGTAGTTTTAATTAAATAATTGACTCATTTAAAAGTGTTATTTGTAATCAATGTATAAGAAACTAGAATTACAAAATTTCATCTATGAACATTTAGTGTCTGTTATATTGCTTTTTTTGCTTATTCCTCTTTAAATTCCTCTAATCTAATTATTTTGTCCCCACAAGAAAAATATCAACAGCAAATATTTTTACTTGTCTCATCAAATTCAAATTTTTCATCGTGGTTAGATCTTTCTTGTGTCTTGTTGAAGATTGTTTTATGGTTATGAACAGTGCAGTGACTTGTTCTTCCAGGTCATTACAATATTACAAATCCAAACAGCCTCGACCCTTTTGCCTCTTTTAAGCCATTAATACCAACGTGTACTAAAAAAAAAAAGATTATTTTTAATTAAAATTTGAACCAATGGTTTTTCCCATTTTTTTTTATTGTTACTAATTCCCTCATCAATTTACAAAACAAAATTTCTTCTTCTCCCCTCTCTTTATTTTCTTAAGATTTTAAATTAATTACACAAAAACTAAAACGGTTTTTTATATTCGGATTAGGAAAAACCTATTGTCCGATTGTCCAACACACACTTATACTTACACACTTACACACCCAGACACCAAGACATAACACGCCCATTGTTTCCAATATTTAACTATTCAAATCAAATTCATTTCCCCATTCTCCGCCCCCGCCTTGCGGTATAAAAGTTGCAAGGTTTGTTGTAGTAAAAAAAAAATTTTTTTTAAAGATTATTTTGGTATCATTTGCCCCTTGTAGACTATCTAACATGTATACTAATAATCAAGAACCAACTGTACCTGTTTCACCATTATCTGAATTCTATCAACTTTATCTGCTTAGTGATTCTTCTCCTATTTCTCTTCCAAGTCGTCTGTCACCCGTTTTAACAAATCACCACCACCACCATCAACAACATCACCATCACCATCACCATCAGCAATATCAACATCAAGGACATCTTCAACATACACCTGAATCCTCAAGTTCATTAGGCTATAACGATGATGTTTTCAATAGAGTTTTAGGATTTAATTCGGTATCCAGTATATCTTTAGAAAAAACAGATTTGTCAACAACAAGTACCATGGAAACTTCACCATATTCAGATTTTAGTGATTTTCTTATACTGGAAAATCATAATTCTCCAAAAGAAAAACTTTTGAAACCTAAATTTAAAAGAGAATCAATTTCAAGATCAAGACGTGCATGTTTAGGATGTCGAGCCAAAAAATTGAAATGTGATGAGAATAAACCAACTTGTTCACGATGTATTGAAAAGGGATTAACTTGTAATTATACATTGCAATTACAATTTAGAGAAGATGTTGAAGCAAAAGGGAAAAGATTTGGTAGAGAAGGTATTAATTCAACTGGAAATAAAAAATTAACTACTGATGCGTTGGTTAAAAAGGGTAAAAATTCTCATTATCAATTAATTAAAAATATTCATAATCTTAAATTTGTGAATTTTTTTGTTCATGATATTAATGAACTGGAACCTGAATATCAATTGTTTCATTCATTACAATCTTCAATTATACCTCATGATATAATTTATGATTCAGGAATTAAAGATGCAAATTCTTTAGGGTATGCCTTGAATTATTATATTCATTTCATTTCTCCAATTTTGAGTCCCGTGGGAAATAATTCAATCACATATAATCAAATTGAAAGTAATAATAATGAGGAAATATCCATAGTTATAGAAAAAGGATTAGATTTATCTTCATTAATGAAATACTCCCAAAAGAATAATGCAATTTTTTTCCTTATACTTTCATTAGGATCAATGTATTTATCCAAATTAAGTGGAATTAGTGAACGAGCAGGTTGGTTAAATAAAGCAAAACATTTTCAAGATTTAGGATTGGGGAAAATTCAACCAGAAATAGAAAGACTTATTAAAGAAGCCGACACTGGAGCATCATTTGATACAGATTTATTAGTATGTTTGGTATTATTAATTTTATATGAATTTGCCAATGATTGTGATAGAAAATGGACTGTTTATTTGAAATTATGTAAAAAATTATTGACTTGTAAAGACTTCAAAATTCCAAAAGAAAGTTTAGAATATTCATTATTAAAATTCTGTCTTGAATTTCTTGATTATCAAGAATCAATGGGTAGAACAGCTTGTAAAGATGTTAATTTATTTTTCCTTGAATTAGAAGAACAAGAAGAAAATTCTACATCATCATCTTTGGTTGCAAATCATCATCATCGTCAAGTTAATTTAGTTAGTTGGATGGGATGTGATCGACGTTTGATTCCTATTATATCTGATATCACTGATTTATCATTTGAAAGATTTAGAAATTCCGTAACAGAAGCTGATTATTCAGCATTAAGTGAAGATATGTTATCTAAAATCAATGAAATGAAATTATTAATGGTTGGTAATATGAAATTTACAGAATCAATGGAACCAGAAGAAATATGTTTTCTTATAGCATGTGAAGTTAAACGATTATCTACTGAATTATACCTTCAATCATGTCTTATGTGTTTAACACCAGAGGATGATATAATTCATGATTTAGTTCATGAAATATTTAAACATTTGGAATATATTATAATAACTAATGATCTTCCATGGTCAAGTTTAATATGGCCAGTATTTATGGCAAGTTCTCAAATTTCATGTATTGATCCAAAATCTGAAGAATTAAGATATTTGGCATTATCAATATTGGATAAATTGGATTGTAATTCATTGGGTAATATAGGTAAAACTAGAAAAATTATTATTAATATTTGGAAAAAAAGAGATATTAGTAATTCTGATTTACAAAGTTTTGGTGTGATTAATAAAGATTCAAGAAAATTTAAAAGAAGAAAAAGATTAATGGGATTTATTAATGATTGGGAAAAATTTGTTGTTGAAGAGGATTATGCTATTGCATTAGCTTGAATAAAGTTGTGTGTATATTTAAATGACTGGTTAATTAATTTATGATATTTACGCGTGTGTATGAACTAGAAACAATTGTAATTAATATAAAATGTTTACGAAATAATGTTGATCCTATATCGTATAGAACTAAGAACTTTTATGTATACGTCACCCAGCCATTAAGGTATAAGTATATGTATTTTAAATGACGTTATATTAGATGATTGATAGTGAACCAATGAAACCGACTAGATCAGAGTTTAAAAAATTCAAAAATCACTGTAATGGCACTACGTGTTTCACGGATAATCACCACTGAAATTACTTTGTGTGAAACTAGTGATTCATAAATCAGATTTGGAATGTTCACACCACCATCCAAACCAGTACGACTCACTTATATTTACATTTAAGGATTATTGAGTGACATACATTTTTATATAGAATTATATATTCTTTAGGGCGTAATATAGGATTGATTATTGACAACAAGAAGAAACTATTAAGAAGGTTCCCTCCTTCACGTAGGAGCATGTCCTAAAGGGACACCTTAGTCAATATTAATTTTTGGAACTGAATGAGTATCAGGCATTATGGATATTACAGTATACCTTGGAGAAAAACCATATCCTTTATTATTAATTAATTTAATTGCTAATTGTAGTGTCTTATATATTAGTTAGTTGCAATGGTAGATAACAATGGTCTACATTATACATGATTAGACTACAGAATCACAGACGAGGTATTATCCCCGCTAGTCTGAGCTAGGTAAAGGTGGTCATCAACACAACTAAGGTCTAGCAAAAAAAACTATTCTATATATAGAATATACTGCACACTGGTATTCGCTTACGTACCTACTGTACATAATTTGGCATTATTAAACGCTAATCTCTTTCTTTATAGTTTATATACTTATCAAGCCAACTTAGGTTTCAATACACGGTTTAACATCCATTGATGTGGCTTTGCCTTTTGAATTATCTTTCTTTATCAAATATTCTATTATTCGATATTTAATATAAATCATATCTTGTACAATTAATTTTTTATTTAAGCGCAGTACCACAGGATTAGATAAAAATATTAAATGTACGAATATCATATTAAGATTGGCCATTAAAAAAACACATGAACTAGAAAATAATAGAAACTCTGATACATTTAAATATATGTAGCTCATTAAAGCCCCATTGGTTGTAGATAATATAATGCAATCTAAAAATAAATCCTTCATATTCATCTTTTAATCTTGACTTTCATTTATTAAATATTGATTTTATATATCGTTAGCACCTTACATACTATATATTCTTGTCCTCATTTTGTCGTAATACCTAATGTATTACGCTACCAATTATTGTGATTACATGAGATTGTATAATATTAATAAACTGAGTTTACAACTGAATTTGAAATGTCAACCAATTATTAAATGGTACGATTATTACATTAGCCCCTTAATTTATTAAATATAAATAGAAGGATTAATTCCTTATTATGAATTTATATAGGTACATTGTATATAGTTTTTAGGATCAATCAATCAAATTTTATCTTATTTTACATATATTATCCATTCGGATTATGGTAATAGTGTTACACTACATATACGACATATTAACGTGCCAATTGTATAACAAGCATTTAGACGCTTACACAAAACTGTCATCCCAGGAACCCCAAATTTTTCAATTGTTTCCAATCACTTGATGAGGTCACAAAAGGAAAAAATTAACGGGAAATTAATCGCGTTTCCGCGAAATGCAGCAAAAAAGAGTGTGCGCAGCACACTCTTACCCAAAATTAGAGGGGAAATGTCGCAAGTGTGAAAAGAATTTGAATCATTTCTCAATACTGACAACAATTGGTTGCAAAAATGAGAAAATATAAATAAGAATGTAGATACAAAAAATTTACTTCAAATTGTATATATAGATATAAAACACTGAGGTTACTATGATGGCGTCCTTACACTGGGAGGGGGTTTACACAGTTGCTATGCGCAAACTTACATTAGGGGAAGATGTGATTTTTGTGCTGCATCCTTACACTGCCAATCACTTTATGTATCCAACGATTTATATCGCTTCACTCAATAAATTGCTTTATGTACCCTTCTTATACAGCTATTTCCAAGTTGAACAATATATTGGTCATATAATAACCTCCCCGGTATTAATGGAACCCATTCATGCTATAATCGAGTTAACAATTCAGTTAAAATGGTAAAATTGACCTTAAAAACATACCTATACCACGCGAACCAACAAATAAATTGGTCAATTGATGGTTATCAACGAAAATTGGATGAATCAATCACAATAAATCCCCAAAAATTTGGTAAATAGCTAGAAATTGAAAATTTGTTAGTAATTGATTCCAAGAAAACATAATATATGATCAATTTAACTTACCTAAGATGAATTGACATTATTTATTGGATATATTTGAAGAATTAGGGTGGCAATTTGATAAAATAGGTTTTGGTTGTAAAAAAAAGAGTGGTCCATAATATTAAATTTTTTGATTTTCGGTTGGTTGCCTTATTAAATCAAAAAAAAGTCGCATTTTTGGGTTTGTTTACATTTTTGAATTTTGATTCGAAATGAAAAAAGTCACATTTTTATTTTTCTGATCGTCCCTCGTTTTTCTAAAATACACGACCAAAAATTTCTGCAAAGTGCTGACGCGCAAATTAATCTATCCACGGAATTTCTAGAGTAGGCTTATTACTAAGTTTTATACTTTCCTAAACTTTAACATCTGGTAGACGTGATTAGTCTGCAAAAAAATTTGGACAAATAGATTGCCAATTAACACTTATCTTAACACATTTTCACATACATTATAGTACCAAGATTCAATTGTTTAAATCAATACGTGTTTGAATTTTTTGGGTTATTATTTTGTTTTTTTTTCCAAATATTTTTTCAATGCGGAGAAACAATGCATGAAACTAAAATTAAATTTTTATGGCTGCATATTATCATAACACCCAAAAAAAAAATTATTCAAATCTCGCCCCACTTCTGAAGAAATAATCATGTACTGTATCTCATCCTCCTCCCCCCATCTATTCTATGTAATAATATTGTATCGTATCTGTAGTATGGAAAAGTAAACTATTTTGTAACTTTTTCTTTGGTCTGTCTTCACTCCGAGATTATTAACTTATCGGCTTAATAATAATAATAATAATAAAAAAAACACTCAATTGATGATGAAATTGCCAGGGAAGGGAAGAGGGGCGGAAATAAAACCGTATCAATATAAATAGCCCCGAAATTCATCTCTTTCATTTCAAAATTGTTTTTTGTTTTATTTTATTTTCTCTCTATTAAATCAACAAGATAGATGAAGCCTTTTAACAGTTCATTTATGTTATATTTAAAAAGAAACATAACTACTAACTCAAGTCCAATTAAAATGTCCATTCCAACTACTCAAAAAGCTATTGTCTTTGAAACCAACGGTGGTAAATTAGAATACAAGGATGTTCCAGTCCCAAAACCAAGAGCAAATGAATTGTTGGTTAATGTCAAATACTCTGGTGTTTGTCACACTGATTGGCACGCTTGGAAAGGTGATTGGCCATTACCTACCAAATTGCCATTGATTGCTGGTCATGAAGGTGCTGGTGTTGTTGTTGCCCTTGGTGAAAATGTTAAAGGTTGGAAAATTGGTGATATTGCTGGTATTAAATGGTTGAATGGTTCTTGTATGAGTTGTGAATACTGTCAAGAAGGTGCTGAACCAAATTGTCATGAAGCTGATATATCTGGTTACACCCATGATGGTACTTTCCAACAATATGCTACTGCTGATGCTGTTCAAGCTGCCAGAATCCCACCTGGTGTTAATTTGGCTGAAGTTGCTCCACTCTTGTGTGCTGGTGTTACTGTTTACAAGGCATTGAAGACTGCTGACTTACAAGCAGGTCAATGGGTTGCTATTTCTGGTGCTGGTGGTGGTTTGGGTTCATTGGCTATTCAATACGCTAATGCCATGGGTTTCAGAGTTGTTGCCATTGATGGTGGTGAAGAAAGAGGTGAATTTGTTAAATCTTTGGGTGCTGAAGTTTATATTGATTTCTTTAAAGACAAGGACATTGTTGCTGCAGTTAAGAAAGTTACTAATGGTGGTCCACATGGTGCTATCAATGTCTCCACTTCTGAAAAGGCTATTAACCAATCTGTTGAATATATTAGAACTTTAGGTAAGGTTGTTTTGGTCGGGGTACCAACTAACGGTAAAGTTACTGCTCCAGTCTTTGAATCTGTTGTTAAATCTATTCAAATTAAGGGTTCTTGTGTTGGTAACAGAAAAGATACTGCTGAAGCCCTTGATTTCTTTGCTAGAGGTTTGATTAAATCTCCAATCAAGATTGTTGGTTTGAGTGAATTGCCAGAAGTTTTCAAATTGATGGAAGAAGGTAAAATATTGGGTAGATACGTTTTGGACACTACTAAATAATTGCACATACAATGATAAAAAAAATAAGAAGAGTTTGATACTTTTTTTTTTGATTTTTTATTAAGCAACATTAGCTTGCTATGATTATTATCAAGTACTATATATATATATATATATATATAATTAAATAGTGTATTTCGGTATATCTATTAAATTAATGTGATGAATGTTTTTGATTTGAAGAAAATTATATCATACGTAGAACCAAAAAAAAAAAAAAAAACCTTCTATTGCAATATTGTAATATTGATTTATACATATCGCGTATTACATATGTATATTATTGTACAGTATATTGTATGTGATTGTGTTTGTTTGTATATGTGTTCTTGCTCGTGTTTGTTTCTAATTGTATATAAGAAGAATTCTATTGAACTAATTCTTTCCATAAATATGGTGTGAATACTATAATAGCAGTAAATAAAGCATCAAAAGCTTCAACTAATGCAATTGGAAAACCGGCCAATCCTCTATTTACAAAATTAATATAAATTGCATAAAATGCAACACTAAAGAAATGATTAAATAACAACATTGGGAAGGGTAACATACCACTTAATAATCCAATTGGTTCATTAACACATTCACCACCTCTTTCAAAATATCTGAAACAACCATTTTGTAAAATCTTTAATGCTTTTTTATCTGCAGCAAACAAAGAATACAATGCAATTGATAAAGTATTGATGACATAATCTAAATTCTTTCTTTTTCTATGGAAAACTTTCATTCTTTGTGCAATCAATTGATGATCACCTAAATCTGGAACAAATTTAGGATGTAATAATTTGGCCAATAATACACTATCGTTCAAACCAACAGTCATACCACCACCAGTCAAAGGATGTCTCATATTTAAGGAATCACCCAATAAAATAAATCCGAGATGATTTTCACTTCCTTGTTTCATAGCTGAAAGATATTGATTTGGCATAAGTCTAAATTTCCTTTCTTCTAATGCAATTTTAAATGCTGGAAGTGTTTCTTTTGGAATTATTGGTAATATTTGGTCTCTTAAATATGTGTAAACTTCATCATTTGCCGACGATGGTGGTTTTGTGGAAGCATAAGCACACAAAACACGAGTTTCATTAGGTGATACAGGATAAATCAAGACTGGAGAATGATCACCCAAAAGAACATTACCTTTTCCTTCAACTGGTAAAATTGCATCTTTCAAATATAATCCAATGAAATATGAACCAATGGTTGGAACATTATCTTGACTTAATTCTTTTCTAAATTTGGAATATATACCATCACAACTAATAACTAATTTGGCATGCTATTCAACAACTTCATCTTTTTCTTTAGCCTGAACACCAATAACGATATTTGAATCAAATGGATCACGTAATATTTTAGTTACTGTTGCTTCAACAGCAGTAACATTTGGTTCATTACGACAAATTTGTCTTAAATTCATAAGAAAATAACCATGATGGAAAGCAACCCCACGAACTCTTTCTGTCGTAATATCTAATGCATTATGCTACCAATAAGTATGATTATGTGAGATTGCATAATATTAATATCCAATCAGATTATTATACATTAACCGATTTTGGTCGATATCATTCTGCGATTCTTTGTGTATATAAAGAGGCACTGAATACATTAGTTTATAGAAGATAAGTTATAGAAAACAATCTTTAATCCTGATATTTTATGTATCAACTAGAGGTGCAATCTGCACCGTAAAGTGAACTATCCACTACAAGGAAGTTTCTATTTTATGATTCATTTAATCTCACAATAAGAATACACACCCCTAAGGTATCTTATTACTACAGCATGTTGTCCAATCCTTGATTCTTGTAAAATCTTTATGACAAGTCATATTTATATTGTCCGACAATTATTGATTGTGATTAAATATAACTATAGATATAAAACAAGGAACAATTATAAACCCATCTTGGGGGATTAGAAATCATGAAGATAAGAAGTTAATGGTATCTGAAATTACAATTAATTGAATGAATCTAAAGTTTTGCAACATAATCTTGGCATTGAATTTTTCATTTTTTAGTCAAAGCTTAATTTCCTTGTATTGATGTAACCCTTAAGAATAATACTTAAAAAATTACATCAAGAAAATAACAGCCAGAGTTAGGTAAAGAGAAATCAAGGGGGCGCGGGGGGAGGGGACAAGACATTAGTTTTCACTTAAAGTTTAAAGATTACGTCATTACTGATAAGAAAATGACACATCAGTTCAGGAATATAAACTTAACCTTGCCAATGAGTACTGTTATTCTGGGTATTAATCCACAGTTGAGTTAGAGCCATGGCCGTAGTTGAGTTAGAATTATGGACATAATTGAATTTTACAAGTTTAATACTACTCGTCTTGTTTGCATTCTTACGTAATCGTCCTTGTATTTTTTTTTGGTTTACGAGGTACTTATTGTTAAAACAAAAATATATGAATTGTAATAACTGGGTCAATAAGGTTTTTATAATCTCCTCCTCTAAAATAGAAGAAAGAATTGAAATCACGGATATACCCTCTAGAACCCATGACTATTCAAGGTTCTAAATCAATAACATCGTTGATACAGTACATCATAGTCCTCCAAATAATTTTTAGCTGAATCTTATTGTTCCATCCCACAACCAACGTATGCACATATCAAATTTTTTTGTTGGTTCGGATATAAACTTGAATGCGCAAAATTCATAACTCCGCAAGATTCATAACTCCGCAAGATCGAAGAAGGAAACAAGAGATGAGAAAAAAAATAGATTGTGCTGTTAGTAACTGGTAAGGTTTTATTGTTCACATGAGATTAAGTCTACTACATTTGATTGTTTGTTAAGCCATGACTTGGACGAAGTCTTTCCTAAGGCAATACAACACGGATATTTGAAACATTTGTAAATTTATTTCAGATGGGACAGGAAGGGATGATTCAGATAATTAATGTAGAATCCGAATGTGTAATTCAAGATAGATAAAATTAAAAAACCTTAAATAGTTCACCATTTTAATGTTAAGCCTTTTTTTTAATCCATAATAATCTACAGCAATTTTTCATTCATTTGGTAGAATAAACAAAGATACACAGTGGATCAACATTTTGCTTGTCGTTTTATTGTACTGTATTCTGCTTAAGCCAAATGCGTCCATTTTTATTTTTTTTTATTTCTTCTTGCGTCCTTTAAAAATATTTTGGGTTAGTACGATTTTGAGTTATTACACGATTAAAAATTTTTAAGCACCGCCTCTCAGACACGGTATGACAACGACTAGGCCCACCCACCACGAGGCCTCCTTCAATACCAAACATAAAAAAAAAAAATAAAATTTATACATAAGAAACAGGAGTGGGCGGAAGAAGATACGAGAAGAGATGATCATATCTAAAGAATCAACAGATTTTAATAATTTTGATTAATTATGGGATTTGTTATTGTTTAAATTTATGGCTTATTACTCGCCTTGGTTTGTAGATTTCCCGATCTTGCCTTCCTGTCTACCCCCTTAATTTTTCATGACAGCAATCATGAATTAGTTTCTCTTGTTATTCTCCCGTTGTATGTTATTCAATTTAGTTACTGTAAGTAGAAAAAAAGAAAAAAAGGAAACGGAAGTTTGCGGTTTAAAATTCCTTCGCTCCCGCCATTAATTCCGTAAATTAGTTACAAAATTAAATTCTTCATCCGATGGTGGAGGATCAAAACACAAAACAATTTTTTTTTTTCATCATTTACAATTTATAAACTGCTATCATCAATGATATGTATCCACATTTCATTAAAGGGTGATAATCTTTGGGTTTTAATGAGTTAATGTTATATCACGTGAATCAAAAATAATGGTATTTAATACAAAGTAGTTATTACCAAATGAGAGTAAATTAGCTGATAAAAAAAAATAAATTAGTAAACAAGTCATACTATCATTAAAAAAACTGCAGCAATGGTTAAGAACAAAAAACTAAAATTACGTAATACCGAAAGAAGCCTAAACCTTGAAGGCAATTTATCTGCAGTCCCACATATTTTTTCAAATTCACACGACAGCTAATCCCGCTTTAAATTTTTATCCATCAATATGATACACCCGCAAAAAAAAAAAAAATGTATCGCCTTTTGAAATTCAAATAATAAAAAAAAACAACACACAAACCCTTTCTTAGTTTATCTTACTGTATGCTCTTTTTTTTTTGTTGTTATTATTTTTTTTTGCAGGGGAGGGTTGTCTAAAAAAAAATTTTATTTATTTGATCATTTCATTCATCTGTCTTTCTTTTAGTTACTTGTTTTTTTTACTATTTTCATTCATTATCCTTTTACATTCGGCTATTTCACTGCCTCTTTTCTTCTCATTTGCCATTCTCCCTACTTCAACTATAGTTCAAAATCATGAAGTCAATATTCAAGCCGTTTGTACTAATCTACCAGTTTTTTTATCGAGTATTTTGGTCAGGATTAAATCAAAGAAATATATTTCAATTGATTCTAAATTTTTGTATAAATTTTAGTCCTATTTTTATATGGCTATTAATATTTAAAAATGCTGGATTGATACCTCATGAAATTCGTCCTAAAATTCATGTTTCATTGGCTTATCATGTAGATTCATTTATGTTTGACACCATTCAGGGGGGAATCACAAGTATAATATGTTTAGTCTGTTTAGGTGCCTTATTATATCGTCAAGTATATCAACGTAAACCAATATCATTTACCCATCAAACCACCTATATTCCATTACAACATCAAAATACACAAGAAGATGATTATGATTATGAATTTAATAACACCATTAATCCTTATGAAGATGATCTCAATAGTTCAACCTCATCCAATTGTTCAAGTGATATTGAATTAGAATCTTTCCCAAAAGAATTGAATAAAAGTTCTAATCCACCAATAGGTTTTCAAGAAGATGACCATCATCAACCATTTGTATTGCTTCCAAATTTAACCCCAATTGAAGTTAGTGAAATGGCTCAATCTATAAATGATAAAATTATTGAAAACCATCAAAAAACAGGAATTTATTATCCACTCAATTGTTGGTATTTTTTACCAGCTTTATTATTATCATCAAGTTGGTTTATTTTAAATTTTGTTTATTGGTTAAAAGATCCAATTAGACGTTGGGAAGATTATATGGCTTGGATTTCTTATGTTTTAGGTCACATCACCGTACCTATAGTTACAGCAGTTTGGCTTTATGTATTTCATGCTCCAGGGACACTTAAATCTTATTCAATGGCTCTTGGTTTAATGAATATTTGTGGGGTTCTTACACATTTGGTATTCCCTAATGCTCCACCTTGGTTTATTCATTTAAATGGTGAAAATGCTCATGCTGATTATGATACTCCAGGTTATGCGGCAGGATTAATTAGAGTTGATGTGGCTTTAGGTACTCATATTACATCAAAGGGTTTTCATGCATCTCCAATTGTATTTGGTGCTTTACCTTCATTGCATTCTGCTATGGCAGTAATGACTTTTTTCTTTGTTGGATATTATGCTAGATGGACTGTGATAAAATTATTGGCATTTACTTTTGTTTGTATTCAATGGTGGGCAACTATTTATTTGGATCATCATTGGAGATTAGATTTAATTTGTGGAATGTTTTATTCAATTATTTGGTTCACAATTATTTATAAATTAAGAATTATTAAATCAGATACAAGATTTATTAAACTGAGATTATGTTATGATTTTAATAATGGTAGTACCATGGGAATGAGAGTTTTTAGAAATACTAAATTACAAAACTTTTTTGATCCATTAAGTTGAGATATGTACATAAAAAACTTTTAAAACCCAAAAGATAAAGAACTTAATAAATCATCATAATCCTTAAATCTATTACATATATCCACATTTTGCATGCACACACAAGCGCACACACATATACATATATACATAATTAGCGTTATTTATCATTAGATATATCTATATAATTTTAGCTTTAATTTATAATGTTATCACATAGTTTAGACTAATTTTTTATACCGGTTGTTTCATGAAACATTTTCAATGAGTATCTTTAAAGTAATACCTGTGTGTTCCATTTCCACAGTCTACTCACAAACACTCGCTCACGCTCCTACATGTAATTTGGCACTATTAAACACTAGTCTCTTTATTTAAAGTTGATATACTTATCAAGCCGATTTAGATTTCAATACATGGCTTAGCTTCCTTTGAGGTTAGTTTAACCTTTGCAAATATGTAACAACTGTTTCTTTTTTTTTATTTTAAGAAGAGCATCATCTAAAAAGAAAATAAAAAAAAAAACAATTCAAGATTTGCGTTTCCTCTCCTTAAAAAGAGCAAAAGCATAAGTAAGATGAGCCCCTTTCGTAAAATGAATAGGATTTTGGGTCTCATTGAAAATCATTACTTTTTCTTTGTTTCATAGATCATATATACTGTATATACTGTATATACTGTATTTATATCATGCTATGAGGCTTAGTACCGATAGACAGAGAAACAGGGAATTGGTACCGAGGGACACGTAAAGTTACTGAGGATATTATCTTTGTTGATACTGACATTATAATGACCGTATTTTATATATGCAATAATCTTGATAGACCTTAGTTGTGTTATGGTAGTTGTTTTTTATATAAATTTACCTAGCTCAAACTGAAGAAGGTGGGGGGTTACCTCATACAATCGTGTACTTTTCACAACAATGTTACAATTGTATTTACCCCCCTGGACACAGAAACTTCATCATATCGTCATGAAGTTTTGGATATATATATATTTTTTCTACATATTTCTCAAGGGTTTGAAACAAGAAACCTATATAAACTGAAACATGTACAGTATGAACACGTATTCTTTCTGGGCACACAACCTTTAATGTAAAGTCGTGTGCGAGTGTCTTGTCGTCTAATCACACTACACAGGAATTATTATTCTAAATGAAACAGAAAAAAAAAAAAACGTACACTGTACACTATACATTATATGTACAGTATACTCTATGATTATATAATAATATTGTGACTACATTCATCGTCAATAAGTACTAAAAGTTAATTTTTTTGGAGGAAAAACAAATTGATCAATCAGAATTGAGGTATATTCGCTTAGTAACCAAAAAGTCTTCATCCCACATACACACACAAAAAAATAAATCAAAAGAAGACTTCGCCTTACTGTAACGATTTTCTGGTGATTTTTGTAACTACTGTGCACATTAATTAGTGGTCGTGTATCCGTGATCAAATGCAGCACAATAATCTTTTTTTTTTTACAATTAGTTTATTATCACACAAAATTTAAATGAATGTTTCAGCCTCTCGCGTGAGTACATCATAACTTTCAAATGGCATATTTAAAGTAAAATAAAAATGAAAAACGAAACAACAAATCAACACAAATATTTTTTAACTACGTTGAGAGATATAGTTATATCCTATGTATATTAATTTTATAGGTGATGATTAGTCTTATCAATTATTCTTTTTCTTTTTTTTATCGTTAATTTGTTTCAATTCCAAAATGTTCTTATTTTATCATGTTGAATGACATAATTAATGGCAAAAAATTCTTGGGTATAAAATAAGTTTAATCTTGGGTGGAGTTGTCTACAATTTCTTGTACATATTCGTTATAATTATAGTATTCTTGAAATCTGGCTAGTTGTGATAACATACATACACTGTATATACATGATCATGATAATTGAATAGGGATTATATAGTCGTATTACCTTGCCCCCTCAATATTTGGTTAAAAATTATTAGTAAAAAAAACTGAAAAGAACTAAGGGTATTTTAAACAAAAAATTAGTTACAAATGTATGGTTTAATCAAACTGTATGATTACAAATGTGTCAAGACATATTAAAAAAATTCAGTTTTGGAATCAGGCACATTCGATTTAATTATAGAATTGTTTATATTATTACTATGATGTACAGTACACTACAATCACGAGGTAGATTTTATTATCTTCAGCCTTGTTTTCCAATAATTTTTTATTAACTTTTCATTATTCGTTTTTTTCGTGTTGTTTGCTATGTTTGGATCAGGAAAAAAGGGCTTAGAAATAGTAATGAAAATAATTAAACAAATTGCCTTCCGAATTTACCACTACCCATCCTGGAATCAAAATTTTTTTTTCTTCAACAAATTCACACGATATTTTTCTTGTGGTAGCAATATTAAATTACTTGCTGTAATTTTGGTCATAACATTTTATTTTTGTTATTGACTATCAAAGATGTATTATAGCAAACCCAAAAATTTGGGATGTCGGATTGATTTTATCATTTAAATTGATATTACCATCAACTCATCAATTATTGGGTCGTTATGATTTTTTTTTTCTGTTTTGTTGTCGTATGTTGAAATAGCATTGCCTCGTAGCTATTGTCATGTTTTATAACCATAACCTGCAGTTAATGTGTGTGTGTGAGTGTTGTTTTTTTTTTTTTTTATCTTTTGCATGCCATTTTAGCATCTTAAATTCTTTTTTTAGACCGCGACTCTGGCCCCCTTATATAACTTAATATCATCACATTATTTTTTTTTCTTGTATATATTTTTACAACCAATCCATCATTATATAAAAAAAAGAATTACATCTTCATTGCTACTTTTTTTTTCTTTCCTTATAATTCTTACAACCAAATACATATTCCCTTTCACTCCAATGGCCAAACCTTTAGTGATAAATAAACCATTGGCAACGTTCCCGAAAATAAATCATCGTCGCAGTCGATGGTTGCTAATATTCTTCCTAGTTATGCTATGTGTTTTGAAAACTATTTATCTCACATTGATAACACCTCCAAATCAAGAACTATTACAATATGAAGCATTGAAATCACATCGACAAAATCCAAATTTCAATCCTCGAAAAAATATCATGAATATTCTAGATTATTTACATAACTCTAAACATAAACAAGATGGGATTTTTTTTCATTGGGATGATTGGATTGATCTAAGTTTTGCCAACAAAAAATTATCTTCGGCTAAATTCCTTGGAAGAGTAACTTGTAATAACAAATTGATGGAATATTCAGATGTATCAGCTCATTGGTTAGAATCTTTTACTACCAAGAAACTTCGTGGGATGGTTAATTTGTTTTGTCAATTTGCCATTCCTCAGAAAATTATCATGACTACAGACAGTTCATTTATTGAGATTCCCGTTGTTGGAAAGAAACGATCAGGATTACAATATGACTTATCAAACCAATTGATTACATCTGATGAATTGGTGCTGTCAATGAGAAGTTTGAGTCTTGATAATGATAAACTAACGGTGAAGAATATAACACGATTACAATCAAAAGTTACTCTCAATTCTAGTGATTTTATTTTTGATCCAACACATGAAATTGAAGCTCTACGAGGTAAATTGGAAAATCAATCCATTACAATTAACGAATTGAAGCATCTTGAGTATTTAAAGTATGCCGATGATTTAGTGGATAAAACTGATAGATATTTCAAATATCCCTGGATATATACCGATATAGTACAAGGTAATTCTCACCATATAGCCTACCCTTTTTTCAACCGATACATTGGAGATAGAGAAAGACAGTCTGTACTTCATCATATGATTAGAGTTTGGTTTCAATTAATGGAAAGTTATGGATACCAAAGTTGGATTAATTATGGAAGTCTATTGGGATGGAAATTTAATGGATTAAATATGCCATGGGATACAGATATTGATATTCAAATGCCTATTCAACAATTAAATCAATTGACCCAAGAACTTAATAAGATTTTAGTCTTGGAAAACCCACGTTTTGGTAATGGTAGATATTGGTTAGAAATAAGTCCTACATATATTCGCCAGGGTAATAGCAAGAATCATATTGATGCACGATTCATTGATATTACAACTGGGTTATACATAGATATCACAGCTTTGTCATTTGATAAAGATATAACTCCTCCATTTGAAACTTCTGAAGATTCTTTCACTGTGCACTGCAAAAACTGGAATTGGCATGATTTAAATGAACTTGGTCCTATTCAACATGCATTTTTCGAAGGTGGATCGGTTTATTTACCAAACAATATAAGCTCAATATTGTCTCAAAAATATGGTAATGATTCATTGAATAAACTTGAATTTCATAATCATGTATTTCAAAGGAGTATATCTATGTGGATCAATTTGGAAAATTGTCCTTTGCCACAACAGATGCAGAATAATTTCTGTAATTCGAAAATTATTCAAGATGAGTATAATATTATTAGAGAATGTACTTCACGACATAAATACCTAGAGAAATCGGACAATCCAAAAATTGTGGAAATGTTATCTGATTTACCAATTTTCAGAAAGGATTCTTGGGATTTTTATTATGATATTAATAATGATTTAGTGCAAAATGATAGATGGTTTGTAAGAATAGAAAACATATAGTTATTTGCTAAAAAGAACTATTATTTTTATTTAATATATAACTAATGAATGGTTATGAATATCGTCTCATTGTAATTGTAACGGTAACTTTTCAAACATTGGAATCAGTGAACTCTCCCTCTCCCCTCCTTTTAAATACCCGAAGTAGAAAAAAAAAAATCATACAGTCAATGTAGTATGTAGGTGTTTCTTCCTTTTTTTGCCATCCCCAGAATTATTCTTATTTCATCCTATTTAATCAATAATGACAATAGACGAACATGATCTCAATGGTTCCACATCTACATCATCATCATCTTTTCAAGGATTAATGCAATCATTAAATCTAGATCCTCAAGAATTCAAAGAATATCAAGATTTTAATTTAAATTTATCATTTCAACAACTTGATTTAATTAAACAAGATATTGAACGTCAATTAAAAATATTATTTGATTTATTAAGACATAAATATAATTGTGATATGGAATCATCATTAATTTCATCTGAAGGATTTCCTAGAAATGATATTGATGTTGTTAGTGTACGATTAATTAGAGTACGAATTATTCGATTAAAAAATGATTATAAATCAATTATACATTTAATTGATGAAAAAATGAGTCATGAATTTGCTCAACGACAAGCCAATCAACCAATAGAACAAGATAAAGAAGGAGATAATAATATTGATGGTGGTTTAGGTAGAGGAATAGAGTATAATATTCCATTTGCTAGAGTTGCAGAAGTTGTTAATGGAGGACCAGCATATCAAGCGGGATTAAAAGAGAATGATCAAATTATATTATTTGATCAAGATATTCATGCTTCTAATAATAATCGATTAAGGAATTTAGCAAGTAGGGTTAAAGTTGGTAAATCTATTTTGTTGAAATTAAACGAAATGAAGAAAAATTTCATTAACTTTAATACCTTCTGATGATTGGAATGGTCAAGGCTTACTAGGTTGTCGATTATTACCTATATAATAATATTCCCTTCAAAACCAAAAAAAAAAAATTATTCAATCTGTAGTTCAATACATATATGTTTGTCTGTCTGTGTGTGGTTTGCATTTGTATATATTGATTCTTTAAATTATTTAACCCCCATGTAAAGTACTTGTAAATGTGAAAACATCACCACTTTCAATAACGTATTCTTCCATACCTTCTAATTCCCAATCAGTATCATTAATCAATACCAAAATCCCAGGTCTAACAGTATCATCTTCAATAAAAACAGGAATATCTTTAGGATCATTAATGATATTTTTTATGATATATTCAATTAATTCTTTAACAGTAGCTTCTCCTTCTTCATATGGAAGTATACATTTATGTTCTCTAATGGAATTAGATATTATATCTAATCCTCCTAAAAATTCAACTTTAACTTTAATAGTCATTATATTAGTAAAATGTATGTCAGTATTGATAATTGCCTTGATGAACTTGAAATTTTTTTTTTTTTTCCTTCGTAAAACTCTCATATTGCTGCGACCAACATCAAACTGATGCATTACATGATAAGAGCATTATGAGCAGATAAGTACTGACGAATATTGATAATTAATGTAAGAGTATTTGAAAGGTTATAATTACATTTGCAATGGCTATTGACTTAGATCATAGTACGAGATTTGACAAACTAGTTCTAGATTCCTAGTTTTGATGAGAGACCGCCACGGGCAAGTCCCACATCGTGTTACCCATCAACTGGAGTTATATTTTTCTGTAACTAAACACGTCAATTTTTCAATAATTCCTCTCCCCAAAAAAAGAAAGAAAGAGAGAGAAGGAAAAAAAAGAGACAGCGAAAAATTTCATGCCAACGAATACCTTAAGAACAATTGTTTTGCCTTTTGTTATAATTAACTAACTGGTTGAGATCAATCATCATCATCATGTTTAAGCAATTATATATATTTCTAACATGTTTCTTGTTGTCAATTGTTAGTGCAGAATATAATTTAAATACTGAAAATGTATTGGTCTTGTATGATCCAGAATTAATTCATTTAAATGATTCAACCACTTTAACTGCACCTGTATCAAATTTTATAGATTATTTAAATGATCAATTTATTGTTACTACATCTAATTATGATAATCAAGAAATTGAATTATTTTATCAAGATTTTCCAAAATATCAACATATTGTTTTTTTCCCATCTTCTAAAAAAACCATTAAACTTAAAGATGAATTAAATCAACATAATTTATTAAGATTTATTAATGAAGAAGGTAATGTTTTAGTAATTGGTGGATCTATTGGTGTTTTACCAGAAGGAATTAGAGGATTTTTAAATGAAATTGGTATTTATCCATCACCTAAAATTATAAATATTTTGATTATTTTAATACTAAAAATGGTAATAATAATAACGTAGTGGAATTAACTCAAGAAAATATTATTAAATCTAGATTAATATCTGATTCTAATTCATTAATTGGTTCTGAATATGATGGTAATGCTGCTTTAATTTCAAATAATGAACATATTTTCCCAATTGTTAGATCTTCATCTACTGGATATACCAATAAAATTGGAGAATCATCAATGGATGGTGAAACTACTTGGACATTTGGAGAACAAGGTTATTTAGCTGTTGGTTTCCAAGCTTTAAATAATGCAAGATTGACATGGTTAGGATCTTCTTCTTTATTATCAGTTCAAGAATTATATAAATGGTGTTTTCAAAAACAAGGTAATTTAAAATTACAATTTGTTGAACATATTAAAGCTAATGAACCAGAAAAACCAAATCCTCAATTATATAGAATTAAAGATCAAGCAATTTATACCATTGGTGTTTCAGAATTGGTTGATGGTAAATGGATTCCATTTAAAGTTGATAAAGATGAAGATCAATTACAATTATCATTTAAAATGTTGGATCCTTATCAAAGATTAAATTTAATACCATTAGGTGAAGTTAGTTCAAATGAATCCGATGCTTCACAATTGGATACTTATGCTTATTATGTCAATTTTACTATTCCTGATCATCATGGAATGTTTACTTTTGAATTGGATTATAAAAGAGTTGGATTATCTTATTTGTCAGATAGTAGAGTTGTTACTGTTAGACATTTGGCTAATGATGAATTAAAAGGTCTTGGGATATAACTAATGCTTGGTTATATATTGCTAGTACAACTTTGGTTATAGTTTCTTGGTTTATTTTTGTTGTTTCTTACATTTATGTTGGAAAACCAAACACTATAAAGAAAATGAATAAAAAAAATTTTGATTCAGTGTAATTTAAAATATATTTATATATATATATATATATATGATCAAGGAATTTTACTTATAGAATAACTATAATTCAATGTTAGTAACTTTTGTCGTTAACGTTTAAAATTCACTTCTTGTAAATGTTAAATTTGGATCAGATATGTTTATTTCTACTATCTTTTAAACAACTGTCTTCAATGTTTTTTTTGAAAAAAAAAAACTCAGTTGTCCCTATCTAGTTATTCATCATAATGAACAAATAAAAGAAGTTATTGAATATGAATTGACATACAATTTTAAATTTGTTGTGTAAAGAAATGAAAAAAAAAGAAGAGTAAAATAAAGAAAAATTTTTTTATTCCTTCTTGACTTGTAGTATTTATAGTGGCTGAAGATGATGAGCCTGGCGCGTTTTACGAAAAAAAAAAGTGAGAGAAAATCCTCCAAATACAAAATCAATAAAAAAAAACAAATATAAATTTACATACTTGTATAACTAGAGGGAAAAGTTCCAATCAGTAAAAAAGAAAACCCTTGGAAGTGAATTAAACTCAATATTTGTTGATATTATTTATCTTTATTCAATATCATCATGTTTCATCTTGCATCTTCATTATATACTCAATATACCAAACGAGAACAATATAATATTCTTATCTTAGGATTAGATAACGCTGGGAAAACAACATTCTTAGAACATTTAAAATTATTATATCCTTCATCAACAGATACATCTAATACCAATTCAAAATCAACTAACAACAATTCATCTGAACATAATGGTAAATCAACATCAGATATTTTAAAATCAAAAGAATTTTACCAACAGTTGGACAAAATACAACAACTATTAAATTTTCATCAAAGGATTCCGATTCACCCATGGCATCACAATTTAAAAATATAAATTTAAAATTTTGGGATTTAGAGGTCAAAATCATTAAGAAATATGTGGTCAAGATATTTTAAACAATGTCATGGAATAATTTTTCTTATTGATTCTACAGATACTGAACGATTTCAAGAATGTTATGAAACTTTAATTGATATTGCTAATGATGATATTTGGATGCAAATAGATGATGAAAATGATCCAAATACAGGAAATTCAAATTCAAATGTTGATGGGACAGTAAATGTTCCAATTCTAATGTTGGCTAATAAACAAGATTTACCTCAAGCTGTTGATTTAGTATCACTTAAAACTGGGGTATTTATAAGGTTAGTAAGTGAATTAGAAGCTACTGATTCAAAATTATTACCTGTTTCAGTATTGGAAAATCAGGGTTAAAGGAAAGTTTAGAATGGTTGGTGACAAGGTTGATCTATAATAAACGAAATAAAAACCTGAATATAAATAGATATATATGTAGATATATCGATATATAACGTACACAGTAAATCGAATTATACATTATTAGATCTTTCATTTGTTACAGCTAGTAGCATGGCCATTGATAATTATGGAAAAATCTGCGGAATATTCAAATTTTCAAAGATTGTGGTTGTAAAAATAAAAGGGGGTTATATCAACGGGCATAAACTTTAATCGGAGATCTTTTATTATTTCCATCTGGATATTCTGTTTGCAGTCGCGGTACATTCTGTCGGTCATACTGATTCATTATATTTTTGCCAGGAGCCTTTCATCTGGAATTATGAGTTACCAATGCTCGAGAAGTGCATGTATGAGAGGTGATTACTGCGCTAAGAGGACAAACACGTTGGTCATGCTAACAACTGATTACAACATTACGTAATTCCTGTGGCACATCGAAGAGTCTCTTTTCTTGTTTAGCAGCAGCTGCAACAGTAATCAAGACAGAGATTTGATACGATTGCTTGCTATTTCGGTTGATGGAGAGAAATGAATTCATCGGATAAGTTGTTACACATTGGACTGAATATGCGATATTGCTACTACAATACTTTACCATGTATCTCTCCATGTAATTTATCAATACCAATTGAATTCCGGTCTTCCCATTTAAATGGTGCATAACAGCTGATAAATTTTTTTTAAAAAAAATAAAAATGTGTACCAATAAGCCCCGTGACTCCATCACGCTTTGGGGCACAAGTCTTGGTTGATACTATCCGAAATGTTAAGACACGCACACACACATATCCCTATATCTTACAACACATATCCCTATATCTTTCATAAAGACAACAATCCATTTAAACTTGCTGTTGGATAGGAAAATGCAATTATGGATTGGTGAATCAAAATTGAAATTTGAAATTTGGGTTGTCAAAAAAAAAAAAAAAAAAAAGCAAAGGTAAAAATTTAAAAACTAAGAAAATCAGTGACTTTTGTTGTAAAATGTCTCAAAATAATAATTTTCATATTAAAGGGCTTATATTTCCCTCCCCTTTAATTCACCTACCGTGCACTACTCAAATTTATAGCCGAGCAACACAAACTGATTTGGTTTAGAAAAAGAAGAAGAATTTCAATCCACGTAATATTCTTTGTAAGATTGCACCACAAAATTAAAATATGTGTGCAAAAACTAGAACATACAGATAGCAATCTATGATTAAAACTCCAAAAGTGGGTGAAAATTTCAGAAGGATCATTCTTTATGAAATATTCAAATACAATGTACAATTCCAATTTACAGCAATCACTACTGTGGTATTTAAATAACTTCAATTCAGTTCGTTCCGTTTCTCTATTGAATAATTTTGTCTCTTTTTTGGTTTCTTTTATGTAATCGATAATTCTTCAATATTATTACACCAATTGATATAACATACACAACCCATATCAATTACAATATAGTTATATCTGTTTATAAACTTATACGAAACTACTCAATATTTATATTTTTTATTTTATTTTTTGTTTGTTTCGTTTATTTCCTTTTTATTTTGTCAATTCCTCCCCATCCCCCTCCCCCGTCTTTTTTTTTATATTATATTATATATATTATTGGGAGTGACTGTTAACTTAGCAACCCTTGTCAAATTACTGTGTAACAATTTCATTCCTCCTTGAGTTTTTTAAAATTTTTGTAATTTTTTTTTTTGATAATTGTTGGCATTTGTTAAGCTCAATTGATCAAATCAAAGTGTATTTTACAATTTTCATCCAATTGCTATATTATTAAATCAATCATGAGTTCTTCTGAAGGTAAATTCTTCAGTAAAGTGAAGAATGCGTTCAAATCGGATAAAAAGATTCTTCTAATCCGGGATCTCCAACTGCACCAAAAAATCTACAAAATCTGGTGATGTTTCTACTACCAAAATCATGAAAACATAGCTGATCAAGCTTATGATGAAGGTCATAGTTTTTCCATCGTAAACATAAATCTGGTGCTAGTGCATCTAGTGATTCCAAATCTAAATCCACCACCGTTGGTACCACAGGAGCCACAGCTGGTGCTGGCACTACTAGTACCACAGCCACTACTGCCGCGGGCAAGGAAAATCACAAAGATTTACTTGGAGAAGCCTACGAAGAAGGTCATAAATTTTTCCATTTCCATCACAAACATGGTCATTCAAGTCATACTACTAAACTGCAGCATGATGAACAATTAACTACTGGTGTCGGAGCTGCTGCTGTTGGTGCCGGTGTTGGAACTGCTGTTGCAGCTGATGCTTCTGCTGGTACACATAGTACTACCTCTAGTGGAGATAGAGAAATTTTAGCTGAATCTTCAGTTGGTCGTGTTGTCACTTCTCCTCCAAAACGTTCAAGGGAACCACTTGATCATACAATTACCGGGGATTTTGCCAATTCCAAAAAACCTACTGATCCAACCGTTATCGCTAGTGGTAAAGTAGATGATACTCATCAACCCGGTGTTGATGATGATGGTGAGCAAAATTATACTGAAGGCGCTAAAACAATTGAAGGTAAAGGTAAATTCTTTGATCCTAATGATACTCAAGGTGGTGTTCTTGCAGCATCAGCTGCGGCTGCTGGTGCCGGTGCGGGTGCGGCTGCCGGTGAAGCTGTCGCTGAACGCGAATATAATGAAAAAACTAAAGCCGAATATCAAGATCTTTCCAATTTGAAAACAAAACCAAGTGCTTATCAAGATAATTCTAAAGATACAGGCATATCTCTTGAAGATGATTTTGATTTCCAAGCAATTAAAGATGAAGCATACCAAGAGGGTAATAAACAAGGAAGAAAAGATTTTCAATCTGCTGCTAATAAAGAAAAGACTTCTCGTGACAATGAAGCTGGTAGTGGTACTGCTATAGTTGGTGGATCCTCAAGGTTGATTCTTCCAAGCAAAAGGAAATTCACGAAGAGAATAAATCTGCGTACAATCCAGATGGTGTTACCGGTATCCTTGAACAAAATCATAATAAAGGTGCATCAAGTAATTCAAGCAAACCACCACCAACAACCTCTGCTGGTTATGGTGCTTCATCATCATCATCATCCAATCAATATCAATCCACTGGTTTAGACCAAAAACAAACTAAAGATTTGGGTTCCACCGGTTTTACTCCTGAAGGTAATGATAAATCAAGTGTGGCTGCTGGAGCTAATACCACTACTGCAACTGGAGCTGCTGCAATTGCTGGTACAAGTGCTCTTGCTGCTGGAATTGTTGCCGCTGGTGGTTCTGGTTCTGATGTGAATAAATCATCAAATGAAGGAGCTGCTGTTCAATCAGGTGATAGACAAAGGAATTTAGAAGATGACAGGAGAATTTCTGACCTCGACAGACAATTAAAACAAACTGAAGATAAAATTGATCAGTACAAACAAGAACCAAGTAATGCTTCCAATTACGCTGTTCGTGATGAACCAATTCAAACTCCAAGGCTTCAATCGATTGGTGATGACGATGATATGGTTTCAGGTGGTTTAGGAAGTAGCTCAAAGAATACTACTGAAGTCAGTTCTGATGCTGCTTCAACTGGTGCTGCCGCTGGTGCTACCGTTGGTGCTGCAGGTGCTTTGGGTGCTGCTGCAGCTTATTTAGGTTTAAAGAAGGGAACTTCCTCAGCAACAGAAAAAGAACCAGTGTCTACATACGATGATTCTAAACCAGTTACTGATGCTGCTTACACAGCAGGTCAAGAAAAATCTTCCCAGGATGCCTCATTTGTCCAAGGTCAAGCAGCTGGTATCAATGATGAAGCTTATAAAGCTGGTTACCAACAAGGTAAAGATCTTTACGAAGGTATTGACAAGAACTCTACCCAACACCGTGATGCTTTATTTAGTTCAAGTGAAGAAGGATCCAAGACCTTAGATCCAAATGCTGGTGGAAGTGCTGCACAAACTGGAGGCCTTTTCCAATCTACTAAAGAAGCCGCTATTGGAGCAACTGCAGCTGTCACTGGAGCCTTGGGTTTGGGAGCTGCTGCTGTTACTTCTTCATCAAGTGATAAAACCAATGACACTTTAGATGATGCATATGCTACTGGTAAATCCAGAGGTGACACTGAATTGAAATCTACTGGCGAATATGCTAACACTAGCGATGATATTTCGAAAGAAGCCTATCAAGCTGGAAAAGATAAAGCATCATCTGAAAATAATTCTAGCTATGGAGCTACTGGTACTGGTAGTCAATCTTCAAATACTGGGTACTTGGCTGCTGCTGGTGCTGCAGTTGGTGGTGCAGTCGGAGCAGTAGGAGCTGCTCTTACTGGTAAATCTAATAAAGAGCAAGATATTGAAGACTCTTTGATTGAAGATGCCGAGAAGGATGATCCATCTATTGCTAAATTACCAGCTCACAAAGTGAAGAAGGATGAATTAAAGAAAGAAGAAACTCTTGCTAAAGATGCAACCATTGACGAAAAAGAACTTGTCAATGCAAATAACAGAGACCTTTGGAAAGAGAAACGGAGGTTTATAATAAGCAACACGGATTTTCTAATCCAAAGGAAAGTTTACTTCAAGAAGCTGAAGACGTTGATCCTGCTATTGCTAAGCTTCCTGCTCATTCAATTAACAAGAATGAATTGAAAAGAAACCACATTGAGTAAAGATGCTGATTTAACCGATAAGGAACTTGTTTACAGTGATCAAGAAAAATTTTGGAGAGGAAACCAGTGAGTATAACAAAGATCATGGATTCTCAGATCCAAAGGAATCTTTGATTCAAGAAGCCGAAGATGTTGATCCAAGTATTGCGAAATTGCCAGCTCATAAAACCAATAAAACAGAATTGAAGAAAGAAGAAAAACTTGCTCCTGATGCCACTGATTACGAACGTGAATTGGTTTCTGAGAATGCTTTCAGAGAAATGGAAAGAGAGACAGATGCTTACAACAAGCAACATGGATTTTCTAACCCTAAAGAGTCTTTACTTCAAGAAGCCGAAGATAGTGACCCAAATATTGAAAAGTTACCAGCTCATAAAGTTCACACTGACGCATTGAAAAAGGAAAAATCTCTTGGACAGACAGCCACTGAAGCTGAAGAAGATTTTGTTTACACCAACCAAGAGAGGGAATGGGAACGTGAAACTGACGCGTACAACAAGTCCCATGGTTTTTCTAATCCAAAGGAATCCTTGCTTCAAGAAGCTGAAGATGTTGATCCAGCAATTGATAAACTTCCAGCACACAAAACGAACAAGAAAGAATTAAGCAAAGAAAAATCATTAAGTCAAAATGCTACCTTAGGTGAACGTGAAGTAGTTGAATCAAATCAATTAGATGAATGGGAACGTGATGCTGAGGATTATAATGTTAAACATGGATTTGTCAACCCTAAGGAATCTTTGCTCCAAGAGGCTGAGGATGCGGATTCAAAGATAAACAAATCACCAGCTTATGGAAAAACTGGCGAAATTTCTGCCATTTCTAAAGATGCATCTCAACCATATGGTTCAACCACTGTTCCATCTGGACATGATTCTACAGTTAGAGATACAATATCATCCGCTGCAGGAGCTACAAGAGATTCCCCAACTTCATCATCATCAAAGGGTTACTTGGCTGCTGCTGGTGCAGCACTTGGAGGTGCTGTGGGTTATGCATTCGGTGGAAAGAATTCTAAAGAACACGATGTCCATGACTCATTAGTGCAGGAGTCTGAAAAAGCCGATCCAAACATTGCCGCTTTACCTGCTCACAAGGTTAATGAAAAAGAATTGAAGAGAGAAACTACACTTGGACCAGGTGCCACATTTGACGAAAAAGAACTTGTCAATGCAAATGACAGAAAACTTTGGGAAAAGGAAACTGATAATTACAATAAAACTCATGGTTTTACTCCACCAACGGAAAGTTTGCTTCAAGAAGCTGAGGATCATGATGCTAGAATTTCCAAACTTCCAGCTCATTCTGATTCTAAGAAGCTTCCAACATCATCTGGAGATGTTAATGCTGGTGACATCAAGGTTTGGGAGAAAGAAACAGATGACTACAATAAAAAGCATGGATTCACTAATCCTACCGAATCATTGATTCAGGAAGCTGAAGATGCCGATCATAGTATTGACAAATTGCCAGCTCATATTGCTAACAAAAATGAAGTTAAGAGAGAAACAACACTTGGACCAGGTGCCACGTTTGACGAAAAAGAACTTGTCAATTCAAACAACAGAAAACTTTGGGAAAAGGAAACTGATGATTACAATAAAGCTCACGGTTTTACTCCACCAAAGGAAAGTTTACTTCAAGAAGCTGAAGATGTTGATCCTGCTATTGCTAAGCTTCCTGCTCATTCAATTAACAAGAATGAATTGGAAAGAAACCACATTGAGTAAAGATGCCGATCCAAACGTTGCCGCTTTACCTGCTCACAAGGTTAATGAAGACGAATTGAAGAGAGAAACTACACTTGGACCAGGTGCCACATTTGACGAAAAAGAAATTATCTCTTCTAATAATAGAAAACTTTGGGAACAAGAAACTGAAGAATATAATAAGAAACACGGTTTCACTGGTCAAACTGAATCTTTGCTTGCTGTAGCAGAAGATGCTGATCCTTCAATTGCCAAGTTACCTTCATACAAAGGTGAGGTTCACAAACTGAATGCTGCTGGTACCGTTGGTGCTCAAGAAGACAATAACGTTCAAAAGTTGCCCGATAATTATGGAACGGCGAGGCCTCGCGAAATAAAGAAATCACTTGCGGACCCCAACGCATTGGGAGAAGCCGCCACTTCTGGAGCCACTGTTGGAGCTGTTACTGGATTTGCTGGGGCAGGTTTAAATAAAACTGAGTTGCATGACGAAGGATATGAAAGAGGAAAATTAAATGAGTCTTCCACTATTCATTCAGAAGCAAATTTACCAACTCATCAAAGAACTGTCTCGGGTGCATCTTACAATGCTACGAAACCAATTGGAGATTCTGAGTTATTAGAACCTGATCTTGATAGCTCATATACCAGTAATCACAAACATGAATCTAAAAGTTTGCCTGCTGCTACTGCTGCTGCAGCTATTGGTGCTGGAGCTGGTCTTGCTGCTGCTGAGGTCAAAAGCAGTACTAAGAAAGGATTTACTGGATCAAAGGATGTGAACTCTACTTTAGATCCAAGTTTGAAGCAAAAATTCTATGATGAAGGCTATTCACAAGGTCAAAACCCTTTTTTGGAGAAACAACAAGGTTCTAACTTAAAACAGACAAGCTATAATGCCGGTTATTCTCAAGGCGCCAAAGGGTTTGGAAATGCTGGTGTGGTTGAACCAACAACTACTACCTCTACACTTGACCTGAAAGTGAAACAAGATTTGTATGAACAGGGGTATGCTAAAGGAAGTACTGAAGCCAAACAAGAGAGATGCACGAAGAAGTGGTCCAGGTACTTATGGCAGTCCATTTGGTACGAATCATAGAGAGGCTGCTGTTATTGGTTCTGTTGGAGGAGCTACCACTGGGGTTGGGGCTTCTGCTGCTGCTGCTGCCCATGGAGGCCGTGGATCCCATAAACAATCTGGTCCATCTCAAGACGATTTTGTTGATGTGGGTGATAACACTAAGGGTATTGTCAAAAGTGCTGATGATGATAGTTTAGTTGTTGAAGTTATTGGTATTGAAGACAGAGATGAAGCTTTAAGAACGGCCAAAGGGCATCAAAAAGTTGGATGATAAAGGTGTTGATTTGAGTGGTGGCAAATTAGTTATTAATGCAAACACTAAAGAGATTTATAAGGATAACACTGTTGGTGATTCTGCTACAAGTGGATCAAGTGATTTAAACCAAAAATCAAAGGATATATCTTCATCTCCATCAGTTGGTCGCCATGATACCCATGTTGGTAATAATAATCACTTGGAATCGTCTGGTGTTTCTGACGACAGCGGTAAATTGGATGCTTACCAACAAACTGAGGCTGCTAAGAAGAGGTTAGCTGAAGCAGTTAGAAAGAATGTTAGTTCCACCCAAAAACATCCACAAGGATCATCTTCAGGATTAAGTTCTGTTGAAATTGCAGCATTGAGCGCCGGTGCCGGTGCTGGTGCTGGTCTTGCAGCTGCTGAACATGATAGTGGAACCAAAAGAAGAGATATTGCTGCATCACAGGATACCTCTGATGTTGCACTTTCTCAAAAACACAAATATCCAGATGCTTCTGATTATTCGGGTCAACCCCCGATCAAAAAGCAAGACACTAATGATGCTCCAGAAGTTAAATCTCCTCCTACTACTGCTACTGACGAGGATGAAATTTTTGTTAATGTCAAAGGTATTAAAGACAATAATCTTGCTACCAAGATAGCTAGAACTGCAGTTGCAAGATTACAGAAAACACACGCTTCAGTAGTTGCCAATGTTAAAGAATTGCAAGTTGACGCTTCCAATGGTATTGTTAGAGACGAAAATGGTATTGAAATTGCTCAATACCCTGATTTGTCCATTGACAAAATTAACAGTGGAAAAAGAGTATCTAGTCATGAGTCCAAGTCACCAGTACAAGGTTCAAGATCTCCAACTACTTCCCATCACAACCATCATGGACATCACCATGGTCAAATTTCACCTTCTTCTACTCGTAATTCCAAGAAAGAGATACCATCTGGTTCATCTGGGTTAGGTGGTGGTGCTCTTGCAGCAGCTGCATCCGGAGGATTAGCTGTTGCTGCAGCATCCGCTGCAGTTAGAAAGTCCATTGATTCCGATAGACCTGTAATTACTGCTGAAGCTCCACCTCATCCATCCCAACAATCAACTGGTGTTGACTCAACTAATCATGGAGCTGACAAGCGTACAAAGGGTCTCAGTAAAAATCGGTAGTTGATCCATCTTCTTCACACAACAATTCTTCAGGTAAAACTGGTAATGTTCCGTCAGCTACTGGTGGAATTTCTGATGCAGCAACAACTACTTCATCGAGCCATTCAACTATTCCTGGTTTCAACTTTGCTGGAATTCCGGGTTTTAATGGTCCTACCGACACTTCTTCTGGTGGTCAATCTAAAGATTCCAATTCATCCACTGGTTATAGTGAACCAGCAACTTCCTCACATGCTGGTGTTTTAGGCTCTTCCTCTGGTACTAAATCTTCTGGTTCCAATGGGTATGATGAATTATCAAAAGCTCCCAAATATCCAACTGAAGAACCTAATAGCCCATCATTAAATATTGGTTCCCAACAACCTAATGTTCCAGATATTGGTAGTCGTTTGGATTCCACAAATGCTGATGTTGGTAATTATTCTTTAGATAGTACCTCAAGAACCAAGAATAGAATTCCAGCATCTACTGATACTGGTATTGAATCTTCAAGTGGATCCAGTTCTGGCGTTAAATCTGCAGAAGTTCCAAAGAGTTTTGTTAGACCAGATGCTCCTACTATCAAGCTGGACCCAACCCCTGTTACTAGAACTGATCTAACTGAACCAGAACAAGAACAAGATTCATCATTCTTGTCAGCTGCTGATGCTGATACTAGTGCTTATTCAATGCCTGGTAGTTGGACATCGTAATGTTGCTTATTACACTCATTCTTAACTAATTTTGTTGACTTTTTTTATTATTATTGTTATTGTTTAAATTTAAATATCTTGTTTTATCAAATTAAAAAATAATAAATGCATACACGTATTTCATTAACATTCAAAATAAATAAATAAATTAAAAAAAAAAATAACAATAAAACCTAATATTTAAAACATATATAATAACATCAAGAATACATAAATTTCCGTTCCTACATTAATTGTATAATCTCCTATCTAGTTCTCTAATGACATTAGCCACTGATTGAACTTCAACTTGCATACCTCTAGTAGTCAATTTACCAACCATAGTACTAAAATCCATACTACTAAATTTTTTATGACGTGATAAAGTCTTATAAGCATCAGCACAAGGTATAAACATTCCAGTACTAGTTGAACCTGTAGCGGACATAGAAGTTGAGGGTGTAGTAGCAGTGTTTCCAGTAATATTGTTGTTGCTTGACGTTGCCAATAATGGAGGAGGAACTGGACTTTGAGGATTATTTAAAGAATTTATAGAAATTGAAGATTTTGAACTAGTTCGAGATAATTGTCTCATAGGAGTAACAGTTTCTGCCGTTATTGAAGTTCTACTGGCAACAGTTGTACAGAATAATGTAGACATTGGATCCATTTGACATTGTCGACAAGTTCCTGGATTACCAGTACATCCACTACCTTCATTTGAAGATCCTTTGGTTGTTGAATTTGATCCAGTACTATCAACACCTGGAGTATTTGGTTCTGGTGGTACTGAACCAGATAAAACATTGGGTACTGCAGAAATATTTGAAAATTCACGAATTTCAATAGTTGGACCAGGATGCATGACATGTAAGGATGATTTACGAATATTATGAGATTGATTATTTGTCTTTATTGGTGGTAATGTTTTATGATCATCACTTTCTTCTTCTTCTTCTTCAAGAATATCATCCTCTTGTTCACCCGTTGGTTGTGGGTTATTTAAGAAATTGTTCAACTTAGCAGCTTCTTTAGCAGCTTCACGACAAACACATGGGGTATCATCAGAACAGAAACCACAATTATCAACTGGTGAATCTTCATTAAAAGATGTGAGTTGATTATTGTTTGTGATAGCTGGGGCTGGAGCATGAGCATGAGCATGAGCATGAGCATGAGCATGAGCATGAGCATGAGCATGAGCAGGAGTATGAGCTGGGGCTTTCTTAAGTTTCTTTAAATCTGGCATTGGCTTTGTCTTTGTACTAAATTGATTTGTGAAATCAATTTCTTGTTCTTCGTCTATGGATTTAACTGTTCTTTTTCTTGATAATGATACAGCAGCCATTGGTTTAAATGAATTCAATTGATTTTGTAAGTCCATTCCAATTAGGGCATTGTTGGTCGTGGTCGTACTGGTGTTATCTATATCTTTCAAACCCACAGATTCACATAAACAATTATCCTTAAGACATACTCCACAGTCAAAATTCTCATTATTCGTGTTCGCAGATATCGCCGATTTCACCGGTGTAGGATTATTTGAAATTGGCGTTAAGTGCGTCAGCGATGATTTACGAATTCTGATACTTTGAACATTAGAATTGGTATAGAAATTTGGTGGCAGGTCAGCAGATGGTGCTGGAGAAATCTGTTGAAGGGAATATGAAGAACTGGCTGGTGACATTGCACTATGTGGAGATGCATGATTACTTCCATGTCTTGAGGAATTAAATGAATAGGATGATTTAATACCTTGATGTGCTTGTGGTGACGGTCTGTTTGACCCGGTAGATTGTTGTTGAATTTGTTGTTGTTGTTGCAGTTGTTGCAGTTGTTGAATTTGAGCTCTTACGGTAGAATGTTTTAATTGGTTTAATTCTTGTTTCAACTGTTCCATATTCTTAGCCAAAAACTGATTCTCCACTTTCAACTTATTGATAGTTCCAACTAATGCCATTTCTTTAATATCTCTTTCCTTTTCAACTTCCAAAAGTCTTTGTTCTAATTCCTGGACTCTAGTAGCTCTTCTTTCTCTAAATGCTCTTTGGGCTGCTCTATTCTGAGCTTTCTTTTAGAAGCAGGGGTATCCACACTAGGTTTTCTTCCTGGTTTGGGTCTTGGTGGGAGCACCCAGTCCTTTGAAGTCTGAATAGAGAGAACTTGTTTGGGTACAAGATTATTGTTATTGTTGATTGCTGCCGGGGGTGATTTGGCATTTACTGTAATATTGGGGCTGGCCATTGTTCTAGGTGTTGATCCTGAAGATGATGAAGATGGGGGTGATCCAGCAATTGCAATAGGTGATTGTGCTTGTCTAGGAACGATATTTGGACCTTTTGGTGGCATTTCTTAAAAAAAAAAAATTTTGTATCAAGTTTGGGCGATTTATTGTCTGGTCTTGTAGACTTTTTTTTCTCTCTTCCTCTCTTTCTCTCTTTGAGTGAATCTAGTTGTTATTGAAAAACCAAGGGGTAAAGTTTTCTAACAAAATAAAATGGTTAAAGGGCTTGTTAAAATCAAATATAAAATTAATGAAAAAGAAAAAGAAGAAGATTAAATGATTTGGTTAAAGAAAAAATAGAAAAACGAAAGGGAAAAAGTTCATATGGTTTCTGTTTTATTGTATTAGTCAATGGCACTGTAAAAAAAATCTAATTGAAAAAGAGAAAAGAAATTCTCGGCTTTCTTTAACTGATGAATTAGATAAAGAAAAAAAAAGAAAAATTTTTTTTGTATATAAAATAACGAGTTACAAAACCATTATAATAATACTAACCAATGAGAATTTCTTTACTTACAAAATTTCAGGAGTAAATTTCATTTAATGATTGGCTAGATTATTACTGAGCAAATATAAATTCTCCTCTTTTTGACAATACTAACCATCTTACTTTAATTAAACAAAAATGGGAAAATGAAACAGTATTCCTGTTCCATTTGCATTCCCACATATGCCACAACGCTCCTTTATCCTCCTCTTTCTCATTCCCTTCGTCCTCACTCGTAGTGGTACTATGTTTTGCGAAATTAGCCAATCACTGAAATTCTTATAATAAACCAATTAGTCTAAACCACCCAATGGGACTTCCGCTAACCCAGCTCATATAGTCCATACAGAAATGATGCGTTATTTCTTTTTCAAAAGAATAAAGTTTACCTGCATCAGCCTCATACTCCTATTGTACATTAATTCTGTATAACTGCAATTTTTCTTGTAGAGTTAATTCCTAATAATCCGATCTTCGGCACTTCTGTATCCCACAGGAACACGCAAAAATAAAAAAAAAATTATGTAAAGTCTGGATCTTTATGATCGATTTCTTCTGATTGTATTCCGTCCCCCTTTAATAAAAGGTTCCTGACACATATTCGGTCGTATCGTCTTAATTGCAGGTCAGTTTAATTTATCCTGATTGGGGAAAAATCATTTGAAGTTGCAAATTTTATATAGGTCACGTGATGGTGTTAATCTTTTCTTACTTTTTTCTTTTAACACAATATATTAGAAAATTATATTTATATATACAAGTACCTTGCAACATTCATTATCATCAAGTCTACTTAATGCGAAATTTAGTATTTCACTATTTTTGAGCCTCTTGTTGTTTTTGAGCTTCTTCTAACGCTCTTTGTTGTTGAATTTTGGCAATATCTTCAGGATTTGGAGCACCTTCAGTGATCAATTTGTTCAAAGTAACTTTACCAAATTCTTCTTTCATTTTTTGTTCTTCTTCCATGAATTTATGAGCATTTTCTTGCAAGTATTTTTGGAAGTGTTCATATTGCATTTGTCCATGTTCTCTAATGATATCTAATGGCATCTTTGGTTCAGAAGTTGGCATACCTAACAAATTGGCAAGGAAATTACCGGCATTTGGTTGTCCACTACGTCCATGGTCTTTCTTCCATTGTTCTCTCAATTTTTGTTCACGATGTTCAAATTCAGTCACAATATTAGATTTATCTTGGAATGAGTTCAAGATTGGTCTAACATCTTTAACTGGTTGGGTGGCCAAGTATTCCAAGAATGGGATTAATCTAACCAAATAGTCATCTGGTTGACCTTCCCATTTCTTAACAATGATGGAATTTTCTGGTTGCAAGGAAGGCAGAATCTTCATCAACATCAATCATAACAGTCTTACCCAAATCACGGTTCAACAATGATAAATCTTTAATCAATTTACCATCTTTGTAACGACAAGCTTCTCTAAACAAGGCATAAGAAATGTAGGCATGGTATGGGTCTAATTTGTTAACAGTTTTATCGGAGTAAATTTGCAGGTTAGATGAAAAAACAACAATTTCATAGTATTGGGACAAATAACCCAAGAAGTAGTCCAAACCTGGTCTCTTACCAGTTCTCCAACCATGCTGAGTATCCCAGTTAGAGTGAATCAACAAATCATCTAAAGTCAAGACCAAAGTCAATGGACGACGGTATTGTTCTGGAGGTGGTGGTGGCAACAAGTTTTCAAAAGCTGGTTCAGAGAAAAAGGTAAACAAAGAACCCAATCTTTTACTCAACCTATCATACATTAATTTTGGAGTGTAACCGTTTTCAATGTTCTTACCATCCATTTCTTCTTGTTCCTTTTCAGAGTCCCAGTCTCTACTCATGTATGCAACACCACCCAATCCAAGTAATAAACTACTCAAGTAAAAGATGTTGGCATATTTTTCACGTTGCAAATCCTTAGATGTTTGAGCTCTCTTTCTCTTACGTTCAGATCTCTTGCCTGAAGAAGATGAATCTTCACCTTCAGAACCTTCAGTACTGCTTGATTTTTCTTTAGGATCAACCTCTTCAAAACCAGCTCTAGCCAACATTTCATCGTTTAGAATAGATTTTGGGGCTTCTTCCTTTTGTTTCTTGTCGGCTGCGTTATTGCTGTCTTTGGTGGAATAAAATTTAACAGATTGTCTATAAAGTGAAGGAGCAGCAACACGAGTGATAGGTAAGGCACGAGTAGTGCTTGCTGCAATAGATTTTAGCAAGTATCTAGATTGTGTTCTTAACATTGCGCAATAGTGATGAGCTAAGATCTGGTATTCGTTGTGAGTAACAGTCTTTTTTATATTGTCAGTGAAAAATCGAATATAAAGAAAAATTTTCGTTTTTTTTTTTTTTCCTACCTCACTGCAAATTGTGTACTGTATAAAGTTATTTTTTTTTTTGCCCTGGAATAATTTTCTTTTATTTTTTATTTTTTGCGTCATACACTAACAAACTTGTTCACCTATTGAAACCGTCTCTTTTACTTTTCGTATCCATTTACAACAAAAGTCATGAATAGACTCTTTGCAACAAGATTTGTACTTAGGAACAATAGAATAATATCTCCTGTATTATACCTGTCTCCATATAGGACATTCAAATTACCTAAAGTATTCCAAATCATTCCCAGTGCAGTTGAACGAGCAAATGAAATAGATCGTCAGTATAAGGAATCAGGTAACTACCCTACAGAAACTAAGATCCAAGAAGTTATCAAACTGGTTGAAGGAGAGCCAGATTTGTTGTATCAATTGGGTTTTTTTTTCTACAAGTGTAAGAAGTTAGGAATCACTCGTGATAATGCGGAGTCAAGAAGGAGAGGCATCTTGTATTGGATAGTATTTCTAAATAATTTGATGCCATTGAATATGGCATTCTGGGATACAATGCAATTGATGGGCAAATCACAACACAAGCATAGATTAAATCCATTTAAGATTAATGATATTGGATTGTTAGATCCAAAGAATTTCCCTAGAGATTTTTATAAGCAAGTATTAACTGGAAGATATAACGGAGTAGATTACCGAGATAGAATGATATTCTCATGGACGACACCAAAATGGGAAGATCCTGAAGTTAAATAAAACTATCTTTATTACATGTATATATACACAATTATTACCTTAACTTAAATAATAATAATATAAGAAAACTATTATAGGTAAGTAACAAAAAAAAAAAGAACACTATAAGAAAATAAAATAAAAGAAGCCTTTATATATTGTAAACTTTGTTTAAGGTTTAGGAATTTTCAAGGATTTGGAAATTTCAGCACAACCTTGTAAGAAGAAACCAATGGTGATAAGATGGAATTCAAATGGAGTACCTTGAAAAACGGTTCCCAATGGTAAATTTTCATGGATCCAATCCTTATAAACAAACAAAGCCATCGTACCAACCCAAAACAAGTTAGATGGAATTGGTAAACCTTCGAAATAATGAGCCTTACCAGTTTGATCTTTTGGAATGTTATTCACAGAAATATTAAATCTAGCTAATCTAGTCAAACCACACAAGACCCAGAATGCCAATAACAATACATCCACTGTGGTTTGGAACCCAATGGCAAAGGCAATAGTAGCTGGTGAAACACCAAAAGAGACCAAATCAGCTAAGGAATCTAATTCTTGACCCATTAATGAAGATTTATTTCTTAATCTAGCAACTCTTCCATCAAAAAAATCAAAGAATAACCCTAATAATATAAAAAAATGAGCTCTTTGGACATAATGAGATTGACCAGTTAATGTATATCTTAAACAAGAAATGATTGCATAAAACCCACTAAATCCATTCATTAAAGTAATGAAATCGGCCATATGTAAGTTTCTAATTAAACTGAAATGTCTATCATCATCAATGAATTGAATATATTCCTTCTTGTCTGGTTTTGGTAAATCTTCTTTAGATGACAAGGAAAATAATGAAGAGGATCTTCTCAATGGTGGTGGTGGAGCATCTCCAGCATTGATTTCAGCTCCAGTAATTTCTTCAGAATCGGAAATAATTGCCGATTCTTGATGATTTGAAAAGCCAGTAGTTGTTGCTTGGTCTTCCATTGCGTGAGGTAACATATTTGAAAAATATATATCTTTGAGGTATGTGTGGGGAATGAGTATCAATCAATTGTGTTTAAGAATCAAACAATATAAGAAATAGATACTTTATAAAGAATAAAACGTGAAAATTCAACAAATAATTCAAGATATTTAAACAATTGCTTGTGTTTATATAATCAGTGATATTTGATTCGCAGAGCAATAGTGTAGTGGTAGAAAATTTTATACAAAAAAAAAACAACGTTTCAATATAGACATTTACCCGCATTATAAAAAAAAAAAAATCGTAGTACAACAGAAGTTGCTACGAAATTAAATGACTAACTCTAATTTTTGTGGTGAATCTTCTAGGTCTATAGTGCGAAAAAAATATTATGACAGCAACAAATTTCATATGAGATTGCTATTGAATTTTATTATTATCATGGTGATAAGCACAGCCTTATTAGCTGGAACTTTATGAATATATAATTTGTATATTCATTTGATATATCAAGGCACAACGTGTTAGCATCTTGTATTAAGTTGACGTGATGGGCATAATTCTCCTCTTTGTGGATCATAACCATTAAATAAATAAAAAAAAAGACCTCGTAATATTTTGTCTACTCTAATTCTTTTTTTCAGTAAGATTTGTTGCAAAATTTGTAGAAAAAATTATCACTTTTGTTGTCAAAAAACAAAAGATGAAGGGAAGTTGGCAAACCTCAAACAAGTGATATCGTTCAAGAGATGATGTTGGACAATATTATATACAATTATATTGGTTGTCTGGTCTATCGATTGATATATACCAATCAGCCAAGGGTGTTTAGTGAACACCTGTATGAAATGGCAACTTCTTAAGAGTAGCATCTATTCTAACAACAACACAGAGAATGCCTTGTTTTCTAGATCTAGCATATCTTAACTAGGAATTGTGTATCCTGAAACACGGTTGAGCCAATTAACTGTTGATGTTTGGGTGCGTGATGTTTAATATACAGGTTGTTTGTTTTTAGATTCGAAATATTTTTTTTAAGATTTCTTTTGGTCCTTTTTTTTTTGACAAACCAAACACAATCATAACAAATCATTTCTGTTTATTGCATTGGCGTTATTACCATTATCATCAATCAATCAATCTGTCAATTAATTGGTATTTACTACTAATATACTTGATGCATCATGGTAGTGGGTGAATCTAGAGCAGAGTTGCTTAATTGGTTAAATAGCACTTTGGATTTGAACTATACTAAAATTGAACAATGTGGATCTGGTGCTGCCTTTTGTCAGTTAATGGACGCCATAGTTGGTGACGTTCCTTTAAACAAAATCAAATATAATGCAAAGACAGAGTATGAATACCGTCACAACTATAAGATTCTACAACATATATTTGTCAAGAATAACATAACCAAAACCATTGATGTTGAAAAATTGATACGTTGCAAACTTCAGGATAATTTAGAACTTTTACAATGGATCAAAAGATATGCAACTACAAACAATGTTCCGATGAAAACAACAATCATAAAGTCATCACCAGCAAGACCTGGTTCTATCACTACAACTTCTGTTGCTCCAAAAGTAAGAGATAATAGAAGAACTAGTACTCCCGTTGGATCTAGAAAATCCTCTGGAACTAATGGTGTTGTAAATGGTAGAAATTCAGTCACACCCAAAGGTCGTTCATCAATTAATCAAGGCACCGTTACAAGTCCATCTGCAGCTGCTAGCATTAACCACCAACAGTGCAGTAATAATAATAATAATATCAATAACAACAACTCGCTTAATGGTCATGCTTCGCCAAATGGGATTAAAAATGGAACTGTAAATGGAGTGACTAATGGAATCAACCACAATGGTTCTACCATAAATGATGTCGCTTCTACATCAAACCCTGTAACCAGTGGGGTCTCTGCATCGGTTTTAGCTGAAGAATATGCTATTGATGCTCAACAAATGGAGTCCGAAAGGAATTTTTATTTCAATAAGTTAAGAGCCATTGAGATCTTGGTTCAGCATGCAAAGGATATGGAAGGATTGAGTCCCGATTTGTTACAATTTGCTGCTGAAGTCGAAAAGATCATGTATGAGGAATATGTCGAAGAGGAAGAAGAATTTTAAATAAAATAGGGTTATAATTATATTTGGTATATCTATTTAGTATTGAAAAGTGAGCTTTATTAAATGTACAAGAAAAAAAAAATAAAAAAGAAACAGAACTTATCTTCTATATTCTCTTGAAATTGTTATATATTTGGCAATATAAATCCTTCCTTCTGTAGTTGCATGTATAACCAGTATTGACAAATTTTAAAAAGGTTGGAAACATAAATTGGTTAACTTATAATTTGGTGGTGTTACAGGAAGGACATGAACAGCCAGAACCACATTTACATAAAGCACCACAGCAATTTCCTGATTTTTTAGATGAAGATGCGGTTGATTGAGTTGTAGTATTGTTTGGGCCACACATTATATTAAAGTTGATAGTAATTATTGAATATATAAAGAATTAATGAATGAATTTGGATCAGAAATTCCCTATGTAGAGAATTATGGGCTGGTTTTATAGTCACCACTGGAGATGTAAAAATCTCAGAAAAAAATTTTTTTTTTTCGATAACGGGATCGAGTTTCCTAATCGGGACTAATCTCTTGCGCACCCACCCAACCAACCAACAAAGCGAAAAAGTAGCGGAAAGAAATTCCCAAATTGTGTAATATAAGCGGTATTCGAATTATCTTTATTTGCATAATCAACTAAACATGACTAGTATTGTTGGAAGATTATATAATGCTATAATTACATTTTTCACGTGATCATGGTTGCGTTCACGTGTATAGTCTGATGCAACCGTTTTTTCTTTGAATTTTGCACTCAAAGAAAGGGGTTTACAAAAAAAAAACGCAAAATAAAAAAAAACAAACAAAGTGAACAAAGGGTTTCCTCGTAGTCTTATATTTATGGCTTATAATACGTGACAAAGAATAGAGCAGTTACATTAATGTTAGATTCATATATGAAAAAAGTGATGTTTTCTTGTATCCCCACGGGCAAGACAGATTTTAATACTGTAGACCTGGCCCTGTTACTACAGAGATTTTGTACATCATACTACTATTCGTGTGCGGTAAGAAAAAAATGAAAAATTCTGAAACATTTCTTTGAATTAATTAAATCTAGTTATTTAGGAGGGAAGAGTAGGAGACAGATCATTACTTGTTGTTTTCTTTAGTAATACTTACATATATGCTTATTCAGTATATCTATTGATCGATTCGAGAATGAAACTCAGGATCAACTTTATATAAAAAGAAAAGAGAAGAAATGTTCCCAAGATTTTTCTCTTTTTTTTTTTTGTTCAGTTACCCATAAATAATGAAGAGAAACGTGGGCTTGAGAGAGGGGGAGAAGTTGATAATATATTCATTTAAGAGATTTGCATGCTAAATGTACATTGGTGGAATAGACTTGACGAGAAAATAGTACATTCAAACAAAAGCTTCATGTCAATCACTGCCTCTTTTTCTCTCAACCTGAATATTTAGTAACCTGTAACCCACCATCTCTTTTCAATCGGACGAACTATAGAAATTGTGGTCATCAACAATAGTAAAAGAAGACTCAGAACTAGTCATTAAAATAAAAACTTTAAATCTATTCTTAACCATTGCTAACAATATCAAAAAGAAGCTTCACGCGTCCAAGAATTTTTCAAATTTGAAAGGGAGACAAACTAAACCTCGGGATCTTTTAACTTCATAACCATTGTGTCAGTCTTTTAGGGGCCACAGTTTCCGTGTAATGAAAACATAGCCTTTGGAGTCTATTAAAAACAAATTCACACTTTTTAAGAACAATAAATAAGTCAAAATAGGAAAAATAATATGACAAGAGTTTTCTTTTCTTTTCTTTTAAAGCTTTGTACAGGAATTCTCTATGGCTTTAACTTCATCATTTCCGGAAACATTTTTGTTTTGTTTTTATTAATATTATGAGATCTCGAAGTATAAAAGGTCTTAGATATTCCTTATTCAAATTTGCAGTATTATATGGTCGTTTCTGTTTTCTTTTCTTTTTTTCTTTCTAGATATAACATTTATTTACTTCTTAAAATAAAAAACTTCTTATAATACAGAATGGCTGAAATTATCAACGGAATTAACAATATTCTTACTGCTGGTCTTGGTGTTGCAAGTACCTTAGAAAATGGATTTCTTCAACTTACCCTGGGTGTTGTGGTTGAATTCCTGTCAGCAACTAATGCTGCTGAAAATAACTGGAGATTATTGACTGAAATTGGTGAACTGCAATATTCTACCATCACTGAAGGGTTTGCTTCAAACATCAATGATGTTGATGCTCAATTAAGTTCTATTGGTGCCAATGCCGATGCTACCACTACAGATGAAGCCTCAGACTCTACAGAAACTCCTTCAACTGAAGAATCTGCATCAGAAGAAGAAGAAGGCGAATCTGCTAGTGTCACTGATGAAGATGTCTCAGCCAGTGCCACTGATGAAGATGCTTCTGGTAGTGCTACTGATGATGATGCTTCTGGTAGTGCTACTGAAGAAGACGAATCTGCTAGTGCTACCGACGAAGATGATGAATCTGCCTCTGCTTCAGCAACTGAATCAGATTCTGATTCCTCTGCCACCCTTGTTGGTGGTGCTGTTGGTACTAATGTAACTTCTGGTGCTTCAACTAATAATACTACTGCCACATCTGGTCATAATTCCACAAATAGTACCTCATCTAGGACTTCTTCTGGTGCTGCTGTTGGTGGTTACCCACAAGGTAACTGGAAAAACTCTATTGCCGTTGCTGGTTTGATTGGTTTCTCTTTCTTTTTCTCTTTGATTTAGATATTACATTAAATACTTTGATTTAATCTGAGATATTTACTCAATGGTTTAACTATATAACTAATAGTGATTGCCTTTTATATATATATTTCTTTAATATCTCTAAATGGGGAGTAGATCTCTCTTTTCGGGGCATTAAATGCTGCAACATGATTGCGACACAACGAATTCTGTGGTTTTACCAAAACTAAATTCTGCATTGCTTCTTACGTCATCTGTAAAAATTATTCACAATTTTTTTTTCTATTACAGTACAGCAATAATGAAAAGCTTCACTGATTGAACGTTATTGCTGTCTTTCCTCTGTTCATTATTTTTAGGTTATACTTTGGATCTTTCTAAAATAATAATTTTTTTAAAAAAATTACATCAAATTATCTAATTTTAGTCTCTTTTGATTTATTTGTAATTCATTTTAAGTTCATCAATATTAGTCCACTAACTATCACTACTAAATTATTCTTTAGACTGAACAGAAGTGAGATATCATATATCCGAAAAAGGGCTAGAAATCTACTACGACAAGGTGCAGTCAACCGAGGAACGCCAACCCAACGAAGTTACAGTGCGGAAAACAAAGACAGCAGAGTGCAGAATAAACAAAAAAAAAATTAGACACACATACACGAATAGCAAAAGAGAAGAGTTTATAATGGTACTTGATAAAACATCGATTAGTTCTATCACATCATCAGATCCCATGTCTAAACCAGCTAGGCTACAAGTAAATCCCGATGAAATTGCCGATTCAAATAAACCTCAAGTAGGTTCTCAACAATTTAACATATGGTGGACCAATTGGTCAAAATCTAACAATCAAGCAATAACAAAACTGAAATATAGAGTTAGGATATCTAAAGATGAAGGATATACAAAAGCTATTAATGGATCCCCAATTTGTTTATTCTTCAGTCAGGGATGTTGTTATTTGGGTTCGAAATGTAATTATTTCCATCGTCTACCTAATGAATCAGATGATTTCAAACCAACACAAGATTGTTTTGGAAGAGATAAAACAGCAAATTATAGAGATGATATGGATGGAGTTGGATCATTTAATAAAAAAAATTGTACCTTATATGTTGGAGGATTTCATATGAGATCAAATATCGAAAGTTTATTAACTAAGAATTTTGATGAATTTGGCAAGGTTAAGAAGATCAAAGTATTAAAGAATAAGAATTGTGCATTTATAACTATGGAAACAGAAAATCAAGCTCAATTTGCCAAAGAAGCAATGAAAAAACAATCATTACAAGAAGGAAGTCAAGAAGTTTTATATGTTCGATGGGCTAGTGAAGATAAAAACCCTGAAATACAACAACATGAAAAAAGACGATTAGAAGAGTTGGCCATGGATACAGTTAGACAATTGTTACAAAACCTGGATAATAAAAAACGTAAAGTGAATCCATCTGTGGAGGTTAAACATGGTGGGCATGATGAAGAAAGTAGTGGCACAACAACACAAACTGAATCAACTAGTGAACATGGTAATTCCACTGGAAGTAGTTCTACTGATGATCGTATTTCTTTAATTAAACAAGGAAATGGTATACTACGTAAATCGACATTGAATCAAGTTACAAAGTATAGAAAACTGTTAATGTTCAAAAGAAATGAACCTCATTTAGAAAGTGTTTTAGGAAACTATTCAAGTGATGAAGATGATGAATGATTAAAAGAATTGTGTATATACGATAAGTAGAATATGAATTCAATGATTATAATGTTACGAGACAGGACGGTCTGAATCAAGATCAGGCTTTAGTCCTCGGAAAAAAAATAACTTATGGAGGTTGGGTGAAGATTTTTTCTGTCTAATCTCCACTCTTTTTTTTTTGTTCCTTGAGTATTAATCTCTACTTACAATGACCAATAATAATCGACCGGTATTATTTCAACCATTAAAAATCAATGATTCAGTTATACTACCTAATAGAATAGGAGTATCTCCAATGTGCATGTATGCCTCTTTTGCACCAACAAATGAAATAACTCCATTCCATTTAATTCATTATGGATCATTTGCGATTCGTGGCCCCGGGATAATCATCATTGAAAGTACATCGGTATCACAAAATTCAGGACTATCTTTAAATGATTTAGGATTGTGGAATGACAATCAAGCGATTGAAATGAAAAAAATTGTTGATTTTATTCATGATCAAGATTCATATTGTTGTATTCAATTAAATCATGGTGGTAGAAAAATTGGAGAAGGTAAAGGATTTGGAATAATTGAAAATAATTTTCAAGATCATTGTGTTGCACCTTCTAAAATCCCATTTAGTGATAAACATAATATTCCTAGACCTTTAAGAAATGAAGAAATTAAAAAAATTATTAAAGAATTTGGTGATGCAGCTGAACGAGCAATTAAAATCAGTAAATTTGATGCTGTTGAAATTCATGCTGGTAATGGATGTTTAATTCATCAATTTTTAAGTAAATTAACAAATCATAGGAATGATGAATATGGAGGAGAATTTAATAATAGAATAAAATTAGTTTTAGATATTGTGAATGAAGTTAAACAAAGACTTAATGATGAAGATGATCATAAAATTCCAATTTTTATAAAATTAGCCATGTGTGATAATTGTGAAGATGATGAAAGTTGGACATCCGAAGAAGCTTTAAAATTAGTTGATCATTTAATTGAAATTGGTGTCCTGGTGATAGATGTCACATCGGGAGGAATAGTAAAACATGGGAAATCAAGATATCTTCTTAATGAAGATAAATCAGTTCCTGCACAAGTTCCTTTGGCTCGAAAGCTTAAGCAACATATAGGTGATAGATGTTTGGTTGCTTGTAGTGGTGGATTGGATAGAGATATAGAAATGGTTAATGAATTAGTTAACAATGGAGAATTTGATTTAGCATTATTTGGAAAAGGTTTCTTAAGAGATACGGGTTTAACATGGAAAATTGCTGATAAATTAGGTGTTAAAATCAATAGACCAACTCAATACGAATGTGCATTTTATTAGTATACATATATATGCGTAATATATTCGATATTATTAATCCTTAAGGGTTTGGGATTGATAATTATATAACCAATCAGGAACTCTTTTACCACCTTTCTTTAAGAATTTCTTAAGTGGGATAAAAATATCTTCATCTTGTTCTGATAAAAATGTAAAACTTTTGCCTGTGTTTCCTGCTCTACCAGTTCTACCTATTCTATGAATATATTCATCAAATTTCTTAACCATTTGAAAATTAATCACTAATGTCACATTGGGAATATCAATACCTCTTGCAGCAACATCAGTGGCTATTAATATCTTACTTTGATGATTTCTAAATTGATTAATTGCCAATTCTCTCAATTCTTGAGATTTAGAACCATGTATTACAACATTATCCAAATTATTACTTGATAATTCTTCTGAAAGTGAATCACAAACATGTTTAAAATTAGCAAAAATAATAATTAATGGATTACGTGTATGATGAATATGATTTCCAACATATTTCAACAATTTATTAAACTTGGTTGTTTCTGAAGTTGAAGTTGAAAGATATTCAAAATGTTGTTCAATATTATCCAATGCTTCACCTGCACCACCAATATAAATATATCCAGGATCAATTAAATAATTCTTGGTGATTTTTTCAATTGGAGGAGATATTGTTGCTGTAAACATCATTGTTGATCTTTTATTTAAATGGAAAATTCTTCCATCAATTGTTTGTGATAATTGATCATTATTTGGTAATTTGGACATTATTTTATTTAAATCTTTTTCAAATCCCATATCAATCATTCTATCAGCTTCATCCATGATTAAATAATAACATTTACTTAAATCAATGATTTTTCTATCAATAGAATCAATTAATCTTCCTGGAGTGGCAACAATTATATGAACTCCAGAATGGTCAATATCATCAATAGTATTTTGATATTGATGTCCTCCAATAATAGGAAGAACAACATAACCTAATTTTGAACAAAATTTTCTGCTTCTTTGGTAATTTGTATAGCTAATTCTCTAGTTGGTGCTAAAATCAATCCTAGTGTCAGATTTGAAGATTTTTCATATTTCATATAATTTTCATCAATCGATAAAATATAATTAAATAATGGGATTAAAAATGATAATGTTTTCCCACTACCTGTTTCTGCAACTCCAACAACATCTCTCTTAGTTAATGATAATGGAATACTTGCTCTTTGCACTGATGTAGGTTCATAAAACCCAAGGTTATGAATTAATGAAACTAATTTTGAATTAATTGAACTTTCATTCCATGATCGTAGTGGATTAGGAATATTTTTACCCTTGGTGGTAATATTATAATCTTCTTTAAATATTCTCCAATCCCGATCTGTCATATCTTTTAATTGTTTATGTTTCCAATGTGTATTATCAACATTCTTGAGTAATGGATCATTCTCAAGTGAAATATTCCTTCCTCCTTTCTCTTCTCATCATCATCAGACATCAATGGAGTAAAACCAGATGCTGTATCTTCATCTTCATTCCATCCAAATTGAAATTTATGTGAAATTGGTTTTTTATTTTCAAGTTTAAATTCTAATGTAATTGAGTCATCATTAGTTGGTTTTCTTGTCATGGGTGATGATCTTCTATAAGGAGTTCTAGTGGTTATATTGGATGATGAATTGTTCAAACTCACACGTTTATTTGCCGGTATAAATACAGGATTCTTTGAGGTATCATCCTCTAATAATTCTTCTACTGATCTCGGTCTCTTTGACATATTTGATTCTGGTACTAGTGGATAAAAAGTCTTGGTGAAAAATATCAATTCGCATACAATTTTTTTTTATTGTTGTTTTACATACTGGTTGTCTAACGAAGGCAAAATAAAAATACAAGTAAACATGGTCCTGACTATATATATATGTTGATATATATATAATCCTGTAAAAACAAATTAGAATGCATTATAAAATATCTTGAACGATTATTAATAAAGCCAACGGGCTGCTTTATCTTTGTCTGTAGAATATATTGAAAACTAAAACAACTTAAACACCAGACAAGTATCTATCTTTTGTTGTCTAGGAAATTGAAAATCAAAGTATGTGTATATGTATATGTATATGTATATGTATATAAAAGGAAGGGGTTAAAATATGTTGAAATCAAATACAAATAAATAAAGCAATCTCTATAATTATCCAAACTAGTCTATAGTCCATGGAGTAAAATAATAATAAAAAAAAAACAAACTCTATAACTAAATTCTTACAAACTTGACATTAATTTATGGATTCTATCTCTTGGTTTTGGTATTGGGTTTCTTTCTTTTTTTTTTTGTTTAATTATTAATTTAATCTTTGTTTCTGGTTTTATGTGTCATTGATCTTCTAAATATTTTTTTTTTCATCTAGTTGATGTTTCAAGCATTTGAATCTTTACAAATCTCCAAATGGATTAAAACTTGGTAAAATTCTGCTTCTATCTGAGCTGTCAATTGATTTGATAGGATGGAGGTTATTATCCACCTTGCCGGTATTGAACCCATAAAAGTGACCCTTGATTTCATTAGACAAGTGTCTAATCAAATTCTGTACGTTAATCAGATGGAAATAATTTGGTGTTGCCAAATTGTCAAACTCATTTATGGAAAAATTCAAAATCTGGTCATTTGTCAATTCATATTCGCTTGGAACCAAATTTTCGTCAACTTTACCGGCTTTAGGTTCCACATCTTCATCACCCATTGTAATATAAAGCTCTGCTTTATCATATGGCAAAACGGCACATAACCAAATTCTTGTTTTATAAATTTTGAACAATTCTTTAATCAAACCTCTAAAATCGATACGTTTGAATCCTGCAAAGTAGTAGAAAATTAATTTTTTAAAATCGCATTGATACTCGACATTAATAAGTGACAAATCAGATTCAAGATTAAGTTCTTTGATTTTATTGTAACAAGTAATGAATGCTTTCTTTTCTTCAAGGAATTTTCCGCTAATTTTGTGTACCTCCTTAGGATTGGCAAATCGAAGAACTTGCTTCGTAGGCAAAGTAATGATAAATTCATTATCTTCATTCAGATGGGAATTAATAATTGTCGAGGCATTTGTGGTTGTTGGATGGGTTCCACCATGTGTTTTACTAACATGTCCTTCAATAATCGTCAAACTTTTCAAATGTTCTAATTTCTTCAAAAAATTGAACAAAATGGCAAAGTTCAAATTAACCAATGGTTCAACAATCATAACCAAATCTTTTCCACGGTCCCCATCAACGATTACCAAATCATTCTTTTGTAAGAATATATTGGAGTTATGAGGATATGATAACAAATCAAATTTTCCATTCTTGTTGATGACAAGACAAAGTATTTTGTGGTTAAAAGTGAGATTGTTCAAATTTTTAATAAACGTAATCAATTTTACAATAACTGGGTTCATTAATAAATTGTTCAATTTGGATAATATATCAGCAGTGATTGTTGGGTCTTGGAAATACTTTATAGTTTTCATATACAAATTTTTCAAATCTGGAGAAGCAATGATATACTGATCCCTGAACATCAATCCATTTTCCAACTTGATAGCCCCACCTTGACCCTGATTATGTCCTTGGTTATGTACTTGTCCTTGCCCTTGTTGTTGCTGCTGCTGGTGTTGGTGCTGGTGTTGGTGTTGCTGGTGTTGTAAATTCAGTTGCTGGGATTGTGGGGAAGCATTTAATGGTTGTTTGTTTCGGAAAGATGCATATCCACTGGCATTGTTACCAATATTTAATGGTGGTGGTTGCTGTTGTTGTTGTTGTTGTTGCTGCTGCTGTTGCTGTTGCTGCTGTTGTTGTGGTGGTGGCGGTGGTGGAGCATGACCAGCATAAAATGGATTAAATGGAAAGTCTACCAATTGACTAGGTCTTCTAGACTGAAAGTCGTTGAATTTTGTGTTTAAATTCAAATTGGCAAATGAATCATTAATATCATAATTGTTTATTGAATTGCTTTGATAGTGATTATTAGCATAGTTATTCATCATTGCTATAGAAGACAAATCCTGACCATTATTGAAAAAATTCGAAGATTGAGCTCCTAATTGTGGGGAATGAGGATTCAAGTTTGGTTGACTGTAAAAATTATTTCTAGTGAATGATTCAGCTGCATAACTTGGTCTTCTGGATGATATAGTAGATACCCCACCTTGTAATTCAGCAGGTAAGTGAAATGAATCTCTATTTACTGGAGTATTGTTGTAGAAACTGGACATGTCCAGCGGCAAAGAATCATCCAAAGCAGACAACTTATTAAATAGAAGTTTGTTGAACTGAAACTGCAGTTGTTGGTTAGGATTGATGGTTGGATTGTTATTTGCAGTGGGGTAATTTGATGGTGGTTTAGATTCATCATCTTGTTTGTTTTGATCCCCATTTGTTTCTGGGGCCATGGTAGGATTAATGTTATTATTCAAAAAATCTGGATAATTCATGACTGGTTTCTCCTAAGTTAATTTGTCAGTATTCGACAATATATTTAAAACAAAATTTTCTTCTATTGGTGATACGAAAATAATAATAAACTCTTTAGAAAAATTTTTTCGTTGCCGTTAGTTAACCTTTTATTTAAATTAAGGGAATTCTTTATTTTTTTCTCTCTCTCTCTTTTTCTCTCTTTGGTTTTATAGTAGTAAAACAAATAAAAAAAAAATAATTAATTTGGATGAATTAAATGAAAATTGTTCCTTAGAAATTGAAAGGAATGATGGATATTATATCTTAAGTCTATAAAGTCTTTATGTAGGTAAAAGAAAAAATAAATGGTTAGTTTTGAAATGAGTTGGAGTTGGAGTTGTTGATTTTGGTGAAATGGAAGAAGAAGAAGAAGAAAGCAATCAGGTTAAAAACTAAATATTTGAAATTCCTATTTTAATGAATGAATGATGTGCGAGAATTAGAGACAAACAAAAATATAAAATGGTGGAGGAGGAGAAGGGACAAAATTTAGTATTACGAAAAATATAACTCCACCAAAAGAAAAAAAAATCCCAAAAATTCTTACAGTAAGAAAAAGGCTAAAAAAAGAAAGAATGAAAACTTAATCGGGATAATGCCGCCTCTCTGTTTTTTTTTAAAAAAAAGAGGGCCCCGATAAACAACAATCAAACAATTGTTTGAGTTAAGGTTTTGGTGGGATCCATGCGGTGGAATGGGATGAAGGGTGGGAGGTGGACAAATGGACAAATGTAGAGATGTACAGTACAAGTAGGAGAGAGTCTACGTGTCAGAGAATTGAATGGTTGACGTAGCAATTTGTATGTAAATTGGCCCCATATTGTAGTCTAATTTAACGCGTGTTTTTGTTTGTCTTTTCTCCTTCAAGTAATTATTATTATTTGCGGTACGAATTTTTTTATTTTTTGCAGTACAATATTATTTTTCTTGTATTTTATTTTCGAGTGACCCGCGCCCACGTACAAACTTACACCATACAGTGTACACCAATTTCCCTTGGCCATTTAAGGATTAATTTACATAAACAGTTTATCCCTTGTGTATGTGCATGGATTGGGAATAACAAAAAAATACATATATTTGATTGCTTTAACACTAAAAGTTTCCTGAATTGTAATTAATAATTGTTATTTTGCAATATTTAACAATTCTAGTCTATGTATCATGATGTACAGTACTTTTTTTTAACTGTAGAAGTACTGTATATCAATTTTATTGCTCTTTTGGGGAGAAGTATTTCGGGAAGAAGTAATTTTTACTTTTTTGAATTATTAAAGGGAAAAATTATAACGTGAGGAAACTTCAATCAAATTCAAATCAAAGCCTAAAATTGTAATTGTGTAGAGCGAAACAAAATATTTCATTTGGCCCCAAAAAAATTAACTGATTAAAATAAAATAATTCTCTTAATAAATCAAGAAAATGTGCATTTAAACTTCTACTGTATGCTATTTAACCTTAAACTTTTCAATTTAGTAGATTTAAGAAGTACAATTACTCATTTTATTTTTGTCAATGATTTCTATTCTGCCCTTTACAAACTGTAAAAAAGAGTCTTCACCCCTTTATACTTCTATTGGAGATATGGTTTGTGCACGCCCACTATCTATCTCGTTCTCCCCCCCAGTTTCTTAATGCACTCCACTCTTCATACTGTATGAATTAAAGCACGCTAATTGAAAATACACATGTAACTTCCCCTTGTAATTAAGATTTTAACTCCGTTGTATAATACCAAACAATATGGCTTATTCCACCCTCCAGAAAATAGACATGGAATTCATTTTTTTGCACTTACAATACAGAACACTGTATCTTTGTACTCGAAATTACATACAGTATAGTAAAAATCCATTGGACTTTTTTCGTTTCAAATCCCGTTTTGCAGTAAAAAAAAAAAAAAAAAATAATAAGAGTAGAGGGACTTGGCTTGCCGATAAGGGGTTGGTAGAAGACTACACGCCATTGGTTATTATTTTTAAAACTACATACATTTTTTCTTTAATAAATAAAACAATACAAAACTTATATATAAAAACATTAATATAATTTCCATGTCAAATGGAATAATACTCTAAATCCGAACCAAATTGAAACATTCTATTCATAAACCCATACTTAACCGTTATTTTTTTTTCTTACCATGTATAAGTCTATCACTTAAAAGGATGGAGGAGTACCAGGTGTGATAGTACTACCTCTTCTTGAACCTTGTCCAGCTTTTGGTGGATAATAACCATGACCTTCAACAAACACCTGTTCATTTTTATCGAATGGTTCACATGTACACCATACTTCTTTAGATGATATGTCCATAACCTCATGTATGTGATTACCACAACCAGTCCATGATTTATGTTCTAAACAACTAATAGTTAGTAATGTTTGTTGTTATTGTTGTTGTTTTATTTTTTGATAAGATTTATATTTTAAACATACGACAAATGCCACAAATTTCAGTTCTACACATTTTTTAATAATTTACTTGAATTTTTCTTTGAATAATTGATGAAAATTTAAAAGAAAAAAAACCAAAACAAAAAAAAAAAGTTATGCTCTAAATCATTAGAAGGAAATTTCCTTCCAATTTATACTCCATATCTTTTGTGCCTTACCAGAATTGCGGGTATTGGCTGAAGAGATAAGAGATATTTTGATAGGGGATCCAGAAAATAAAAAAAAATAACTTTATGGAACAAAGGAAGTAATCTCAATTTTCTCATTTTTGCGAACAACTTTTATTTTGTGCACAAGACATCACCGTTATTTTTTTTCTTTCTTTCCAAATGCTGTACATTTGTTACCCCGGAATTAATGTACATAGTACAAAAATATTACTTCGAGGAAATTAAAAGGCGAAACCGTTCGATTTTTTTTTTTTTTAATGCGTGGAAAGTCATTCAATTCACCTTTATATGGGGCCAAAAAAGTCACTAGAAAATAAAAAATGGAACTATTCGGATGCACACAAAATTATTTTCTTTGTCAATTTTTTTTAACAAGTTTCAAATTTACAAAAATATCTTTCATTATTTTCGGTAGTATATGTGCGATACATGTACATGTACAGTAATAACAAAATTTCATTTTTTTTTATAAATCACACATTTCGGTTATTAGAATTCTCTATTATTACACGGGAAAATAAGGAACGGTGATCCAATATTTTATTCTCCCTTGGCATCAAATACCAACAGTGATCTTGGGTACTGTAACTCGTACGATATAAGTATTCTCGGATTTTAAATATTGTAGCCATCCTTCATTTTATTATTATTGTGTATTAATGTATTGAATACTGGATGAATTATTCACGTAGGATGAATGTACCCGTTGTTTATTATTTGTAACGTTGACTTGACTATAATGCCATACATCTATAGTAGTCATCGATATATTTTCTTCATGTCTTCGAATCATCCAGTATTATGATTTTCATGACTACTTTATTTATTCTTTGCAGTTTGTATTACACGATAGTACAGTACAGTAAACTATTCGCCGTGCAAGTGGGACCTGTTAATTCCAGAATAATGCAAATGATAAAGGGGTTCCTTTCTATTGTTCTTTGTGTATGTTACAAGAAATACAGATTTAGACAAGAAATAGACATAGACAAGACATAAAGCACAGTAATTAATTTACTTGTGGATCACACGCGTGTCAAATTCCACTACACCACTATCTCTCAATTTTTAATTTTATTGAAGAAGACAAAGAAAAATGAATATACTATACTATACTATACAAATGACAAATAAAAAGGATTAAATAATACACAATGGTTACTGCCTTTTTTCTATCAATAACTAACAACCACCCAATTGCGCATTGTGGACTTCAATAGTATCACCATCTTCCAAATCCAAATCATCTGGGGTTTGTTTTGGATCCACTCTAGTACCATCAATCAAAAAACGTTTAAGACTTGGATCAGTACCTTGTCTTTTACAAAATGCTTCCATTAATTTATCAAATTTGGTACTACGTTTAATCTTAAAGAAAATTTCATTTGAACCATCAGAAACTTTCAAATTGATATGAGCAATTTTCTTTTCATCTTTAACTTCACCAGAACCGGCACTTGGGGTATTTTCTGTGTCAGACATTGTAATTTTGATGTTTGTGATCGATTTAAACCTTAATAAGTTGCTGGATTAAAACCCGTACCAATAACGTGATAGGCGTTGATATGGATTTATTTTATATATTTTTTTCTTTTTCTTTTGTTGTTGTTGTGGTTGTCCGTTGTTGATGGCATTTTTCTCTCTCTCTTTCCCCTGGTAAAGAAGAAAAACACTTGAGCATATATACACGACCATCTTTCTCTACTGATAGTATTGCCATACATCAAGCCCAAAGTACTTAGATACACTATTAATGTGAATCTGTGTCACAACTTATCCTATACAACGTAGATTTAACTACGTAATATGTATGTATTATTATTATTATTATTATTATTATTAAATACTACCCTAGCTTTTTATGATTTTTGCGTTGTTGCAATAGGATTGTATCAAGACTTTTACAGCCGTGTTTCAAAGTTGTTACAAAGTTTATTCTCGAGTACCACCAATACAAATAATATAAATATCAAAGAACCAGACACCTCTTTCAAAAAAAAACAGCTACCGCCAAAGATTTAGAAATAATGATATACTGTCTTGGTATTCTTTTAGATCCTTCTCTAATCGACTAAATGTTTAGAAACTACCTTAATTTACCTGAGATTTTATCCCAGGTTTATCTCAATAAATATGTCATATTACTACTATTGATACTAATTAAACTTATGGTCTTAGAAAATTCACTAGTAAAAAACTTATCCCTGGAATTATTTGATAAATCAGCTTGTGATAATGATGAAATTCAACCAGTTTTAAATACAGTACATAAAATGGTTGTTGATAATCTACAAATGTTAGAAGTATCTGGGTTAGTTTCAATTATCTTATTTTTTAAAGCTTTGAAACAAATAGCTTTATTTTTCATTGAATTATTTTTGGGTACTTATATATGTATCATAAATGCTATACTTAGAAGTACAACTGAATTTGCATTTGATGCAAGTGAAGGTGTTATTCAAGCAGTTAATGCTACTGTGGTATCAGCCACCAATGATATTGAAGATGCATTACAAGGGATATCTCAATTCATTAATGATATTGTTACTGGAGTCAATGCAATTTCAGATTTTTTAACTGGAAATAAACAATCATCACAACTGGCATCACAATATGAAAATAAAATAAATATAACTCTTGGAAATTTGAAGAATAAAATAATGATTCCTGGTGATGTTCTTGATAAAATTGATAGTGCTCGGAATATAGGATTAGATGGGTTAACAACTTTAGAAAATGGTACTCAAACATTAGTTGCAACTCCATTTGATTTAGTGGTTAATAAATTAGATGTCATGAAGGGTACCTATAATTTTAAAAATTCTTCCCCTAGTCCACTTAATTTCAAACAAGAATGTTTGAATGATATGAACAAGTTAGAAGATGTTCAAATTGAATTAGTTAAAATTGTTGAAACTGTCAGTAAATGGATTTTTATTGGATTAATTATTGCTATGGTGGGTTCCATTATTTATGTTTCTTTTGTTCAATGGAGAGAATGGAAACGTATGGATAGATTTATACATGAACAAGAGATTACTCATGAAATTCAATTCCGTAATCAATATAATATTTATAACAATGTTATTCTATATACTATTGAGAAAAGATTGGGATATAAGGTGAATGAGAAAATTCTATGGACTTTTAGTTATTTATTCAGTAAAACTGCTAGAAATGTGTTCTTTTTTGGATTAATGGGTATTATTTCTGTGGTTTTACAATTTATACTAATCCATGTTGTTCAATCTTCATTAAGTAAACATATTAATACATTTGCAGCTAGTGGTAATAATACTTCTGGATCCGTCATGAATTATGTTCGAGAAATGAACAATTATATCAATGATACTCAAACAGATATGAATGATGAATTGTTTGGTAATATTAAAGAAACTTCACTGTCTATAAATTCAACTATTGTGGATTTTATGGATGGTTTAAATGAAACCTTGAGTGATATTTTTGGGAAAACACCATTTTCTGGTGTTGTTGATACTATTGTTTATTGTACCATAGGAAGAAAATTAGCAAAAATAGAATCAGGATTAACTTGGATCAATCATAATTTGAATATTGATTTACCATTATTGGGTGATGAATTTGAAAATGATTTACTGGAAATAAAATTTTTAAAGCCACAATCAATATTGAATAAAGTTAATTCAATAATTGAAGTTTATAAAAATTCGATTTGGTTGGAATTATATATCAGTTTAGGATTAATTGGAGTTTGGTTAATTCAAGCAATTATAGGAGTTGGTATTATTGGGATACGAACATGGAATGCAAATCGGCTAGAAAACCAAAATGATGAAAAAGATAACGATAGTAGCATTACTTACATCCAACGCGGAGTTCATATCAGTAGTCCTCATGAACTTTCCGAAGAACAAAAACAAGAATACGGATATCCTTTATCTAATCCTTATATTGGACAAAATAACATTGATACATCATCAAGTTACTATCCAAATACCGGAGACATGTCAAAATATCAATAACAATATTTACGTAAACTAATATACACATACAAAAAAAAGAATAAAAAAATTTCAGAATCAAAAAAAAAGAGCAAACGATAGTCACAGCAATACTAAAATAATGTAATTATTTCTTAATTGGAGCTGGTTTCTTCCAATAGTATTGTTTATGGGTCCTTCTACAAGATCTCAAACCTCCATGACCTTTAACATTAGAAACCAAAGTTTTTCTTTCTTTATCATCATCATTTTCAGGCATGTAATAGTATTCCTCTTCTAATGGTTTACCAGCAGCATCTTTACCTTGACGATAAATAACACCAATACATTTTAAATTATGTAAAATAGATCTAATTTGAGATAATGATAATTTAGAAGTCAAGACACTAATGGTATTCAAAAATGAAGCAGGTGTTGAACTTAATCTTGAAAATGCTAAATGATTAATTAAAATGTTTTGAATTTCTGATAAATTAGATAATTCCATAACTGAATTATCCAATTCAGGGGTTTGTTGTTTTCTAATGATTTTTTTCTTTTTAAGTTGTGGTTCTTCTGATGTTGCTCTTCTTTTAATATTCGTCTTATCAGTCAATACTCCTCATGGTGTTCTTTAGGAGCTGGAGAAATAGAAGATGAACGAGCAGGAATAACAAATTCATCTTGGAAGATTTTAAAAGTATATGGAGATTCAGTTGATTGTGGTTTCAATTGTGCAGGTTTTGGTGTTGTTGGTTTAATTGTCACTGATTCAAATGAATTTGATTGTTCTTTACTTGGAGTGTAATCTGGTTCATCATCTTCTTGTTCCACTTGATCAATTTGAATGGATGATAATTTCAGCTTTAATGGGGTATTTGGAAGTGACAGATTAGGCATTTTTGTCATTGGAGTTTCAGTGGTTGTAATTGTAATTGTACTGCTAGAAGGAGCAACAACACCAATAGGTTTATTATCTTCAGTATCTATTTTTTGAACTTCTTTATCAATAATTTCAGGGTTATTTTCAGGAGATTCAATCAAGACAGGAGTTTCATCATCAGTTAATTCTTCATCAATATCATTAGGATTTAACAAAATAACATCTTTAGAAATTTGCAACAAAATGTTTTCAAACTTAGGCATGGTAATGGTTTCACCCTTTTGAACAAAAAATTCAGTATGATTATAATCCAATTTAATAGACTTACTTATATTTTGATGATGTTGAGTATTCAATGGTTCACCGGTGGTATTTTCCATAACAATGAAATTATTGGATGTGTTTGTAGCATAAACAAAACAAGGTTTTGGAATAATAACACCAACACCATTTGAACCAAGACATGTCAAAATAACTTGTTGAGAATTATAACTTATCTTTAAATGGATTCTAGAAATTCTGGAATCCAAAGAACTAAGTGTAAACTCACAACTACGGGATGATCTACCAATTAAAAAATGCGAATGAGTATCTAATAATGGAATTCTAAAACTGACTTATCTGGGTTCAACACGTTGAAATCAGAGTTGATATTTGCCTTTGGTACTTCAATCGCGTCTTGTACGTGTTTTGGTTTAAAAACATCACTTTGAACAATAGTTTCTCTAGCTGGAGAAGAAGAACGGTATAATGATGAGGATGGATTTGGTGTTGGGTATTCTTCACGTCCAACCCTTGATTCAGCAAGTTTAGCCTTGGTATTGGTATTGATATTGGAATTAGCTGATGCATCTAAACCAAATGGATCTTTGGAAGATTGATAGGAATAGTCATCAAGCAATGGGGATGACGGAGGGAATTGATAATTCGAATTAGACATGATCGTTTGTTAATCTAATTGGAATCTATTTGTACCAAAATAAACAAATATTTATGTATAAAAAGAAAAGAAAGCAATGCAGTAAAATCTTGTTTATACTTTGTCATAGTAGAACCAAAGAAAAATTTCCATACACTATATTTACTAAGAGAAATTTGCGTGTCTTTGTGTGTAATATTATAGAGGAACGAGAAAACATCAAAGAAAAAAATTTCGTGTTGTTTATATTTCAACAATCTTTCGCAACCGCGTTTATCCACTTAAAACTTAGTCTTTCGAATGATCAAAGTACACCATGCACATCATCTGAATGGTGAAGCAGTTTAATGGATATACATATACTGTTGTTACACTCTGAATAATATTTACAAACTTGCTAGTTGATATCGTTCCCCTTTCTCTTGTGTTATTACACGACTAGTAATGTTTTGTGCTTGTTACGTCTGTCGAAAAAAAAAAAATAACTCATTGCCTTGTTCCAAATTGTAATCGCATTTACTCGTATTAGGGTTATAGCCCTAGATGGATTTCTTCCACGTGAGAGCTACATGTATTTTTCTATTGTGTGCGCACTACCTGTAAATATTTCTCTTTTTTTGCAGGTTAGATTCCTCACACACAATTATATTTTTTTTTCTTCCATCTTAAGGCTTGTCTCGCTGCGAACGATGGCGGTACTGCGCTGGAGCAAACCTATCGCACTCTCATTCTCTGTAATCACTCACTCACACACTCCCGCAAAATTTTTTCCATTCTGTTTCTAACAAAAAAAAAAATTTCAATACTTACTGAAAATTTCTTTCTTTCTTGTTATATCAACCAAGTAATAGATAATCAACAATGGGTAGTATGTGAGAATATCCTTTTGTTATTAGTTTAAATGATATAATCTACAGTGGATCACATGGATATAATGAATGAATAATTAAATTGAAGTGATATTACATTTAAAAATCAACAACATTGTCAAATTGAGTAAATCTACAAGAGATGAGAATAATATCTAAAGGAGGATTAGTATACAAATCCAAGAGTTTCAACTACTAGGAATAATTATGGAATCATTAATCATCAGAGAGCAATTATTATCCACAGAATTACGTAGTAGAAATATCAGCCTTAAACTATTTTAAACAAAGTACAAGTTTAATACTAACATTTGAATTTTATTATAGAGGGTACTCCATCTTTAGGTAAACGTCACAACAAATCTCACACCTTATGTAACAGATGTGGTCGTCGTTCATTCCACGTCCAAAAGAAGACTTGTTCTTCTTGTGGTTACCCAGCTGCTAAATTGAGATCTCACAACTGGGCTTTAAAAGCTAAGAGAAGAAAAACCACTGGTACCGGTAGAATGCAATACTTGAAACACGTTTCTAGAAGATTCAAGAACGGTTTCCAAACTGGTGTTGCTAAAGCTCAAACCCCATCTGCTTAAATTAAATATTAGAAATGTTCATTAAGAAAATTCATTGAATCATAGGTCATTAATTTAATCATTTTCATATCCTGTTTCATTTTTTTTGAAGTTTTCAAATGTCAATTGTTTAATTTTAGTTGGTTATATATGGAAGAGTTTATTTAACGTATACATCAAAATACAAAAAAATCTGTATCATAATGTTTTCATTTATAAAGGAAGAATTTAACAAATGAAATGTAGATTTATTATTATTATTATTTTGTATATTATTCTTTATTTTTATAAGAAATCCATCTCTTGGTTAGAACTATCTTCCTCTGGATTCATATTGAAGTACAAGTTATCGGCTTCATCGTGATCGACAAATCGATTTAATATATCTCTGGCTAATTCAACTGTTTCTGATTCATAGGGAAATTCAAGACCATTAGCAAAATCACTTTCAATATTAGCTATCAATTGTCCGTTGCTATTTTGTGGTGTAATATGATTTAAATCTAATGCTCTTGTTTCACACCATTTATTGAACACTGGAAAGTCAACAAACCGAGGTTGATTTCTGATTTTGGTTAATAAATTATTAGCTTCAATGGACAATGAGTCAGATCCAAATGCAATTCTCAGAAATACAACAAATATTTCGTACATTTGTTCTCCATAAATTAATTCACTAGCCTCACGTAGATCTTGGGTTAGATAATCTATTATTCGAACTAAAATAGCAATTAACTGTACACGCAAATGGATATGTTTTGAACGAGGATATCTCGAGATATAGTTTTGTTCAAACCCAATCACACGAATCATCGATTTGAAATGTTCTTTTTTATATAAGAAATCAAATGTTTGCTTTGTTATGATTAGACCTAATAATATTTGAGCTACCCTGATTCTTAAAGCAAACAAATGATATTCGTGGTTCATGTCAACTTGAAATTGTATCGGAATTTGCATATCAAATGGAACTGGTTGGGGAAGTACTACCAAATAGTTGTTTAAATGATCATGGTCGATGGGGATCATAGAATCAACTTTAAGAAAATCAAAATTGTTACCTAAAATCCTGTTTAATCCATAAAACATGAAATCTTGTCGTAGCGGGATATCTATCAAGAATACTTTGAGCAATGAGCTTATGATGCTTTCATCGAGTCTTGTTTCATTGAATGCAAAAGTATCCTCGGTTACAGAAGCACTTAGCATCTCCACAATGTTGAAAACCACATTTATCTGGACTGTGTTCTTGAATCTCTCTGAATTTTCAGGCAAGCATGATTTAACCAATGTTTGAGAAAGAATATGTTTTTGCCAAATTGCTTTGATGAAATCAGGTTCAAAATTAGTTGAAACCATTGTTAGCCTTTCAATTAAATCCAAACAGCAAGTGAAAATAAACTTTTCCAATACCATTACTTGATATGGTACTTCATGATAGTTTGCAAGATCATCTTCATCCAAGTTTGAGTCCAATAAAAAAGCCCATCCTTCAGCAATCTTGGAAATTCTTTTCAACAATTGCGTCACTAAAGATTTTGTAAGTGCAGCAGGCCTGAAACTAATTGAACAATGAATCAAGGAAAGTAGCAATGGCACACTCAAAATGCTTTTCAGTTTTAATAACCGTTCAATTAACTGTATCAATGACAATGTGAAATTTTCAATTAATTTATCCAATCGATTATTCTTGTTAATCATTAGAAATTCGACAATACTTGATGATATCGAAGTTCTCTTTAAAATTTTCAAACCTGAACTCAATTCCATATCCTTATCGAGGCAAATTTTGCTTAAATACTGAAATGAAGTCCTCTTACTTCCAATAATGCTATGGTTCCATAACTGATCTATAAGTAAAGACGAGTCATTTTCTAATTTGATGATCTTTTGAATTGGCTTTACTATAATTTCAGGTTGTGACGATTCTAGAATGATATCTTTATTTGATTGGTTGGGGATAACAGTTTCTTGAATAATACTATGGATATGGTTGTTGTTACTGTTGTTACTGTTGTTGCTGTTGCCTTGCGGAAATGGTGTTGAGACGTTATTCTGAACTATTTTTCTTCGTTTAAAATCATTAGTGGTTACTAATTCATTGTTCAAAAATCTCTTTTCATCCTCCAATCTTTGAACTGTATTCTTTAACAGGTTCACCTGATCCTCGGAATTATGTTTAAACGCATTTAGCGACTCCTTTAACTCAGTAACCTCTTTCTGTTTTTGATTCTGTAGTTGTAATAGCTGAGCACGTAAGGTTGCAATCTCACCATCGGCTTGAAATAACCTGGCCTGTACCTTATCTTCAAGTATTGTTGGTCTTGATTGAGTTGTTGGTTGTACAATTGGAATTTGTTTAGGTGGTGATACTTGGTGGTTTGAAATCACAGGAACCTGGGTTCTTCCATATAAAACATCTTGCAAAAGGGCATCATCATCATCATCAAAGTCAGTATCTGAATTAGACATAATCACGTTCATATAACTGACGTGTCGTGGTTGATTTCTAATCTGATTGCTAGTATGTAAATAATCTAAAATTTTTCTCAGTTTTTGCACACACCATGATTGGAGTTGAAATTTTCAAAGATTCATGTATGATAACTCAACTCTTCCCAATTGAATAGAAAACATTACACTATACAAACATATGCTTGTTGTTGAGTCCTACGATAAGAATACCAAAGAAACGCAAATAATCATTTCTGTCCTTTTATCACATTAAATCATCATATATATATATATACAGTATAAAATAGAACCCCAACTTTAACAGTTTTGGTCTTTATCGGTCTGTCGCACCATCACTATGTATGGTTGCATCCTCGTACTCATCTAAGCTCATTGAAAAACAGAAGAAAAAAAAAATGGGAAGGTTGATTGAAAAAAAATTTTTTGCTCTTTATTTTCAAATCCTATATAATTAGATCTACTACAGTACATATATCTATTGATTAGATACTTTTTCAGGTTCATTTTTATTAGTTAAATCCCAGAATATAAATTAACGACAGAATGGTCGAAGCTAGTTCAAAATCACAGCAATCCAATGGTGACAAAAATACCAAGGTTGAAAAATCAAGCGTTCCAGTAAATAAATCAAAGGCATCGGTACAGCCAGCATCCCTTGTCCCTGTTCAACCAACACCACTTGGTTCTCGTGATAAGAATAGTCAAAGATTGATTGTTGTTTTATCTCAAGCATGCTTGGAAACTTATAAAATGAACACTGGTGGTCAAGGAGGTGATAGATTTGCATTATTAAATTGTGATGATCATCAAGGTTTATTGAGAAAAATGGGTAGAGATATAGCTGAAGCCAGACCAGATATAACCCATCAATGTTTGTTGACATTATTGGATTCTCCGATTAACAAAGCTGGTAAACTACAAGTGTACATTCAAACAGCAAGAGGTGTTTTAATAGAGGTTAATCCAAGTGTTAGAATCCCAAGAACTTTTAAAAGATTTTCTGGTTTGATGGTTCAATTATTACATAAATTAAGTATTCGTTCTGAAAACTCCAAGGAGGTTTTATTAAAAGTTATCAAGAACCCAATTACTGATCACTTGCCAACAAAATGTCGTAAGGTCACTTTATCCTTTGATGCTGAAGTTAAGCGTGTTCAAGATTACGTCAGCACCTTAGATGAAGGCGAAAGTATATGTGTATTCGTTGGTGCTATGGCAAGAGGTAAAGATAACTTTGCTGATGAGTTTGTGGATGAAAAAATCGGTCTTTCTGATTATCCATTATCTGCTTCTGTTGCATGTTCTAAATTTTGTCACGGTTGTGAAGATGTCTGGGGTATTTATTAGATGATAATAAGTGAGGTATGTTGGTTTAGAAATCAACAGTCATAAAGATTACAATTTTTATTTGTAAATTTGTAGTGGATGTAAGTGAATAAATAAGTTATTAAATAAGTTATTAAGAGAATAAAGAATTATTTGTATGTATTGTGTATAGTTTTTGTTTTTGGGTGGGGGTTAACTCATTAAACGGGCATACTAAAATACTTCGTTTTATTATTTTTTTTTTTTGCAATCAATCTTTCAATGGTTTGCTACAAAACAACACTTTCTACAAAAAAAAAAAGATAGACCTAGTTTCCTCCAAGATTTGTCTGACATCCAGAATAATATTTTTGCTTCTTTTGAATTCATTTGGCTAATTAAATCATTTACCTTTTCAAGAACTCCCTTTTGGTATTTTTATTTTTAAAGAGAATTAACCTGGTGTCATTTGTTTTTATAATTTTGCTGAATAATATTGTATTTCTTTGGAGTGATAAATGAATAATCTATTTCAGTCAACATCAGTTAGAGGTTTAACAACTTCTTTGACTTTTGGCTCTGCAGTTTTAGAACTGTTGAAACTTTCAGATATCTTGGAGGTCAATTTTTCAAATCCTTCAGTATCTCCCTTAACTGAATATCCAGTTGCATTCTTTATTCGTCAGGATAGAAAGGATAAAAACCGGTTAGTTAGAGTATTCAATGGATTTGGAGAACAAAAGTATTCCTTTGAAAGATTAAGTGCATTCAACCCAATTTGGCGAATGTTGACGTTTCCAGAACGTAAGGAAATTGCTACTTTGAAAATAGGTTTAACTGATAGATCAATCAATTTCCACAATAAGCCTAGTTTAAACCATAGGGTTCTATTCATGGATTGGGGTATGGGTGGAAGATACAGATCATTCTATTTAAATGATGGCTGTAAGTATTCTTGGTCGTCAACTACAAAATTCTTGGAGAAAGTCATCAACCCTAATGGGGGAGTAGAAGAAAATAGAATAAGAGTTGCAAAAGTTAAGTTAATGAGACAATTCAAATTAGATTTTGAAGTTCTTGTTGATCAAGAAAATGTTGATCCAGAAGTTGTATTGGCTAGTGCTTTTATTGGAATGTTCACACAATGGGGAATTGGAAATTTTACTGACACTATAGGACCAACATACATTCCTCAAAAAATTACCACTAACAAAGCCAATCGTAATTTGGAAACAATCGATGAGAGTAAAGAAGAGGAATTTGAAAAGTGAGTAGGTTATATTAACGGGTATCTATAATTACGAAATATATATGTATATGTATAAAACAAACGAAAATGAACGAAAAAAAAAGAAAAAGAATACAAATCAATCAATCAATAATATTCCACCAAAGAAATTTCTCTACTTTACAAGTCTACTTATCTAAAACGCCTTCTTTAAGCAAAACTTTTTCGATTTCAGCAAACAAAGTATCGGTGGTTGCCTTCGATCCTTTAATTCTGACACAAACAATCTCTGATTTCTGTCCCAAATCTCTTTGGTTAATTTTGATTCTAAACTTACAACTCTTCAAGTTAAATGAGTTATGTTTTGAAATGGCACCAGTGATGTTATAACCCACTTGATCATTACGCAAATCTTTCAATCCAAAGTTTGACCATGATTTCAATAAAGCAAACAAAGCCGTTGACATTTCATGTTTTGGTAAAATTGTGTTAAACTTTGTGATATCAGTAGCAGCGGATGATGATGAGTTTGAAGAAGAAAACCATCTGAAAATGAACTCTTAGGTTTCTCTTCTTCTGAGTCAGTTGGACTTGGTAATTGAGCATTGGCAAAGTTTCCTCTGTTATTTCCAGTTGGCTTAATCGGTGGTGGTGGTGGTGGAGCTGGACGTGGACCTTGTGATTGTGTTTGTGTTTGTGTTGTTTGTGCTTGTGTTTGTGTTTGTGTTTGACCAGTTGTACTTTCAACAGTTTTCTTAGATCCCCAAGAAAGCTTTCTAAAAAATGAATTTTTTCTTCTTGAATCTACTTCAGGTATTGGGTAATTAGTCTTATCATCCAATGGCCTCTTTGAATCGTGATGAGTTGGTGGTGTTGGTGGTATGGTATCATTTTGGTTCGTTTCACCACGAACCTTTGGCATTGCTTGTGAATGGTCACCTGCGAGTTTCGGAATCAACATTTCTTTACCAGGTTGAGACTTTCTATTTGAAGAATATTTGTGACCATTGGTTGATGTTCCATTAACTAAACCATCAATCGATGACTTGGTTGATTTTCCTTCTGGTAATTTGATTTTATCAAACACATCATCTGATCCACTTGATTCGTTTGAAACCATGGACTTGAACTTACGCTTATGAACTTCGTCACTGTTACTAACAAATGTATCATCATAATCATTCTTTGGTAATTCTGGTACTTTCGATTTTGGTCTTGAACCATCAGAATTCGTGTTGACATTAAATCTTTTAGTAGTTGAAGCACGTGACGCTCTTTTGTTGTCAGACGCATCATAGTAAGATAATCTTCTATGATCAAAATGTTCGTCGATGCCAATAACAGATAACTTCTCATCTGCGTCGGTTTCAGTGTCCTCGGTTGGTTCAAAGGCTGCATTTTCCAATCTATCAGCAATACTTGTTCGCAATGCAGGTTGGTTAACATTCTCAACATCTTGGTCGTCCTTGGGATTGATAATAGAACTCAAATCATGGTAAGACTCTTTGGTAGAATACATAGATAAAACCGATAATCTCTTGTTTGAATTCGTGAAGTTTCTAGATTTCCTAGTAACATTTGGAATCTTCACGTTACTAATAAGAGTCAGTGGTTCATTTTCTCTCTTTTCATTTAAAGCACCTTTGATATTCAATTGGCTATTCAACAATCTTGATTTTCTGATTTCAGTCATGTAATCATCAGTCAAATTGGAATCGTCTACTGTTGGTTCAGGCAATTCATATTCTTGTCTTCTTTCATAATATGAATGTGAGTCACCTGAAATTCTTCTACTATCAGCTTGATTATCTTCCTCGACAATATCATCCATAACAGAAATCATCGACTCTCTATTGATCTTCTTGCGGCTAGCTGTAGAATTTCTCTTCTGTGAGTCTCTCCATTCTTGTTCCAAAGCATCTTTTGCTCTATCTAATTGCTCGTTTTCATGTGCTTGCCATAATGGATCTAATCTTGAAACTGGTCTTCTGGTTAAGATAGGAGTCAGTCTTCTCTTTGGGGTTGGCTGAGATGCTGATCTTCTTTTCAAAATTTCAAGTTCATCCATGGTCAACTCTTGGCCTTGTGAGGCTCCTTCTGATAATGCTCGCAATGCTGTAAGATTCTTAGATTGACGTTTTGGTTGTTTGATTTCTTCATCGACTAATTCTTGTTCACTATTGTTTGGATCAGCATCGTTCTTTATGATAATACTCAATTTCTTTGAACTCAAGATAGACTTTCTCTTTTGTCTCTTTTTCTTCTTCTCTAATTCTCTTCTAGCTTTCAATTCAGCTTCGTGTTTCTTTCTTTCAATTTCCATTAATCTTTCATATTCTATTGCTTGGACTTCTTCAGGATCAATCAACTGTTCATCATCTTCATTATAATCTTCTTGGTTGAAGATTTTGTCACACAAAGCAGCAAAAGTGGCAGAAGTTCTTTTGGTCTGTTTATCCATATATTCCCAATCATCGTCACCAGATAACTTAGCATAGGTAGATAATAATTTCATGGTTATCGAGTTTCTTTTCAACCCAGTTGTCATAGAAGCACGGATCGACTTTCTCTTTGACATTCGTTTGCTACTTCCTTTACCAATAACAGAGCCCCTTTTGGATGGTGAAATCTTGGCAGATTGCATCAAATCTGGAGTTTCATCAACAATACGATTTTCTGGAACTTCGGACAATCCTTGAAATGGTTGTTGTATTGGTGGTGCTTGTTCGTCGTTCATGTAACGAGAATCTTTGGATGGTAAAGATGGAGGAATCGATGGAGGTAGGGAGTAATTACTCTGCGCATCAACGATTTCGTTATAGATATTTCTAGGAATAGCCTTCAATGGAGCATCATCAAGTAGTCTTTGATACTGAGATCTTCTTCTGTGTGGAGATTTGGATGGAGATTGACTATAAGAGTATCTTTTGTATGGAGATTTGCGAGGGGACTTTCTTGGTGATTTATGTGGAGACTTATAAGGTGAGTTGTTCACAGATGATGAATCTGAGTGTCGAATAACGGAATTTCTATTATTACTGGTCGTACCTGTTCCTGCATTTGGTTTATACAGAAAGGACGTTGGTCTAGAAGCACTAATTTGACTAAGCCTCTTTTTTCTTGGAGTACCTGTAAGACTGTACTTGGACGAACTACGTGGCATTTTGCTAGAATTATTTGTTAATTTTTTTTGCCCACAATTGGTGTTGTCGTCCTGGTTATTTTTGTATCTCATCAATAATGCATAGAATGTCTTTTCTGGATTGGATCCATCTATCAAAAGGTTATGGATAATTTCATCCTGTGCTCTATCATTCCACAAGATGGATAAATTGGCCAAAATCTGCTTATCAATATTCTTAACTGATCCCAATGACTTGTAGGCTGTTTGAGGATGTGGCAACGATTTCTCACTAATCAAGTCTTCGTTTGGAATTGGGTATTTGGTCAATAAAGGATGCTTTAATATTCTTTCAGTAGAAATTCTCTTATCTGGGTCAACTTCCAACATTCTGCAAAGTAAATTTTGAGCTTCTCTACTAATTTCATCTGTAGGCATTTCAAAACTACCTGCTTGAACTTTTAGTAATAAATTTCTGATATTTTCATCATCAAATGGTAATCTTCCAGTCAACAAGGCAAATAGTATAACCCCACATGACCAAACATCTGAAGCGGCACCATGGTATTTCAAACCGCTAACAATTTCCGGGGCAGCATAATGGGGAGAACCACATGATGTTTCTAATAACTTACCATTAGATTCCAAGGCAGCCATACCAAAATCAGCCATCTTGACATTTAATTGAGCATCCAATAATAAGTTTTCTGGTTTCAAATCTCTATGACAAATACCAAGAGCATGACAATAGGCAGCACCCAAAATAATTTGACGGAAATATTTAATAGCCTCAGCTTCGCCCAATGGACCACGCTCAACCAATAAATCAAATAATTCACCGCCTTCGACATATTCCAACACAAGGTAAAGTGCCTTTGATGTCTCCCAAACGTCATATAACCTTAAAACATTTGGATGGTTCAATAATTTCATAATAATGATTTCTCGTTCTATTCCGTAGGGTAAGCCATCGCCATTGCGATCATTTTCGTCATCTTGTAACTCTGATTTAGAAACCACCTTCACGGCTGCTTTCTGTCCCGTGGTTTTATGTGTTGCCAATAGAACTCTTCCTGTAGCACCTCTGCCTAGGGTTTTGCCCAATTTCCAGGGGCCAATATTTTGAGGATGATTACGTTCTCCAGAAGTTGACATTAGCGATGATGTTATTGATCCTTGTCTGGATGGTGCCATATTATATGTGAATTATATTAATCGAATGTA